>CM077218.1:23024739-23559739 GCA_039654775.1 Spinibarbus caldwelli
TACTGAACCCAAACCTTTGAGCAGTAACATATGCTGTATTAATTTAGACTTTTTTGAGTGAACCATTCTTATGAACCAACATTTTTAATTGATTCATTCAATCTGATTTGAACATACAACCCGAATTCCGGAAATGTTGGGACGTTTTTTTTTATTTGAATAAAATGAAAACGAAAAGAATTTCAAATCACATGAGCCAATATTTTATTCATAATTCTCTGACTTAATTGATTCACTAAAATAAAAGTCATAATGTCATGTGACCTGATTTATCTCACCGTGTGCCCAGTCGTCTGGTCCTCAACCCCATGAACACCGAGCGGATGAGTTTTCCGAAGGACGCCGCGTTGACAGGTTCCAGCTTTTGCTCCTGACAGTGCAGCAGGTAGTGGCAGTAGAGAGTAGACCGGGGCAAACTCACCCCTTCCGCTGTCTCATAATTATCCAACAACCACTGCACCTGAGGGCCAGAGGACAGCTGCCGGGATAAGACACACACACAGCCACACACACACTCAGACAGAGAGCCCAGGCTAAAAGATGTCCTAAGACAGACAACACACAAATAACCAAATGCAAACCCGTGCATATGCTTTTGCATGCATACATCGCACATGTAGGTACACTGTATTTACACACTCATGCATAGTGTAATTCATTTAAAGTCAACAGCAAACTACATTCACTAAACCCATTTTAGTTCATTTGGAAGTGAAACAAAATATTCAAGTGGAAAACAATTTTGGCCGGGGCTTGATTTTATTATCATGAATTGACTGAATGATAAGAAGTAGATGTTTCAGACCTGAAATTTAAATTCATGTTGACTTTAAATGAATACAATGTCCTTGAATGTGCAACAAATGGCATTATTTAGCAATGTCTTTACATATTAATATTGTTATTCTGACAGCTTCATGAAAGTATACAGTGCTGTGAAATCTTTTGTCTAAATTTCTGAGTTTGTGCATGTTTTATTTGATTTTTTATTGTATGTAGATTGTGTTAGAATATAGTCTGGTGGTATAAGAGGAACAAAGTTTCTGGACTTTCATTTCTTTGGAGTTCAAGGTTTCAGTTGTACAATGATTCAAGTGTGAAGTAGTGTGCCAACAGATGAATCAAAAGCAGAACTGTTCAGTACACATACCAACAGTCAACAGTTTTGGGGCCAGATTTTTGCATGTTTTTGAAAGAAGTTGCTTATGCTCAGTAAGGCTACATTTATTTGATTGTAAATACAGTAAAAACTGTAATATTGTAATATCACAATTTAAAATAAATATTTTCTATTTTAATATATTTTTAATTTTTTATAATTTTATCCAGGATTTTTCAATGAATAGAAAATAGTTTTATTTAAAACCGAAATCTTTTGTAACATTATGTTTTTACTGCTATTTTTGACCAATTTAATGCATCCTTGCTGAGTAAAATTACTATTTATTTAATAACTAATTAATTTCTCAAGACTCTTGAATGGTATGCATCCCCATGTTTTGGTTGTAAATCTGATGACATTCAGTGTCTAAACATGCAAAAATACAGAAAACCAGACGGGGGCAAACACTTTTGCACAGCTTTGTATGCCTCTCTGTTTCTGCGTGCCGTGGCATACAAGACGAGTATGCAATGAAACGATAAATCAATAAAATGCCTCAATTCTTAACTAAAAGAATTTCATAACAGAACGTGCAGCAAAACTGGAAAGCTGCTACATATAGGAACATGTTGAACACAAGGCCATCTGTCTCTCATGGATATTATGAATATGGTTATGACTGAATTTTAACGTTTTCAGCAATGAATATGACAGCACACTGAAAGCCTTAGCAAGCACCACTGACAAGCTACATGTCAACTGGACGTGTCTTCACTGAAATGGCATGCTGTTCCTGATGGCTTTTTTCTTCATGGAATAAAACTGAAAATGAAATAAATTTGGACTTGGAAGTATCACTGTGCTCTCTGGCATGTGGAACGGAGCAATGAGATTACCATGCGTTTAAATTCATTTAGGTGGCAGGAAGAGGGGAGAATCTGTGAGTGGCGATGAGTGACGATTAAACCCCGCCCCTACTGTCGTCATACCTTTTTGTCTGCCGACGGCACGCTACTGTCCTCGCCTTCATTTATACTCACGGTGGCTGGAGAGGCACGAGTGGGGTGCGGATAACCGTGACCGTTTCCGCTGCTGCCGGTCCCACTGCCGGCCAGCATGTAGCCGCCCTGAATCACGTAGCTCCCGCTGCTACCATTAGCCTCGCCTCCGGAGTCTCCAGAACCGTTTGACGCCGTCCCAGTGGCTGCCACTACAGCTGTGACTCCGCCCCCTGCCGCTGTGGTAGGATTGGCCACGATCTGCCCTGTCCCCGCCACAAACATGGATACCCCAGGGGATCCTGTGGTCACGGAGACGGTGAGAGGGGTGCCGGGGGACGTGGCCTCAGAACCAGAGGCAGGGGTGGTCTCATAGTACTGTCCAGCAGTGGTCTGGGTGTACAGAGGGGTCTCTGTGTATGGGAAACTGCTGGAACGACTGGGAGAAAATGAAGAGGGTTAGGATTCAATTTGAACAACTTTTACTACCTTGGGCTTTTCAGACTTTGCAAATAAAATTCCAAACAGTCTTGTTCCATATTTAAATCTTTTGATGTGTAACCTTGGGTTAGTAATTAGTAGTTTTGAGATTTAAAACTTTTCAAATCCTGTGTTAAAACTATTATTAGCATATTTAAGCACAAGAACCTTTTTAATAAGTACTATTTTAATATTTCATATCTAAATTTTTTTACATTAATAATAAATAACAATATTTTATATTGTCTGGTTTTCTGAAGGATATTACAGAAACAAAAAAAAAACATGTTCAAAGGTATGGGTTCGATAAGATTTTATAACGTTTTTTGAAAGAATTCTCTCATGCTTTCATGTATTTGATCAAAAATACAGTAAACCAGTAAAATTATAAAACATTATTATAATTTATATTATAAAACGGTTAGTTCCATTCCTCGATTCTGATTGGTCAGCAGCTGTGTTTTATTCACAATACAGCACGGCTATGACCGCTTCACCCAACAGTTCTGTGTATCACTGAGCAACCACCCTTAGCAACATAAACAATCAATAATATAGCATCAAAATTGTTTCATGTTTTATGTATTTCGGCAGAATTAACTGTTTGTTATTTATTTAATGAAGTATGAATGACCCCTGCTGGCGTTATGTTGCATCTTTCATCTTTAATTTTGAGACCCCGCCCTTCCCCATCTAAACGCTTCCCATGCGGAGATATATTGATGTTTGTGCGGTGCGTGTCTATGTGGAAGTCTACAGTTTCCGAAGTGAGGAGAGGATATTACAGTATTTATTAGTTTTCTGTTTCAGGTTTGATTCTGTAGCTATGTCCATATGTCCATCAGTTTACACTGTAATGACGCTTGCAAACTCGCGCGGTGCCGCGAATCGGTCTGTTTCAAAACTAAAGGACGGAAAGCAGACGTTTTCTCATGCGGACAGATAAGCAGATGTATGTATGTGAGAAAACATCATATACAGTGTTAAAAAAATAAATGACACAGTGGATGATAAGAGCTCCTATTCTCTATTTTTAAGCTCCATTAGATGAGAGGCATGTTCGGAACATTCTCTTGCCGGTTACTGTTGCTGTCAGGAACTATTTTTTAGCGGAAGGACAGCATTTAACAAACTTGCTTCAAAAAAAGTAACATTTCAATACATACGTTTTTGGTTTTAATATTTTTTATTGTGTGGTAACCATTTTATAATAGCAATAATGTATTTGAGGCCATGCTCTATCGTGAATAAATCATGGCTGAAGGGGTTCCAGGCACTCCGCTTCGTGTCGTGCCTAACAACGCCCTTCAGCCGTGATTTATTCATGATACAGCACGGCCTTGAGTACCTTATTCCTTACATAACTGCTCGATATATATTAAATTGTAATGTATGCCTGTGATGCAAAGCTGAATTTTCAGTGTCACATGATCCTTCAGAAATAATTTTAATATGCTGATTTGCTGCTCAATGAATATTTGAGTATATGGAATAACCGTTTTATAAAAGCAATAAGCCCCGTGAAGCCGTGGTTTACAGTGAATTTATAACAGCTAAGGGGCGTTGTTAGGCTAGAGCGTTCTTTGGGCTAATTGCTTTAATTTAATAACAGTTTATGGTTGGCTCTACTGCTGTCAAACGGTTAATTGCGATTAATTTCATCCAAAATAAAAGTTTTTTGTTTACATAATATATGCATGTGTACTGTGTATATTTATTATGTATATATAAATACAGGCACATACAGTATATATTTTGAAAATATTTACATGTATAAACTTATATTCATATAATTTATATTATATATAAATATATTTAATATATAAACATATTTTTTAAATATATACATGCATGTGTGTGCATTTATATATACATAATAAATATACAGTACACGCACATACATCATGTACACAAAACTTTTATTTTGGATGCAATTAATCGCGATTAATTGTTTGACAGCACTAGCTGGCTGTCTACAACTTTGTTTCACACTGTATATCTTTTGACACCACGATTGATATTCATATCCTACAGTAAAAAGCAGTGCTAATCCTTTCTTAAAATACAAGTGTGAAGTTTTGCTTAACCAGTGGTTAACAGTGGCTATAACAAAGAGCGAGCTGTTAATTCAGGAAGTATGTATAGTGTGAAAAGCCTTGTGCACAGGGCTGGGGCTGAGTGTTGGTTCCTGTAAATACTCACATGGTGCTGGTGGTGTAGTTAGCATCTCCTCCTTCCACATACTGCACCTGGTTAGTATACACATGCTGGACTGGCACCTGTTGGAGCTGCTGCTGTACCTGCGGCGCACATACACCAATACACAAATTAAGAAGGCAAAATTGAAACAATCACAGTTCTGCAATAAACTTAATTCTAACAAAAACATGCCTGCTAATTCAGTGTTTCCCAACCTTTAGTCTTATGTACACTCCAAAAAACAACCTCAGCAGTAAGGTTCAAGTACTCGTCCTCAACAGCAATCCCAGAAATATGTTCATAAAACTCATATTACACTGGATAGCATTTTTCATTATTTATTATTAATGTAATGGAAACTACCAAAAATTCACTTTTTAACTAAAAACAATCAATACTGTGGGTGAAAAATAGACTCACAGATTAGATTTCTAAAAAAATTGCTTAATTGATACATTTGATGGGATGAAAATAGTTTATGAAAATAGTTTATTAGGATTATTTTATTTAGCTTTTATTAAAGTTATTTAGCTTTTTAATATAAAATATATTACTGATAATATAAAATTAATAAAAAAAATATTTAATATAAACAAATGTTTAATCTTTTTACATCTTTTTTCAGTTAATCTTTATTTAAAAAACATGTTAAAAAATTATTTTAATATATTTATGTATTTTGTATATCTACTAGACTACCATACTAAAGTTTGGGGTCGGTACAATTTCTATTCTTTTTTTTATTTAATTTTTAATTAAATAATACTTTTATTTTGCAAGGGCACATTAAATTGATCAAAGTGACAGCAAAGACATTTATAATGTTTAACTAAATGCTGTTCTTTTAAACTTTCAATGAAAAGAAAAAGAAAAAGAAAAAAAATGCATCAAAGAATCCTGAAAAAAAAGTATCACTGTTTCCACATAAATAACAACTGTTTTCAACATTGACAATAATAAGAAATCCAAATCAGCACATTAGAATGATTTCTAAAGGATCATGTGACAATAAAGCCTGGAGTAATGGCTGCTGAAAATTCAGCTTTGCATCACAAAAATAATTTATATTTTAAAATATATTAAAATAGAAAACAGTTATTTTAAACTGTAATAATATTTCACAATATTACTATATTTACTGTATTTTTAATCAAATAAATGCTGCCTTGATTAGCATAAAGAGACTTCTTTCAAAAACATTAAAAATCTTACCAACCCCAAACGTTTGAACAATATTGTGTGTATTATCTATTTTTTTTTTAATTTAGGCTTCCCATAGACCCTTGGTTGGAAATCACTGCACTACATGATCTAAAAAAAATCAAATTACTCTCACTGACTGACCACAGCTATACCTACAACACTGTGTTTTAACTAAAGTCACCTACGCTATGGGCTGAGGGCATCTCATAGAGGTAAGACTGCACATCTGGCACAGGAGCAGAGGTGTAGGAGACCCTGTCTGTCTCCCAGCCCACTGACATGACGGGTAGAGAGAAGGTGACAGGTGAATAGGCGACAGGCAGAGACGGGGGGAAACAGGATGAGCAATCCAGCAAAACTCCACTGACAGATGCATAGGATAAACTGTCTCCAAACAGGTTAGTGCTTTTCTCTAGTAGTACTACTGCTGGCCTATGCTCCAACCAGTTTTCTATCTGTCTCTGTCTCTTCACTTCACTCTCTCTGTGTGAATCACTTTCTCTCTGTCTGAGAAAAGAGTTCTGAAAGCAACCGTCAAAGGGTTAGACGACTGTAAGCTTACTGAATTTTGCATTAAAGGAATAGTTAAGCCACTTTTTCTAGATGAACTATTCCTTTAATGCGATACATTCAAGATGACATGATTGTGAACATTCGAAAATGAAATGTGAGTCACATTAAATGCATTTTAAAGAGAGAGAACTCGGGACATCATAGGCATTAATTTGACTGGAAAGCCAGTCTTGACAGACATAATAACACACATTTATATGAGTGAGAGAGCTCACCTCCTGTGTCAGGTGCACCGATTGTAGGCTGGTGACATTCAGCTGGGTGCCCGGCTCTGTTTTCGTTGTCTGAGATGTGGCTTGAACTACTGACCTCTGTTAATAGATTACAGGGAAAAATGGAAAACATTAGCTTGCTGAAAAAAGCTACTGTGAGAATGGCAAACCACAATCTAATTTATCTAAACTGGGCCATGGTTTACAGCTCTAATGCTTATGTACTTTCACAGAATGAAGGGAGTTACAGACAGAAGCTTCTCAGACACTCAACTTAGTATTTTTTTTCTCATTAAAAAGCTTTACCCCAGAAGAAATGAATAGCAATTGTGTTTAAAATAAGATAAAGACTCCAGTTATATCAGTGGCCTAATAAAATTTATTTGGGGCAGAGATGATCACATGTTAACCTGAATACCACTCACTTTACCTCAGTAACCCTCCTGTTTACAGAACCTTCCCCTTATGGATAAATAAACTACGGCTTACTGTGAATAGTGTATATCTATAATGCTATTGGTGAATGTAAACTTCCTAGCCAAAACACAAACACAATAAGACTAAATGAACCTTTAAGTATGTTTTAGGTATACTACCATTCAGCCAATAAGACTTTGTTTTTAAGTCACTGATGTTCACCAAGACCGCATTTATTTGACCAAAAATACAGTAAAAACTGTAATATTTTGAAATATTATTACAATTTAAAAAATGTTTTCTATTTAATATATATATAAAAATGTAATTTATTCCTGTGATGACAAAACTTAATTTTCAGTTCCATTTTTGTGGAAAATGTAATACGATTTCTTCAAGATTCTTTAATGAATAGAAAGTTCAAAAGAACAGCATTTATTTGAAATAGAAATTTTTTATAATATCATAAATGCCCTTTATGGTCACTTTTAATCAATTTAATGCATCCTTACTGAATAAATTAATTTCCTTTAAAAAAAAAAAAAAAAAACTTACTAACCCCAAACTTTTAAACAGTAGTGTATGACTTACAGTTTATAAAAGCAATTATTACAGTAATGCATTTGCAATGGAAGCTTTTGTGATGATTAAACAGGAACATTCATTTAAATCTTAATATAAATTGTATATTCAAATCTAAGAAAAATCCACATTATATGGCTTTGCGTGATGGTCTGCATTTGTACACCTGGACATACAGTTGCTCACCTGTGGATGTACAGTTGTTAACCTGTAGAAAAGATTATCTAGCTCTGTGTATATTTACCAGAATCTTTTGGACATTCCAGCAGAACTATTAAACTACCAAATTGTCTTTAACACGTTTATGTTTTTTGAGAGCAGTGGTTTCCTCTGTGGTTACCCCCACTAGTGCTGTTCAGGGTATTCGTGATGTAGACAACAGCAAAATCCCTCAATCATCATGTCTCATGCGTTTGAGGACTGCAGGGCAAGCTTAATTCTTAGAACTGTTGTTCTACAAAACTCAGACTCAAACAACAAGCAGTGATGAATTTCCTCCATCTGTGGACTGACTGAGGCCCAGGTGTTTAAAAATCCTCTCACAGTTTTCTAAGATTCAACAACACTTCTTCTGATCTAATGAAATCTAATTTAATTAGACCATATTGAAGTAAAAAAAAAAAAAGCACTTAGTATTAAAGAAAGTTTCTGTATTTTCACATTTTGTATTTTTATATATTACAAGACAGGTCAAAAATACCTGAATTATAATGCATTCATTTGAACACATTAAGTCAAGTGCTTTTTAAACATTCACATACTTAAATGTGACCTTGATAGCTTATTGCATATTTTGTTATCATGACCTTGAATTTGATCAAAACACATTTTGAGAAGCCATATAATTCCAAAGGGTTTCTACAGATTTGTGTCAGTCTGTATATCTATCTACACTACTGTTCAAAAGTTTCGATTTGGAAGGTTTTTAAAATGTTTTTGAAAGACGTATCTTTTGTTCACCAAGGTCGTGAAACATTCTTACATTATTATATCGTGAAACATTATTACAATTCGAAAAAACTGTTTTCTATTTGAATATATTTTAAACAGTAATTATGCAGTCACTTTTGATCAATTCAGTGCATCCGTGCCGAATACAACAGTAGTGTATATGTTCAAATATTTCTTGATTTAACTCTTGATGCTATTGCAGTGCAATCCAAGTTGTGCTTGTTTAGGTGAGTGGTGGTGCAGGTGGCTTTGCTGTGTATTTGGGCGCACAGGGTTAGGGTTTAGGTTTAGTGTTACCTGTTGGGCGGTCTGCACCTGCTGCACCACCTGTGTAGGAACTCCAGTCTGGACTACAGAGGCAGGAGGACTAGCATCTGATACAGAGTCGCTAGAATGAAGAGAACCCTCTACAGAATGGAAAAATGGAGAAAAAGAGGTGTATTAATATTTCACAGATGTTTTATCCAACGTGACCTGCATTGCATTAAGGTAAACATCTTTCTGCGAATCAGACTCATGACCTCGAGCTACAGGAATAATACGTGTTTTTTTTCTGAGCAGAGATAGCATGTCATTCATTCTTAGGTTGAGGTAAAATGTTTATGAACTATTACCTGTAACCGTGACAACGATGTACTGTGGTGTATTCTGACTGCTGGACTGCGTAGGTGAGCTCTGAATCTCAGCTGTGACATATTGGGTCTGGGTGGGAGGGGCTTGTGTGGGCGGTGCCTGGGCGATTGCCTGGCTCTTCTGTGCTTGTGAGGGAGGGGGCGTGGTCTGGCCAGTGGGCGGGGCCGCTGAAGGCGTGGCCCCTGTAGTCTGAAGTTCAGCCAGGAATTGTTGGGGAGCTGCCGTCACGGTGGCAGCCTGGCCTGATGTGGGAGTCACACCGCCCCCCTGAGGCTGGGAGGTCTGCTGCAGCTCCCTCACATACACTGGAGTTGCCATTGGACTGAATGCAATGAAAGGAGAAATTAATCACAGATTCACATGATTTGACAAGGTTCAAAAAGAAATGATTGATTTAGTCAGTGTGGAAGAACTTGACTGGTCTGCAGAAAGCCAAGTCCTAATCCAAGCTGAACACCTCTGGTGTGACTTTAAATGCAGACCTTAAGCCAGAAACTCTTTACCAAACACCAATGACTTGTACATACACTATATGGACAAACGTATTGGGACACCCCCTTCTTTAGAACAGAAAAAGCACTTCCAAAACTGTGGCAACAAAGATGGAAACATAATGCATGTATTTAAAAATTGTATTTCCATCTCTGTTGCAACAGTTTTAGAAGTGTCTAAAATGACTGTACCCATATGTACAAGTCATTGGTGTTTGGTAAAGAGTTTTTGGCTCTAGATCTGCATTTAAAGTCACACCAGAGGTGTTCAGCTTGGATTAGGACTTGGCTTTCTCCAGACCAGTCAAGTTCTTCCACACTGACTAAATCAATCATTTCTTTTTGAACCTTGCCTTATACACAGAGGCATTGTCATGTTAGAATAGAAAAGGGTCCTGTCCAAACTGTTGCTATAAAATTAGAAGCACACAATTCCCTAGAATATAATTATATGCTTAAACATTAAGATTTGTACTCATGGAAATTACTAAAGTAGTCAAACCTGTTCATTAGAAGGGGGTGACCCAATACTTTTGGCAATAGTGTATATATATATATATATATATATATATATATATATTTATATTTATATTTATATATATATTTATATATATATATATATATATTTATATATATATATATATATATATATATATATACACACACACACACAATATAACAAACAATAGAAAATAGAAAACTACATTTAAATGCAGTTTTATGATTGGACATGGTGAATTTTGGTGTATTGCTAGGGCAATAGGTGCCTTTAATGTAAATCAATAAGTAAGGCATAATTTTCGCATCAGGGTCCTGATCACCGTTTCGGGGGTTTATTCTGTGATAACACCTGGCTGAATGTATATTATCAAGTCAAGCAAACAAGTTTAAACAAGATGAACATTTTAAGTGATAATGTACAGTAAGCCAATTATTAGACAGATTTTCACCAAACAAATAATTACGTTAAATGAAACACTGATTTGAGTTGAAACGGTTTTAAAATCTTATCTGTTTATTGTCGTAATCCATTAGAAATGTGTAAAACAATAGTCCTGACAACAATATTACTAATAATACAGTTCTCCGAATTCACTTTCAATACAGTCGATAAGTGAGACTCAAGATGGTACCAGCTGCATTTCTATAAATTAAAAGAGAGGAAGTTAGCGGTGTCATACGAGAGACATGGAAGAAGCTCTGGCCTCAGATAACCAGATGAGCAGTCTGTTATTCAGCATTGCTATTATTGACAGCAGTCATTACTGGGGAATATTAGACCTCCAATGACGCAAATGACCAGTCAGAATCAAGCATTTCAGAGAGCCATGCAATCATTTTTTAATTTCATCATTTGCTAGGTGTAGCAAATCACCATTGTCAATAGTTACATCAGTTATGCACTGATGTAAAAGGTCTAAGTCTGACCAATAATAACGAAGATACTTGCCATAGATAATAACACTATCAAAGTTAGTTGAGTTTTCATTATTATCACTAATCACCGCCTTGGCACAACCACATGGTTCCAAGAAAGCCCTAAAGACTACAACCATTGTTGGGCCAGCAAAAAGAAGAGGAGGGAAGGTTAGGGCAGAGCGTTTGGTGTCCTATTACCAGTAACCTGATCACTGCTTGCAAATGAATGAGGGCACACACCATTGTCAAGAACACAAAGTGGGACTTGGACACACAAAAAAAAAAAATAATAATAAGGTGCATTTCTCTATAAAAAAAAAAAAATTGTGTCTTAGATATTTAAAAATACAATCTCATTGTTAGTAAAACCGTAATTGTGACCTTGGACCACAAAACCAGTCATAAGGGTCAATTTTTTTTTTTTTTAAATTGAGAATTATACATCATCTGAAATCTGAATAAATAAGCTTTCCACTGGTATATGTTTGTTAGGATAGGACAATATTTGGCTGACATACAACCTGAAATCTGGAATCTGAGAGTGCAAAAAAATCTAAATATCAAGAAAATTGCCTTTAAACTTGTCCAAATGAAGTTCTTAGCAAAGCATATTAATTTAATCAAAAATTAAGTTTTGATATATTTACAGTAGGAAATTTACATATCTTCATAGAACATGATCTTTACTTAATATCCTAATGATTTTTGGCATAAAAGAAAAATCTATAATTTTAACCCATACAACGTATTGTTGGCTATTCGCTACAAATATACCCCTGCTACTTATGACTGGTTTTGTGGTCCAGGGTCACAAATATCAATGTCAATAAAAAATAAAAAAAAAATCAATATCAATGTCAAATTTCATGTGTCAGTATTAATTTACTTCATTACTGTAACTCTAATCTGGAAAATTTCTGATTCAATTATGCTATAATCAAATCAAGCATGTATACACCTTGCTTCATTTGTTTTCTTATAACGTTACCTTATGAATTTTTATCACTTGTTTGGCTATGCATCACTTGGTTCGTATAAACAAAAAACGCCCTTACGTAATTATAATAATAATTCATTACATTTATATATCGCTTTTCTAAGCACTCAAAGCGCTTTGCATCCTGAATGCACGAATGCAAATAATTCAATATAATAATTATAATAAAGACATAATGATCTAATATATAATAAGATGCACAATAATAAAATTTAAAATATATTATTTACATAAATTAACAGGTATTGGCTTCTATAACATAAGCATATGCACTCATAAGGCATATTTTAATCAATAGAAATGTCAATAAATAAACAATTTGAACCTGGTTAGTATATTCATAAACTAAACACATAAAGTAACACAGTATACACCTCACAAAAGAATCTACTCGTGGCCGTGCAAACATTTCGACCCAGTACCTGCGCAGTCAAATGTCCTGCTTTGCATCTTATTTACAATGCACTGACTGACGCGAATCCTGTTTCTGCACATTATATTAGATATGGTTTCATATCCAATAGGCATCGAGTGGTCAGTGAAGGTGAAGAACAGGAGAGCGTCTGGTTTATCCAGCAATAACGGCGGGTTTGTCAACGTGGTCGTCGGTGTAACTATGCCAACAGCGTTTATAACACCTGGCTCCATAGCAACGCTAGCCGAGCGCTACGGATGGGTGGCTATCCAGCAATGTGTATGGAGACTCACGTATTATTGCAAACAACACCCGCCATTTTGTACAACCTGTCTAGTATATCCTCATAACAACGAGCAGCTTTGGCTGAGGCTGCTGGTAATAATGTCTATCCTTAGAGAGACGCGTCTGTCTAGTGCTGGACACGATCGCTTAGCAATCCCGCTCACCGATAATAATTATTGGACATCGATAGACGCTAAACATATCATCATCCTCGCACCTGTTTCTGTTTTCCACACAGTGAGACTTCATATGAAATATAAAAAACGGAATCACCTCTTATTCCGAGTGACTTTTCCAGCGGTACTTTGGATTTAATACGCTTTTAGTCAATGAATCGGGTTGTTGTTGTTGTTGATTCTCGTTGCTGGGTTCTTGTCACCACGACTACCGTGGCTATGGCGCTTCGTCCTCACCCGGGCAACTGTTGCTACCCACTCGCTGCGTTCCCGCCCCCTTTCTTCGCTCTGATTGGCCCGGGTACAATAACTGTAACGCCGCGTCTTCCTATTGGTGGAACTAAGCAGCCAATGCGACATACGGCACCGGGTTCGTCTGAAGCCTGTCAATCATAACCGTGCCTCACGCTTTTGTGTACTGATCTGAAATCAGTCGTGTGTCGGTAGGTTTACAGAACAACTGATAGAAAACTGATCTGAATCCACGTTGTATAAGAGCTTTTAACACACGATCCAACAGGCTAATGTATGTAATAAATGTAAGCAATTTTGATATATTACAAAATGTATTTTGAAAACTAACCACACTTTTTGCTCCATTTGACCTGAAAAATATTCCTTACAATATTTGATCATAAAAATACACTTAAACATTTTAAATTTATTCATTAATTTAATTGCATTTTGAATTACCGTTGTGTATAAAATGTGCTATATAAATAAACTTGCCTTGCCTAATTAATTAATTTTAATTAGGAAATTGAAATCAGGGTCATCATAGAACATGTACTCAAATATTTTTTTTTTTTTTGTATGAATTGCATATATTTAAAATTACTTAATAGATCCAGAGAAAAGTGAATGTGATGGACCTGTAATGTTGTGCTTCTTTTTAAGATTTCAAATAATATATTTAAAATACATATATATATATATATATATATATATATATATATATATATATATATATATATATATATACTATTACACATGTTATACTAGTAAATTATAGGCCTACATATATTTCCATGGCCACCATCCTCCATGCGTCAAATATTGCGGTTAATGTCTCTCGAAATGTCACACTGTTGTCATTGTTATCTTCACATTCGTTAAAAATTCATTATTCTGTTGTCATTTTGGATATTGGTGACCTTTGTCCATGTGGATGCAAGGATCGTTCGTGTGCGATGGACTGTGTTATCACACTTTGAAAATGCCATGCTCGCTACATCTCTTTGTCTCTTAACCTCTACACCTCACAGTCATCACTCGGTCTGGAAAAAATGGTAAAAATAAATTATGCATTGAAGTGCAAAGAAGGTAAAACAAGCATTCGGGTGAAATCAGGGCACAGATTTTGGGGAGCCTTAAGTGATTAGCCTTACAATTTTCACCTGGTGGATGATAAAACATAGACATATAAATATATATATATATATATATATAAATAAAACACACTTTACTCCATTTGACCTGAACAAAACATGTCTTAAAAATTTGACCATAAAAATACATCAACTATACATTATAACTTTAATTATTAATGTTACTATTCTTAATTAAGAAAAATAATAAATCAAAGAATAGAGCATGATGGCAACACCAAGGTCATGGGTTTGAGTCCCAAGTAATGTATAATGCGGATAAAAATGTGTATCTTCAAGGCAATCTAAGTTGCTTTGGATAAAATAATTATAGATTAAATATAAATAAATAAATAAATAAATAAATATATAAATAAATAAAACTTTCATATATGGCAAAATAAATTTCTAAAAATAAACACATTTTACTCACAGGTCAAAACCTGAACAAAACATGCCTTAAAATTTGTATAATAAAAATACATCGCCTAAACATTTTAACTTTTTTAATTTTTACTTGAAAATGATAAACCTATAGCTCAAACAGGAGAGCATGGTGCTAGCAACACCAAGGTCATGGGTTCGATTCCCAAGAAACATAATTCTGATAAAATGTGTATCTTGAATGCAATCTAAGTCTCTTTAGATTAAAGCATTATATACAAAATGTAAATAAAATTTTACTGATTTAATTATTTTTAATTAAGAAAAATAATAAAGCATTCCATCTCAAACAGTAGAACTAATGGTCATAGGTTCGATTCCCAAGAAATGTGAAACACTGCTATCTTGAATGCTTTTGACAAAAGCATCAGCCAAATGCATAAAAATGTAAATAAAAAGATTAACTGCAATGAATTTAATAGAAGAAAAAACAGACAGACATCTTAATTCAATCACTGAGAAATCACAGTTGTTCATGCTGCAATATCCTGACATGAGTCGAATGGCAAATATGATTCATCAATTTAAATGAAGAAAGAGTGTTTCGTGTCACAGAATGCCCTTATAATTACACATTCACCTTTCCTGCTCATGCTTTTGTTACTGGAAAGGTCTCTGCAACTATCTTACAGGGTTATCTGTGACTCCTGCTTGGGGGGGTTGAGCATGAGTGCCCCTCACCTCTTTATAAGCAGGAACAGGTGCCTGGAAAAAAATTACAGAACTTCGCCGTCAAACAGGCACCTGTCTAAACCAAAGGGAGCCCAGCAGGAAACCAGCTTCTGAACATCAACTGCTGTAGTCAGTGAAGATCTGCTCTCAGCATGATGTGGAAAACCACAGCGCTTGTAGTGTGTCTGCTGCTGGCTGGAGTACAGGCACTGGACGGCCCCTCGTACGGAGTCAAATTATGCGGCCGGGAGTTCATCCGCGCTGTCATCTTCACCTGCGGAGGCTCTCGATGGAAGCGCTCCTTGACAAACACAGGTTAGTATTACAGACCTTGCAGAGCAGGTTTTTTTTTTTTTCTAAAATTTGTAAAATTTAAAGACAATATCAATTTGAAAATATACAGAATATTAAACATTTTTTTTGAGTTGTAACAATATTACAAATAAACTACAAGTTAAATATTTTGGATATACCTATTTAATCTCTATTTTTACTATGTTGAGCAATAGTAGATTTCATATTAAAAATACAAAATACATTTTAATACAGAAAAAAAAAAAATGCTGGATTTGAACATTTTTGCAACCCAAAACTTTAAAATACAGAATTCTAGGTTGTAACAATATGACAAACATTTGAATATACATTTAATCTCTATTTTTACTATGCTTTAAACCAGTAGATTTTACATTCAAAATTATAGACTAAAATTATGAAAATTCAAGTTTGGGCTCAGTTCAATTTTTTTTCTTTCTTTTTTTTTTGAAAGAAAAATTAATACTTTTATTCAATAAAGACATGTTGAATGATCAAAGGTGACATTAAACACCTTCATAATGTTACAAAAGATTCTATAAATGCTGTTCTTTTGAACTTTCTATTCATCAAAGAATCCTGAAAATATTAAGCAGCACAGCCGTTTTCAACATTGACAATAATAAGAAATGTTTCTTAGCAGCAAATCAGGATATTAGAATGATTTCTGAAGGGTCATGTGACTGGAGTAATGATCCTGAAAATTCTGTTTTGCATAGCAAGCTTTTTAAAACTAGCAGATTTTACTAGTAGATTTTAGTAAAAGTTACTAGTAGATTTTAGTTCATTAATGAATTGTTAAAAAACTTACAATTTTTGAGTGAGAAGAGTTTCTTGACCAGAAATCATAGTGATTCATGTATTGTTTTACAACTATTACATGAAACATCTTATCTTATTTCCCAGATGAAATCCTGGACTTATTCAGCTCGTATGACAGTAATGCTCCAGACAGCGCAATGCTGTACAGTGCTGCACCGTCCTCCCAGCATGCCCCTGACTCAAATTTTCCGTCACTGGCACAAGGGGAACAGGAAGGTGGTGTGTTCAGCAGGCCTGTGCGCTCTCTCATTTCACAGGAGGTGCTTGAAGCGTTGCGTACCGTGGACAGAAAAGGACGTGATGTAGTGGTGGGACTGTCCAACGCCTGCTGCAAGTGGGGCTGCAGCAAAGGAGAAATCAGCTCCCTTTGCTGAGAGACTAACCTTCTCTATAGCATGAGTGAATAAAAAAGTGTGTGTGTGTGCTACTCCATTCTGTCATGTGTTTAATCTTTCCATCTCCATTCATGAATTGTCCTTGAGACTTCTAAATGGTTTGCATTGAACTCCCATGCATTTTGCAGTTAATTTAACTAATGATTTTGTAATGTTTGATGTTGCAAAGTAATGTTACTTTTGTATTCAATTCAGTGTGTTCGCTTTTTAATCTTTATCTAGAGTATATTTCACTCTTGAATAAAGATGATTATTTGCATTAATTGCTAATGAATCAGTTTGTGCTCATTTGCATATTTAACCATAACAATTTATGAAAACTTTTAATAAACTGTGATCAATCAACTTTGAAATTTTGGTGAATATATATATATATATATATATATATATATATATATATATATATATATATATATATAATTATGAATTTTTCAATCAATTTGTTTTGCTGATGTTGTTTTAAATTTGAAAAATACAGAATAGAAGTTAGTATAGTATCTCAATAGTATTGGCAGACATTTAGATTCTTTTAGTGCCAGTTTCTTTCAAAAGGGGATAAGAATATATTTCCTAAAGACCACTTGCTTGATGCAGGAATTATGACTAATAAATTTGCCAATCAAATTTGCCAGTCTGCACAGTGAAAAAGTAAAGTCTAGATAAATAAGTTCTACCTTAAAGAGTGATTTATGCATCTGACTCTAAAAAAATTAGTTTAGTTCAGTTCAGTTCATTTAGAAGTTACAATATGAAGCATATGTTTATGTTATCTATTTTGTACAGTGTGGGTTCAGGTGGCCTGGACCTACAGAAACTAATCACTTGATTGCTTATCTACTTGCATGACATATTTCCTGTATTTGGCCCAAGTGTTCACGTGAGTGTGAAGACCACATGTGTGCATAGTCCATTTCATTTCCCGATGAGACACTGTAAAAATGCACATGTTTACAGAGCTTTATTTTGATTTTTAGTGCTTTGCAGTTTAAAATAAGTCTCTGTTCAGTAGTCTCTGTAACAGATGACACAATTTAGTAAATATAGCTGCAAGCAGCGATGGCGGGCCCAAGCCGTCAGTGCAACCGCCACCCCAGTGGCATCAGGAGAACGGTGCACAGCGGGCACATGGATTTACAGTAACCCTCTGGCCCTAATAATAATAATCCTTAGGAAATCAATAGGGCCCTGCGCGTCTGCACCTTAGTGGCTTGGGCCCTAATTATAGTGCTTCTAAAAGCACTTATTTCCTATTGCGTGCAAGCGCTCCCAAGGGGCCAAGACAGTACTTGTTGGTATTTGACAAGCCCTGGACAAGCAGCTTCCCCTAAAGTTCACTGAAATGAAAGGAACGTGCTATAAATAATTACCTTTGTTCTGATTGGTCAACTGGCTTTTCGTAGGCGTCCTATGGGCGGAGTCTTTTAATGCAAGTACTGAGATCTGTGAACTGCCGTATGTTTACGCGTAAAGCGAGTTCAAGCTTGTCATTTGAAGAGGTTTGAGAACGGTGACTGTTACTTAATCGATGAAAATTAAACTTATACCTAAAACCAATAAGAAACCAAAAGGAACAAGATCACAGGAAATAGAAAATGCTCGTTCCAGGATGCAGAGAGCGATGTTACTATTTTTAATTAATTCGTGAAAATAAGACTGACGAGCTGAAGAGCCTTATTATGCGTCTTGCGGGACAACGATGTTACTGTGGAGCGAAACAAACAAATCTCTGATGATCGCGGACTTTCCGTGACTGTGTGATCACTCGGTTAACGGGACGTTGCGTCACACTGGGGTTTTTGCGTGCGCGATGGCATGGCAGAGTGTGAACGTGCATTCTGTTACAATGCTTTACTTGTGGCTATGTTCTCAAGGTGGGCAAAAGTGTTTCGTTTTCAATATTTGATTCTACATATACATAAGAAGTAACAATATATAAATATTTAGTTATTTGTGAAATGAAGTGCGTTGTTTAGTAATTTTAAACTTATGAATTTGTATTGTTTTCAATTATGTATAGTTTGAATTTTAACTACATATAGTTTTAAATTATGAAAGAATGCATTTTATTTCACAAATAAAGCAAAAAAGTTCTACCAGCATTTGTTGGCAGATGCCACTAGTTTGCAATCTATTGCAACATTTATGTCATTAAGAGCCCAAATACTTTTTGGGTCACTTTATATTAAGACAAAGTAGTTTTTTTCTTTAGCAGTAAACAATACAGAAAATATTAACAGGACAGACTGCTGAATTCATGTTAAACTTTGTCTGCATGTTTTTATGGAACTGAGTTCATCATAGTTCTGTTGCCTCAACTTGTTGTTTTTGTCTTTTTTGTTTGTTTAGTCTCTTGTGAAGTGACTGTAAATTGCTGGTGGAATAAAGCTCTTCCTTTGGGCCACAATGTGTCTGTTTTGTGCCACATGAGTACACGGGGAAGAGCAAACAGTTGTGGTGTCTGCCAGCTTTATGTTATCAAACCGGACCACAGACATCAGTTTCCCAGCACATGTGCCAGTACCAAAGAAACCTTCAACTTCTCTATCGCAGCAGAACACAGAGAGCATATTCGCTGCACGTGTAATGGAAATACAGCAGAGACCTGCAATGTTACAGTAAGAGGAGGCTGTGAGTATGACAGAATTGACCATTTATCTTTAATGGCCTCATTACTAGCTCTGGGAATGTTTCGTTCACTAGATGCACACAACGGTCCCAGAAGGGAGTTGTTTACAAGAAAAACTGTGAAATGACATACAGCATTTGGGTATCCAGAAATAGAAGTTTTCCGCCTAGATCAAAACTTAACTATGAATGGAAGAATTACTATAAGGGGTTTAACAAAAATACAATTTGCATATTTTGTTTCTAAGCCTTCTGGGATTCCTTGCTCTGTATGATTCTATTGTAAGTGCACAGGTCTGGGTAGTAACTGATTATATATAATCTGGATTATTTAATCAGATTCCAAAAATTAAATACTTCCAATTAGAAAAATTCTAAAATTAGAATATCCACAAAGCAGTAAATTATTCATAAAACATTTGTATTTTTATATTAATATGGTACAAAATCATCCTATTCAGATCAATGATAGGTCAAAAGTAATCAAAAAGTAGTCAGATTATATTACGTAAAATGTGTAATGTAATAGATTACGTTACTAACTACATTTGTTTTGTTTTTTTTATGTAATCTGTATTCAGACATGGGCTACAATAGACTTTAGTCGGGTTAGACACTATATTGAATTTAACACGGATGAAAACGAGGCTGTGAAGGATAGATTTGCTGTCATTGCAATGGCACGCACTGTGTAAAGGTCCTAGATCATGCGATTTTCACAACTCACAACGTCCAAAACTAGTTTAATGAAGTTTTTGACTAAAAGCTTTTATAGGAAAGACGTTTCATCAGTATATTTTGCTGATCGCACTGTACTGTTCTGTCACTCACAGCCATGTTTTCATTCCTGTCATATATTAAACATGGCGCTACCCTGACTAAAGTCTATTTGTAAGTGACCAACCCATGCATTACTGAAAGTTGTGTTGCTCTAGCTCAAACAGCATGGGCTGATTCCCCAGGAAATGCATGAACTGATCAAATTAATGCAGTGCGAGTCATTTTGAATAAAAGCATCTGCTGAATATGTAACTGTTCATTATTTTATTTGGGAAGAGAGCTTAATTAGTTTGAACCTGAACATTCTTTGAGAAATGCTTATGTGTTGAGTTGGAGGGGAAGTCTGCGGCACCCTGCTGGTTTTTTTTTTTTGCAGATATCCCCACATGACTTCCTGTTTTCTCAGTGTAAAAAGTAATGGCGTTCTTGCAGCACATTGTGTTGGTCTGAATGGTTTCTTCTCCCTTTATCTTTGCTTGTTTTGGTTGGTTTCCTTCCAGAAAGTTTTGCATTCTTCCATCTTTTTTAGATCCACCATCTCCCCCGTCTCGCCCTGATTGTGCTATTGAAGACCTGGAAGATGAAGACATTTACTGCTCTTGGACTAAATCCAATGAGTCAATGATTCCAATTGTTTACACCCTTCACTGGAAAGATTATGATGGGTGTGTGTTTTCTCATTAACACCACCATTGCATTATGTATGGACATTGTGGACATATTGTGAGCATCTGACAATGTGTTTTTTTTTTGTGTGTGTGTGTTTATATACAGGAATGTTAAATCTAGGGAGAGCAGTAGTGAGAGTGCAGTCATAAACCGGCTTGAGTATACTAAAAGCTTTTACACTACAGCATGGGTCACTGCCAAAAACGTGCTGGGTTCTGCACAGTCTGAAAGGTCTTTCTTCAACACGGGCCATATCAGTAAGTCATGTTTACTCTAGTGTAAACCATCGCTTGCTTTCTTTAAACCATGCACAATTTTATCACAATTTATTGGCTCTATTTGAAGCACTGTACAGTACTCCATATACATACAGTTCTGATGATTATTGCTATGAATAAGTATAAAAAAAAGAGTGGGTCACCTCTAGAGTCTCTCTCATATTTATCTCCCTAGATATATACAAGCATCTGGTGTCAGTAAGGTGTTTTTTTTTAGTTTTATAAGAAATTACTACTGTTATTCAGCAAAGATCCAGTAAATCATATTTTAAATAAATACTGTGCTTTTGAACTTTGTTTCTGTCAAAAGAATCTTTTAAAAAGTTAGCATTGTTTTCACAAAATATTAAGCAGGACGTGTGTTTTCAGCATTGATGATGATAATAATAATAATAAATGTTTCTTGAGCATCAGATCAGCATATTAGAATGATTTCTGAAGGATAATGTGACACTGAAGACTGGAGTAATGATAATAATAGTTAAAAAATTCAGCTTTGTCATCACAGGAATAAATTACATTTTAAAGTGAACTATTAATTATATTTCACAAATAACAGTATTTATTTTTTACTGTATTTTGATCAAATAAATGTAGGCTTGGTGAGCACAAAAGATGTCTTTCAAAAATAATCCCAAAGAAGTGTTTTATCAGGCAAAAACTGCAAGTTAACTTTGTGCTAGCTTTTAATGTTTTCCATCTTTTTTTCTTAGAACGACCAGACCCCCCATACAATATAAACCTCACCTCTGAACCACTGGAGTTCACCTGGGACATGGACTGTGACGGAATGGACCTCTTGGACAAGAGCTGTCAAGTGCAGTACCGTGCGCGCAATCACATGCTGGACTGGATTGAGGTGAGAGGAGAGAGAGAAACCAGACTGATTTGACTCTATTCTGATTTGGAAGAATATTTCAACATTTTCCTTTAAGCATTGATTTCACTGGCTTCAGGGGTGCAGTTCTGGCCAGTTTTAATTCATATGCTCAAAAGTGCTTTTGTAAATTGAGTATCCATAATGAATAAAATCCATCTGCATGATGGAATGTGTGCTAAAAGTAAAGTAAATGAAAATATAATCACATCCATTAAAAAAGTACATTGATCAAATGATAGATCTTTGGGATTTGAGAAACAATATTGGATTGTTCAAATAAAAATTTTAATAAAATATAAAATGCAGATTATGAACCAGGTCTAGGAGAAATACAACAGCTTTTTTTTTTGTATTTACCAGTTAAATTTTTCACTTTGTTTTATATAATTCAATCATTTTATAGTGTCAGAGATGTGTCAAAAATGAAACAAACTGTGTCTCTGTTAAATTCTTATTGTGCAGGTGGATGATTGCCAGGTCATGTTTGTGTTGGAGGATCCCCAGCCATTCACACGGTACAGTTTTCGTGTTCGCTGCCACTGTGGATATGAAGAGAAAGTCATGAGTAACTGGAGTTCAGTGTATTCAGTCAGAACGCCCCCTGCAGGTCAGAGAAAGACCCCTCATTGCATTAATTGAAGACGTTGATTCACTCATTTAATGCTCAATTATTGTTTTATTGAAGATGGTCTTGATGCACATTCACTCAGCCGTAGAATATGGATGTCAGTCGTGTTTTAGAGTCCTAAATACAAAAGCAATTCAGTTTTAAACAAGAATCCAGAATAGATACAATGAAATGTTATTACAATTTAAAATAGGTGTTTTCTGTTTTAAAATGTCATTGATTTATTCAGCACCTTTCAATCAATTATCATTTCTTTCATTCCTTTTTTTCTAAATATTGTGCCATATAACAAAATCAATGATGATAACTCTGTGTCTGTAATATTCTCTCTTTTCAGCACCAATTGGACAGCTGGATGTTTGGAGTGACTGTGGCCCTAATTCTGACATGTCTTCCTGTAACGTCTATTGGAAGGTAGGGTGTACTCCCATAATGCATCAGTCTAATCGGTTCTTGTTTGGTGGTGGGTCAGTCAAGATCCAAAAGATCAAGAATGAACTGTCAACATTTGACTGTCTTTCACTGTCTCTCAGGAAATGCCCCTGTCTCAGGCTAGAGGGGAAATTATCAACTATATTGTAACTATGAAGCTTAAAAATGGCACTGAGGTCAAGCAGCAGGTCACCAGGCAACGGAGAGACACTGAAAGTCAGCAGCTCGCTGAACAGAGCTGCCTGCAGTTCAGACACTTCCTCGAGCCGGGTGTTATGGGAGTTTTTGTGTCAGCCAGCACCTCAGTGGGCACATCGGACCCCACATTCATGCCGTTTGCTGAGAGGGGTAAATCAATGCAAAATTCTCATGAAAATTTACAAAGTTAAATTAAATATTGTTTGAAATATTAGTAATTTGCATTTGTCTCTAATTTTGTTCAAGTTCTGCTGAAAATGTAAACATGTCTACTTATTTTTTTTTTTTTTTTATAACGTCACTACTGTTCAGAAGCTTGGGGTCAGTAAGATTTGAAAGAAAATTATACTTTTATTCAGCATGGATGCATTAAATTGATCAAAAGTGATAGTAAAGACAAAAGTTCTCTATTTCAAATAAATGCTGTTCCTTTGAACTTTCTGTTCATCAGCGTATCACAGTTTTCACAAAAATATGAAGCAGCTCAGCTGTTTTTAACATTTATGATAAGAAATGTTTGTTGAGAGGTAATTCAGCATATTAGAATGATTTCTGAAGGATTATGTGACACTGAAGACTTATGTAATGATGCTGAAAATTCAGCTTTGAATCACAGGAATAAGTTACATTTTAAAATATATTAAAATACAAAACAGTTGTTCTAAATTGCAATAATATTTCACAATGTTACTGTTTTTACTGTATGTTTGATCAAATGAATAAAGCCTTAACATTAAAATCTTACCAACCCCAAACTTTTTGAACAGTAGTGTATAATTATATCTTTAATTATATTTATATCATATTTATGCCCTGTAGGACAGAGAACGCCTGAGGTGAATCTGAGTGTAATAGGTGAGAGCCAGGCGCTGGGGGTCACATGGTCCATACACCCACAGTTCTCTGAGAGCGTCCTGGAGTATGTGGTACAGCACGTGTCTGTAGTACCTCAGCCTCCGTGCCTGAACTGGGTCAGAGTGAAGAGAACCCAGAGATCTGTCACACTCACAGGTTTGTGTGTGTGTGTGTATGTAAGAGAAAGCTGTAGTTTGTCCTGATGCTGATAGTGATTTTGTGTTTGTCTCCATCCACAGGTGACTTCAGGAACTACACAGCTTATAATGTGTCACTGTTTGCAGTCTTCAACAACCACAGCACTTTCCTCAAGTCAGCAATTGCATACACACTTGAAGGAGGTATGACATCTCTTAAAGGGACAGTTCACCCAAAAATGTGACCCTGGACCACAAAAAACTGTTATAAGGGTCAGTTTTTTGAAATTGGGATTTATACATCATCTGAAAGTTGAATAAGCTTTCCATTGATGTATGGTTTGTTAGGATAGGACAATATTTGGCTGAGATACAACTATTTGAAAATCTGGAATCTAAAGTTGTCCAAATTAAGTCCTTTGCAATGCATATTACTAATCAAAAATGAAGTTTTGATATATTTACAGTATGAAATTTACAAAATATCTTAATGGAACATGATCTCTACTTAATATCTGAATGATTTTTGACATAAAAATCGATAGTTTTGATCCATACAATGAATTGTTGGCTATTGCTACAAATATACCCATGCTACTTATGACTGATTTTGTGCTCCAGGGTCACAAATAAAAAATTCTGTCTTTAATTACTCACCCTCATGTTGTTCCAAACCCGTAAGACCTTCGTTTATCTTCAGAACACAAATTAAAATATTTTTGATGAAATCCGAGAGATTTTTTGACCCTGCATAGACAGCAACACAACTGATACATCCAAGGCCCAGAAAGGTAGTAAGGACATCGTTAAAATAGTCCATGTGACAGTGGTTCAATCTTAAAGGGGTCATATGACGTTGCTAAAAAGAACATTATTTTGTGTATTTGGTGTAATGCAATGTGTTTATGCTGTTTAAGGTTCAAAAAACACATTATTTTCCACATATTGTACATTAATGTTGCTCCTCTATGCCCCGCTTTTCTGAAACGCGTAGATTTTTACAAAGCTCATTGTTCTGAGAAGCGAGGCGTGCTCTGATTGGCCAGCTATCCAGTGCATTGTGATTGGCCGAATACCTCAAGCGTGAGACGGAAATGTTACTGTATTGTGATGCTGTGTCCCGGCGCAACGACACAAAAACAATAAAACCCATTATAAATGAGGCATTTGTTGCATCCAGTGGAGACATAATTACTGATTATAATGACTTATACTGTTTTTTTACGCGTCGCATTGCATCGCTCCGCATTAATATTACCATGTTTGCATTCGTGATCGGAGAAACGACAAACAATAAGCACTACTCTACAATGCTCAAAACTCGCGTTTGAATAGTCAGTAGCAAATTCTTTAAATATGAAAACATACTTACAGGCTGTGAGTCAGAAGCGCCAGACTGTCCTTGCAAAGCTGGAATTGCCCCACTTTATAGAAACAGTCTTTGAGCACAGCTGGTAGCTACTCCCAGGTTCAGGAAACAGTCCTCCGTAAAATGTGCTGCACACACTCGAATATTTGGGTTGAACTGTTCTGGAACAGTGTTGTAAATACAACTTAACAACTGATTTCTAGTTGTGTCCTCTTTTGGAAGCCCAAACAAAGTAGTTTCTTTTTCACAACGAAACACAGCGTCTCCAGGACATGGTGCCGGCGGCAGCAACAATACTACAGCGAGAATAAAAGTCCCGCCCTCTTTCATTGCGTATACATTTGAGTGGTGTTTTGCAAATCTCCCCACACCGTGATGTAGAGATGTGGGGGCGTGTTTGAATGAGACCGTTTTAGGGGGGCGTGGTCGAGTCTTAACTTTTATAAAGAATATCTCTTTGGTTTTGAGACTTTAGTCTTTGCAACTTCAGGGATCTTATCTATGCACAAACAGCTTGTAACACTCCAAAGAGAAAGGAAAACTTGAAATCGCATCATATGACCCTTTTAATTTTACGAAGCTACAAGAATACTTTTTGTGCACAAAGAAAACAAAAATAACAACTTTATTCAACAAATTCTTCTCTTCCGTTATCCCTTCCCTTACGGGTTTGGAACAACGTGAGCGGGAGTAATTAATGACAGAATTTTCATTTTTGGGTGAACTGTCCCTTTAAATCACTGAATGCACTTTTATTTCAATGACATCAGACCTAAGTCCACATGACAACATTTAAAATTGGGCTTCTCCAGTTCTGTTTGCAAATACAACAGAGAGCCAAAATTCTGAAAAATATTATAGATGGTATTACCATGAATTAATACTTGCACCTCTTTACAACTTACACCCCTCTGCCTAAAGGTTACATCATGTATCTTATTTGTTTAAAAAAATGCATCCATTGTAAAAGTAGATTGCGTTTTCGATAATTTTGTTGTATAGTGCAACAAATTGAATTTTAAAAATTGTAATGCATTCCATTTATAAGACATTTTCTCACTTTGAGCTTGTTTTAGGGTACAAAGTACTTGGCTAGTAGTAAACCTAGTCATCTAGCCTCCATGTTTGTATCATCTCTTCATCTTCCCTGCCAGTTCCTCCTAAAGTTCCTCAAATCCATGTGAAGAACATCTCTCACTCCTCTGCCACTTTGATATGGAGCTCCATCCCTGTAAATGAGAGCAAAGGTGTCATCCTGCATTACTTAGTGGGCATCAAAGAAACAGGTTTGCCATCACAGAAATAAATGACGTTTTAAAATATATTCAAATAGAAAACAGTTATTTAAAATTGTAATATTTCACAATATTGCTGTTTTTACTTGTATTTTTGGTGGGCAGATTGCACTGACCCCATACTTTGATTAGTAGTGTATATCTGTCGTTTGGGCTATGTAACAGGGTCTAATATAAGCAGTAACGGAACCAGTATGCAGTTGTCAGAACTGCAGCCAGCCCAGCAGTACCACATCTGGGTGAGCGCTGTGAGCGCTGCTGGTGAAGGTAACAGGAGCTTCACCACTTTCTCCACCAATGAAAAAACCAGTAAGTACGAGGAAGATGAGCTGTTTCTTTCTTGCTTTGGGATTTATATTGCATGCACAATCCAAAATACTAAGACATAATTGTTTTGCATACAGTATGCAGATCACATATTCAGCTTTAGGTGGTAAACCAATTGTTTCTATCCATCTCATCTCCTAGGTAATTCTACCTTGTTGGCTGTATTCATAATATTGATGTTCCTGGTCTTATTAGTTTGTGTTTTTACATTGGTGTAAGTATAGCCTTTCATCATAATTCCATCTATATGGCCAAAAGTACATGGACTCCCCCTTGTAATGGCTGGTTCACACAACGTTTTTCCATTCCACTGCGCTCCATAGTTTATTTTTGACATAAATTCGCACTAGACAGATGTGTTTGACTGTTGTGCTTGCATCTTTTGCAGCATCTCTAAAAAATGCAGCGCTCATCTTAACCCTCTGGTATTGTTCATTTGGGGGTCACACTTGTTGTTCGCGGTCAAAACTGACCGAACACCCGAAATGTAACTTTTTTTATTTTCAGTAAAATCAATGTAATATATTTTTGTTCCATAATATTTTTTTGTTTTTTATTTTGTATTTTGAGAGAATTTCATTAATATTTATGCAATAATTATGATCAATATTTTCCCATTGAAAATAATACAAAACATTTTTTTCTAAGATTTTGATACTAGTTTTTAATTATGGCAGTATTTCATGTTAAAATAGAGACAATGCCTTTAAAATCCAATTTTTGAAGTCAGATTAGTGCCATCAGGTCGGAGTAAAAAAAAACATCTGCAATTCCATGGTTTAGGCACTAGATTCCTATAGGCTATAGCTCTACAGTGCCTTGCGAAAGTATTCATACCCCTTCGTTTTTTTCACGTTTTGTTATGTTGCAGCCTTATGTTAAACTGCTTTAAATTACTTTTTTCCACATCTATCTACACTCCATAAACCATAATGACAAAGCACAAAACAGGTTTGTAACATCTTTGCAAAGTCCATTGCATAAGTCATACCCTTTTCTGGGACACTTGAAATTTAGCTCAGGAGCACTCATATCACTTGTAGATGTTACTACACTTCCCGTGAAGTTAAACTGTGGCAAATTCATTTGAATGAGTATGATTTGGAAAGGCACACATGTCTTAATAAAGGTCTAACAGCTGATAAAGCATATCAGAGCAAAAACCAAGCCATGAGGTCAAAAGAACTGCCTGTAGAGCTCAGAGACAGGTTTGCATCAAGCCACAGATCTGAGGAAGAGTTCAGAAAAAAATCTGCTGCATTGAAGGTTCACAGAATCATGTAGCCTCATTATCCATAATGGAAGATGTTTGGAACAACCAGGACTCTTCTTAGAGCTGGCTTCCTGGCCAAACTGAGCAATTGATGGAGAAGGGCTTTGGTTAGAGTGGTGACCAAGAACCTGCTGGTCACTCTAGTTGAGCTCCATGATCATATGTGGAGACAGGAGAAACCTACAGAAAGACAAACATCACTGCATCACTGGGCTTTAAACTCAATCCTCTCCTCAGTGAAGACACATGAAAACACATTTGGAATTTGCAAAAAAGCACCTAAAGGACCCTCAGACTGTGAAAAACAAGATTATCTGGTCTGATGAACCTCAATTCCAAGCATCATGTATGGAGGAAACCAGGCACTGCTCATCACCTGCAGAGTACCATCACAAAAGTCAAGTGTGCTGGTAGCAGCCTCATGCTGTGGAGCTGTTATTCAGCGGCAGGGACTGAGGGACTCATCAGAGTATAGAGAAGCTCAATGCACCAAAATGTTGAGATAGCCTTAATGAAAACCTAGTCCAGAGCATTCAGAACCTCAGACTGGGCAGAAGGTTCACCTTCCAACAGGACAATAACCCTAAACGCACAGCAAGAGTGGCTTATAGACAACTCTGTGAATGTCCTTGACTGGCCCAGCCACAGCCTGGGCTTGAACCCAATCAAATATTTCTGGAGAAACCTGAAAATGTGCGTCTGCCCCCATCCAACCTGACAGAGCTTGAGAGGGGAAGAGGCGAGGAGAAGAATGGCAGATAATTGCCAAATGCAGATGTGCAAAGCTTGTCACATCATACCCAAAAAGACTTAAGGCTGTAAAGGTGCTTCAACGAAGTACTGAGTTAAGGGTATGAATACTTATGCAATGTACTTATTTCAGTTTTTTTATTTTTAATAAATTTGCAAAGTTGTCACAAATCTGTTTTTTTGCTTTGTCATGGTGTATGGAGTGTAAATTTATGTGGAGAAAATGTAATTTAAACCAGTTTAACAGGGCTGCAACATGACAAAACGTGAAAAAAATAAAGGGGTATGAATACTTTCGCAAGACACTGTATATAAAAGGCTTATAAACTCTCTAGTGGTTTTTAAGCATAAAGACTTATTTTTATGAAGTTGTGGATTTGGACATATATTTAGACATTCTCAAAGACAAATTTTTGTAAAGGTTTAGATTTTTTTTGTTTGAAATTTTGGTTTGAAATGTTAGTCTTTGCATTAATTTTACTACAGTCAAACCTGAACACAGAGAAAGGCATTTTGTTACACATAACATCAAAATTCAACAAAAATGTAACAAAAAGGAACAGGAATGCTTTATCAGAGATTAATCAATCTGATTTCAACCTCTTATTTGAGTCTTCTGGCTCAATTTTGCCATATTGTTACAGCCACACCAGTTCATTTGTGTGTGTATAATAGTGTGTTGTGTGTGTATGTCTGTGAGTGTGTGTAAGTGAGTGTGTGTTTGAGTGTGTGTGTCTGTTTTGCACTCTTGATATTTTAGAGTGTCACCCCTTTATTGCTGTGCACTCTTTATCTGCATCATGAATGATTTGTAGATTGTACACACACAAAATTTTCTGTATTTTCGTGTTTTTGCCATTTTGTATTTCCCATTCATTTCCAATGGCGGTCATTTTTGACCATGAACAACAAAAGTGTGACTTTTTTTTTTTTTTTTTTTTTTTACTGCCATTTAGCTTTTCCAAATCAAGTCCACGATTTTTTTTTTTTTTTTTTTGTGGTCACATAGCGACTGCCATAAAAGTCACCAAGTTTCGTACCATTCCAAAAATTTCCGGTCTAAAATGACCGAACAGCACCAGAGGGTTAAAATAAGTTCAATAAGTGTCAAGCAGAAAAAAACATGAACATGATGAATAGGACATGTGGCTTTGCATGGTTAAACAACGTATAGCTGTTATCACTTAGGGTGTACTCACTTTTGTTGCCAGCTTTTTTGACAATACTGGCTGTATGTTGAGTTATTTTCAGAGGACAGTAAATCTTTATTTCTATGTAAGTTGCACATTGACTACTCTAAAATATATCCAAGTTTCATTTCTATAGTATTGTCCCTTGAGAAGATATACTAAAATGGTTGCCAAAATGTGAGGGGTGTACTCACTTTTGTGAGATACTGTATTTGAATTATAAATGTATTTTAATTTTTTTTATCTAAAATTATTTTGAAAATTTAATTATGCTCTGTTACACCGGTGTAAGGAGGGGGGTTTCAGGGAAAAAGGGTTGAGATCCGCAAAAGGTGTGGTATCCATATGCTTTTGGCCATCTTGTGTATTATTTTCCATTACATTCAGCTATCATCACATTTAGAAATTATGCTCTGCTTTCAATCGCATCACTCTATTTTTCAGCATTGGCATCACTGGCATTGTATGCACACAGTTTAGCGCCTTGCATACTGTACACAAAATGAGTTTAACTGGTAAATTTGACATTTTGTGATAAATTAATATCTGCTCTCTAGGTACTCAACTTGGTGTTTTGTGAAGATCCCAGATCCAATTAACAGTAAAACATTTAAGCATATGAACTTTCAGGTGAGAATCTAAAGTCTTTTGAGTGTTCCATATGAAAGCGACGTCACACTTACAAAAACAGAACAATATTCATTCATGTCTTGGCTTTTCTTCCAGGATACGTGGCCACGGCTCTGTTCTCCTTCTGAACTGAATATAAAGATCTCTGAGCTGGAGATCGTGGAGAAGCTGGATCGCGACACACCTACTCCTCTATCAGAGACTGAATCGGAGAAGGTTTTAATCGATGTGGAACCCCAAGATTTTCAGCTGCCAAATAGACTGGGCAGAACAAATGAAGGTGGAGATGAGCCTGAGGAATCAAACAGAGGAAGCATTTTAAAGCATGACAGCTGGGCAAAGGAGTACAGCGAGATGGTCGACACTGATGAAGAGAAGGATGGTGGTGATGAGGAAGAGTGGTGGGACCAGCAATGTGTCTCGGACTATGAAAGACATTTTTTGCCTTCTGTTGAGGCCAATTAACTTTTCATACTTCAGGATGTTTCATCTGTACTGTATTGCCTTAAATGGAACAATCAGAAAGTGACTGTTTTACTGAAAAACAAGGTGTTTTTTTTTAATCAGACACTGAAAAGAGTATTAAGACAAGTGTTTATTCATGAAATGACACAAATGTATCCATGAAAGAGGTCTTGCACAACTATGCACAGATTTTTACATTTACAGTCTTCCACACTAGCTGCAACATTTAAAGGTGATGTATATTTTTTGCACCACTAGCATCATCAAGTGGAATAAGGACTGTACAGGTTTCTGGAATACTCTCCCCTTTTGCTATTGGTCAGATGTTCATGCCTCAAACTCACGCCATTGGTTGAACTAATGTTAGGTGGCTCAGAGTGCTCAGATAAACATCTAAGTTTTGATAGCTCCACAGTCACGTGGTTAACACTTTTCAGGGAATTCAACTTAAAAATGTCTTATAGTTATCTCTGCACATTAAACCTTGTATTTTAACATGGAAAATATTGCACATGTGACACAAATGAGATGTTATTACTAGTAGATCCAGCACACAACTGAATGTAAAAAGCTTGTTTTTGTACATAATAAATATTTTTTATATACGAATATGCTTCTTATTTGTGGTCATCGTATATATAAGTGAATTGCAGTGATTTGTTGGACAGATGATGTAGAATTGGCATGTTAACCTAGGACTAGTCAGAAGTAGTAGTCTGTGTGGTGTAGTTTACCCATTTTATGGAAGCCTTGTTATGCAAAAAATAACAAGACAAATAACTTTACTTCTTGTAACTGTGATATTAAATTTGAAATTATGTTTTTATGGGCTTCCATTCCATAAAGCAATTTTTAGGTTGCCTCAGTCAAAGTTCTGGAATATCAGCACAGTCGACCATATATATATTTTTAAGACATTGATATCAATTCAATCTTGTTGCCTCCAAAGCCTTGAATAAAATAGTGACTATATAATAGTACCAGTAAAGTAAACCAGCGTAGTTTGTCTATATTTGACCTTCAGATGGAGAAGCGTTAAAGATCATGATTATAAATTAGGTTAATTTAGATAGCTGAACTGATGAGGTTTAAAAATATACTACCATTCAAACCTTTGGGGTTGGTAAGATTTTTTTTTATGTTTTTGAATAAAGTCTCTGCTCATCAAGGCTGCATATTTGTTCAAAAATACTGTGAAATATTACAATTTGAAGTAACTCCTATATGTTACACAAAAATTATAATACAAAGCTGAATTTTCAGTCTTCAGCGTCACATGATCCTTCAGAAATCACTCTAATATAATGATTTGCTGCTCAAGAAACACTTATTATTATTAATGTTGAAAACAATTGTGCTGTTTAATATTTTTATGGAAACCATTACCTTTTTTTCAGGATTCTTTGATGAATGGAATGTTGAAAAGAACAGCATTTATTTGAAACAGAAATCTTTAAATGTCTTTGCTGTTGTAGTACGTTAGACATAGCCATTTCAGCTGGATTTCATACAGAACATAAGCTTCTCAGGGATTTTCTGTAAAAAGGTGACTGGTTGGTTGCTTGTTCAGAACCTGATTTATATGCTACAAAATAGCACTCGTCTACTGTTCACGACAGACATATGAATAGTAATAATGGTAGCTAAAACCGAAAATACTACACATATCTATAAGAAATACATAGGCTATAATATCCAAAGTAGGTTTCCAGAAAGCAACCAGCAGCACCCATCCCCCATTCAACCTACATTCCGCTCCGCGTGAGGCTCAAACCGGGAGCTTCCGCTCGTTGTTGTTGTTAGGGGGCGCTCGCGAGCCGCTGACTGAGGCATTCAGGTCGCTCTAGAGATACAATCAGCCCAGACGGGAGGGGGGAAGTGAGAGGGAAAAGGAACTAGCTGAGCTGCCCTTTGTTTCTAGATTTGCCGAAGAGTACGGGGAAGAGACCGGCGCGAATCTATACTGTAAGTCACGCTCTAAACGCGGCAAAATGTTTGTAGAACACATGACGTCATGGCGGACTTTTAAACTGATACATTTTGTACCGTTATAGAACGCGGATAAGTTGTTTGTTTCGCGGGTTTGCTGTGATCGGATCAGTCCGACATTACAGCACCGCAGCAGCGGCAGAATGAATGAATAAGTTTTGGGATTGTAACTCGAGCGGGGGACCGGGGTCAAGCGTACGGGAGGCGGGTAGGATCAATCATCTTAAAAGAGATGCTCGCGGGATTTACCTCTGAGTTCGAGCTTTATTACTCAAATTATTCGGTTTTAAAAGCACACACACGGACATGGAGAAGCACAGCATGGCCGACTGTAATCACACATACACACAACCGGGTCCTTTGCCGTTCTTTGTCTTTCCTTTTAGGTCTTGTTTGTGGTTTTTAAACGGATTTAAATAGTTTAAATGACGGTTAAACTCTCCGCCAACACGAGCAGTCGGGTATAAAAACATATCGGCAATGTTTTAACCGGTTTTAAAAGTCGTTTTGTTTTATGTCTTTGGCTTTAATGGAGCTCTAATGTTTCTCTTGTTCCCTAACGTTAGTTGGGTCACATCCTTAAAAACCACCAAAATAATTTTAGCTCTGTCGTAATTTTATATACATTTCACAGACTACCGGCAGCATTATATCGTGATTTATTATCATGTTGGAAGTAGGCTTTAATTATTGTGGGATATTGTTGGCTAATGTTTAGCTATACAATGTTAGCCGGCTGCTAATTCACGTTAGCCTTGAGAAAAAAAAAAAAAAAAACGAAATTGGCGTTTAATTTATCACTACTCCATTAAAACACTTATTTTTTGATAGAAGATTGTTTTATACCATAACTAATTAAGTGTTTGTAAATATGTGGTTGTTTTTTTGTAAATAAACTCGCTAACAGCTTGTTAAACGGCATATGCATTTTCAGGCTGTAATTGCATCATTAAAGTTATTTATTTTGTATTAATTAGAGTTTACTTTCAGCTGTTTCATGAATGAAATACTACATATGTTTGTGACATATAGTTAAAAACAGTTGCTTAGAGCCCGTTGAAGACGCAAGTTGCATTGTTATAATGGACGCCGGGGCTAGTTGTCACAATGTTTGCTCTATTGAATATTTCTCAGGGTGAATTTGTTTGTGTCAGTGTTATATACTTTTTCTTGCTTATTAAACACCATTGAACATTTCCATTGTTATTGGCCGGGAAAAAATATATGGTTCATTTAACTCTGTGACAACTTGCCCCAGTGGTCTAGCATGTTGCCGCAATAAAACCGTGACATTCTTTATTAAAGGCTTTCAGCTAAATTTAAAACGTAAAACAGTTATCATATGTTTTATAGCATTCAGTGCTAAAAAATACATTAATGTTTTTATACTGTCATATAATTTTCGTAATTTGTAGTTTATGAATTTTAAAAAAATATAGTCTTTTGTCTTTTAATATTTTAATATTTTAAATGCAAGATCATTTCTTAAGATCTGTGTTTTTAATAGCGTGGAGACTCCTCAATTTTTCTAAATATTTTAATGTGTGTGTGTATACACACACACATACTGTATATCTATGTATATGATAATATTTAGCATATTAACATTTGACTGGTATCTAATAGGCGAACTGAAATACAATCTGATTACAAATACCCTTTGGAGTCTTCACTGGAATATTTGAATGTAGTCATTGACATACATTAAGGCACAGATTAATTAACCCATTTTTATGCCTCATTTCAAGGGCTGTGCTTTTATAGTTATAACTGGATTCATTAAATGATTAATGAAATGCAGTACAGATATGTTTTTACATATGTACAGAAACTGAGATTTTAAAGCAGTAGGGTGAGACATATAAGTGTTGTATTTTTAGTGTGGTAGTTGTTATACATGAGTATGTTATACGTTTCTTGTATTCTCATCATTATTATTAGCTAAAATTGTTAAATAAATATATTTAAATATAAATGAGCAGTTAAATATTAAACAAAAATAGTTTATTTTATAGTAATATATTTTTAAATGATTTAAAAAAAAATCACGTTTTCTGTGTATGTCAGCAGCATAATATATCTTGTTTGTCAAGGCTGCCGGATTAAAATGAGTTTTATTGTCTTTTATTACAGGCTTTCTAAAAACACATACAGAACATTGTTTTTCTGCCACTCACTTCTTCCGGCTCTGCTGAGAGATGTCCACCCCTGACCCACCTATGGGCGGGACCCCTCGGCCGGGCCCTTCCCCAGGCCCTGGGCCGTCTCCAGGGGCCATGTTAGGGCCTAGTCCTGGACCCTCACCTGGCTCTGCTCATGGCATGATGGGCCCCAGCCCTGGGCCCCCCTCCTCAGGACACTCACTACCTCCACAGGGCCCCTCAGGTTACCCGCAGGACAACATGCACCAGATGCACAAGGTACTGCCAAGTTTTATCAATATGTGTCTGATTCATTTGTGGTTTTGTGGCATAGGTTTCATTTCTGCTGTTTGGATGGTTTCTTTGAGTCATTCTTTATTTTGTATTGTTTTGAAGCCCATGGAAGGCATGCATGAGAAAGGCATTCCTGAAGATCAACGCTACGGTCAAATGAAGGGTATGGGCATGAGACAGGGTGGCCACAGTGGCATGGGACCTCCACCCAGTCCTATGGACCAACACTCTCAAGGTATCTGTCTGTCTGTTGTTTTAGCTATGTTTTTTTTTTTTTTTAATCTGACTGTCGGTCTATCGCTCTTTCTGATACTCTATCACTTTTTCTGTCTCTCTGTCACTCTTTCTGTTGCTCTGTCTATCTGGCGTTCTACCGGTTTGAGTCTGTGTCTGTATCGTTCTTTCTATCTATCTGTCATCCTGTCTGTCTATTGTTTGCCTGTCTGTTTCTTTGCATTAGTCTATCACTCTTTGTCGTTCTGTCTGTCGTTCTGTCTATTGTTGTTTATATCTATTGTTCTATATCTGTCTTTCTGTGTGTCTTTTGTTCCACCTATGTGTCTTTGTATCTTTCTGTCACTATATTTGTCTGTCGTTCTTTCTATCTGTCATTCTGTCTATTTTTCTGCCTGTTTCTTTGTATCTGTGTGTTGCTCTATAACTCTTTTTGTTCTGTTCTGCACTCTTTTTCTATTGCTCTTTCTTTCTCTCTTATTATTTTAATTCCTTTTTATGTAAAGCACTTTGCATTATCGTTGTGTGTGAAACGTGCTATATGAATAAACTTTATTTGTCTATTTTGTTCTGTCTGTCATTCTACAAAGTTTGTTTCTTTGTATCCATCTGTTGCTCGCACTCTCTATCTCTGCCGTTCTATCTGTTTGTCTGTCTATTGTTCTGTCTGTCGCTCTGTCATTCTGGCTATCTGTCTGTCATTCTGTTGTTCTGTTTATCATTCTATCTGTCTGTTATTCTATTTATCGTTCTTTCTGTCTTTTGTTCTTTTTGTCGAGTGCTCTCTGTTCTGTCACTCCTGTCATTATGTCTGTGTTGTTCTTTCTATCATTCTGTCTGTCTGTCTTTCTATATATGTTCTTCTCTCCTTCTAGCTATGATATTTGCACGTGTGTGAAATATAAGATATACAGATGTTTTGTGAGCTCTGTGTCTGTTATATGGAGAACAGATGGCCTGCTCACTGCTAAACTGTTTAGAATTAGACTGGGTATAAAAAGCCATCCAACCTGTTTGCTCACATTTCGTGCATGGATGTGCATTGCTTTGTTCCTCCGCTGGGGCTGCTCGCACTCTTGTTTTCCATACAAAGAGAAATGTTGGGTGAACAGGGTTACCCTTTTGAAACGGAAAAACCCACAGCTGTTGGAAACCACAAAGTCATGACAGAAAAAGAAACAAATATAAAAGTAGGATGTGTTTAACGAGTTGAAAGCAAGTTTGTTGTTTGTGCAGTCTTGTAAATGTTGTGCACATTTATATTTTAGTGGTACAACTTGTAAATTTAAATTTTTATTCACAAAATTAGACCTTGTTTGTAAAATTTGGTATTCTATAAATCTGAGAGATTTTTTTTTTACTTTGTGATGTACTACAGTTTTTTCTCTTCTCTGATTTCCTGCAACCTTTGTCATTACTATTTTTATTGCTCCCACTCTTAAGTATCAAACCCCTAAGTAAGTATTAATTTTTGCTGTGTAACCCATCCTGCTCTGTGCCACAGACGTGAATGAAAGCTCAAATTCAGAACACATTAAGGGTTGCAGTAGTAATGCATCGGAAAACATTCAATGCTTGGCATTTTTCTACATTTTCTTCTGAAAATGTAAAAATCAAATTGTCTATGTCATATTTTTTTCTAGGTTACCCCTCTCCTTTGGGTGGTTCTGAACATGCCCCCAGTCCGGTACCTGCTAACGGCCCTCCGTCTGGCCCCATGATGCCCTCTGGTCCCGGTACTATGGAGGGCGGTGACCCGCAGGCCATGGCTCAGCAGAACCGGAGCGGAGGTGCCGGTGGTGTTGCAGTTTCGGGACCCAGTGGAGGACCTCCAAATGCAGGAGGACCTGGTGGCGCCGGCGGACCCACTCCTTTTAACCAAAACCAGCTTCACCAACTGCGGGCACAGATCATGGCCTATAAGATGCTGGCACGTGGGCAAGCTCTACCTGACCACCTCCAGATGGCGGTGCAGGGTAAACGGCCCATGCCAGGCATGCAGCCGGGGATGCCCAACATGCCCCCTGCCTCAGGACAAGGAGCAGGACCATCTGGACCAGGAGGCCCCGGACCTGGGGGACCCAACTACAATAGACCACAAGGTGAGGCGATATCTCGAGATATATTCAAAGCTCGCCAAAATGCTGAAATAAGCACTAAATAAAATTAGATGATATTAAAGCCTGTTTTTAGGATCCTTTTTTTTTTTTTAAGTTGCATTATTTTCATAAGAATTTCCTGCACATTAAGTACAGATATTTTATCAGTATTACTCTGTATCTAAATGTTCAGTTACACTGTAATGAGGACATCATAAAATGTAAAGTGTAACCAAATATTTTATTACAGTATTTTAATTTTAAATTAGCTTTCAACCTTTCAAAATGTAGAAAATCTTCTAATGGTCTTGAAATATAATTTATATTTATAAAAATAACTTTTTGTATGTTACAGGAATGGTCGGACCAAACATGCCTCCTCCAGGACCTTCTGGTGTTCCTCCAGGCCTGCAGGGACAACCCACCAATGGACCACCTAAATCCTGGCCTGAAGGTCAGTAAATTGTGAAAATTATCCACAATCACTACCAATTATCAATTCAATATTTAGCCTTATTGTATTCTGCAAAGAGACAGTCATATCTCAGAGTCATGTATTTACCATGTCTTTGTAATCCCAGGGCCCATGGTGAACGCTGCCGCCCCTGCAAGTGCCCCACAGAAGCTGATACCTCCTCAGCCCACAGGCCGCCCGTCTCCAGCACCACCTTCAGTTCCTCCCGCCGCCTCGCCCGTCATGCCCCCTCAGACCCAATCTCCAGGACAACCGACCCAGCCACCCATGGTGCTTCATCAGAAACAGAACCGCATCACACCCATCCAGAAACCCCGGGGTCTGGACCCAGTGGAGATCCTCCAGGAGAGAGAGTACAGGTGAGATGAGGAAAAGAAAGGGCAAATATTGATGTTTGAGTAAACACACTCTTCAAATCCTGGAAACACAACCTTTTTAACTGGTTTCACCAATATTTGATGTTGCTGTTTCCATCTGTCAGGTTACAGGCTCGTATTGCTCATCGTATTCAGGAGCTGGAGAACCTTCCAGGCTCTCTGGCTGGAGACTTGAGGACCAAAGCCAACATTGAGCTCAAGGCACTCAGGCTCCTGAACTTTCAGAGACAGGTATGACTTGTATCTGCTCATTACAGAGAATACTTAACTTTACTTTTTTGCAGAGCTTAAAAATTGCAATTGTGTTGTCTTCATCAGCCAGTTCAAAGTAATTCTACACGAGACATTTTATTCACATTTTTTTCACCCCATTTTGGATGACAGGTCTGATCTTCAGCTGTTTTTAAAATCGACTGATGTCCGATAATTGCTTTTTTCAGATGCGGATTATTGGCTGATACATCAGTGCATCCCTAATTATCAAATTAAATTATATCTATTGTTTGTTACTTATCTAATTTATTTTCTGTGTATTTATTTATATTTACCTATTTTTTTTTATTATTTTTATAACAAAATTCTTGAAATTTGTTACTTTACATAAATCTTGCTTGGAATTATAATGCAAAATGCTCTGGAAGGTGGTTGTGATTGACTTCAGCCCAGTCCTGCTACATTTTAGTGGTGTTTGACCCATGTTGTCCTTCTCAACGCAGCTCCGCCAGGAGGTTGTAGTGTGTATGAGGCGTGACACAGCCCTGGAGACAGCGCTGAACGGCAAGGCCTACAAGCGCAGCAAGAGACAGTCCCTGCGTGAGGCTCGTATCACAGAGAAACTAGAGAAACAGCAGAAGATCGAGCAAGAACGCAAGCGCCGTCAGAAACATCAGGTACTGCACCGTTCTAGCTGCTTTTTAAATCATGCTAAATGCGTGCTTCACACTTTAAACCTGATTCAGAAGTGACAAAAGATTGTTGGTGACAGAACCGCCTGTTCTCTTATTGTGTTCGTAGGAGTATCTCAACAGCATCCTGCAGCATGCAAAGGACTTCAAGGAATATCATCGCTCCATCACCGCAAAGATGCAGAAGTTGACCAAAGCTGTAGCCACGTACCACGCCAACACTGAGAGAGAGCAGAAGAAGGAGAATGAGCGTATCGAGAAGGAGAGAATGAGAAGGCTGATGGTGAGATGCACATACTTGGTCTTCAAATAAAGACAATTTAAACTGGTAGACCTGTTTTTCTGAGCAGATGTCTAAAAAAAAAAAAAAAAACATCTTTTGTGTGCATTTTTCCAGGCTGAAGATGAAGAGGGTTACAGGAAGCTGATCGATCAGAAGAAGGACAAACGTCTGGCTTACTTGCTGCAGCAGACGGACGAGTATGTGGCTAACCTCACAGAGCTCGTCAGAGCTCACAAAGCTGTCCAGGCCCTCAAAGACAAGAAGAAGAAGAAGAAAAAGAAGGTGATGAGATTCACTGGAATGGAAAGAGTTTCCATAATGTAATCTGTCAAGTTGTCCTCAGTTGTTTATCTTTCTGTCTGCTTTTCTCCTCACAGAAGCCAGAGAACGCTGAGGGTGGAGCTCCTGCTTTGGGTCCAGATGGAGAGGTGAGATCTTAAAGTAGGGCTGTGCGATATGACGATTTTAGATCGTGGACGATAAAAATGTCTCCACGATCTGCTTTTGAAGAATTAACGTAGTATCGTGCTCTATCAGTTGCAGTTCTGGCGCCTCCGTGATCAGTGTTAACTCAGCGGTAGAGTTACTCTCACTGGACACTGCACATACTCACAATCACAAAAGTACATTATTTGCATGTGCTTTAAAGCCTTGCCAGTTAAATGTTACATTCACGTGCTGTTCTGATGTGCGCTTTTTCTGAGCCGTACACCCGAAGCGCGCGCACTAAAAAAAAACCTGTCAAACAGCGCCTGATTACTGAAGTTATCTTTTAAGCTAATTCTGTCAAAACACAAGGTTTAATATAGACTCAGTTGGTTGTCTAAAATGAAAGTTAACAGTTGATAGAAAAGCGGATATGTGCCTGTTTATTAGATGCGTGCAGGTCTTAAAGGGACAGTAATAACATGCAGCCGACTGTCATTAAAGGGATAGTTCACCCAAAAACTTAATTTAAAATCGATAGAATCGTGATATTTCAAAAAAAAAAAAAATGATATTTTGATATGATATTTTTTCCATATCGCCCACCCCTATCTTAAAGTATATTTGGTTATAGGGGCTTTTGCACCGGAGGAACCTTTTCGTAGTTCCTAGATCTATTGGTAGAAGTACCCGCTTTTTGGCATGTTCGCACCACAGGAACTAGGAATGTATTTAGTTCTAGGAACTCTGTTTGGGGGAACTAATTTAGCTCCTACTTCAGAGTAGGGTCTAAAACAGTTCTATAGGAATTACCAGTGACCTAAGTGTTTCATTTGTAAGTTTATGTAATTGAAAATCATGGACACTTATTTGCCACAAACAGCGGTAATTAATCTAATACAGCTATGTTATTGTCTTCTATTGTAGCCTCTGGATGAGACTAGTCAAATGAGTGACCTACCGGTGAAGGTGATTCACGTGGACAGTGGGAAGATCCTCACCGGCATGGACGCTCCTAGAGCTGGACAACTGGATACCTGGCTGGAGATGAATCCTGGGTGAGTGAGATACTTTAGGGATCTCGTTCTTTCAGAATATGATTTTTCCCAGTACTTGAGTATCTGCTACTGAAAAAGGTTGGAGAAGCACACCATAACACTTAATATGCTGTATTTATTTATTTACATACATACATCTAAAGTAGCAGGTTTGAAAGTGTCTGAGTGCTATTTTGTTCATTTTCTGTAGGTACGAGGTGGCCCCTCGGTCTGATAGTGAAGACAGCGGCTCGGAGGAGGAAGAGGTATGGCTGTTCTCCAGCTCTCATATCTGTATTTCTGCTCAGTGTCTCTTGAGCAACACACTACTTTCTGCAAGGGCTTTACATGCACTTGAAGAGAAAAACTCTCCTGTTTGTGTGTTCACGGCCTTGATGTCAGAATGTAGGCATCATCAAAATAAGATTAATGGCTAGTTTATCATGCGATATTGCTTTCATGACCTGATACAGATAACAAATGTTTGTCTTTATTAGAGCCTGACCGATCAGGGCTTGCAAAATTTCAAAATCCCTGGTAGCCCTTCGGGCAGGTACTCTTCAGATTTTGGTAACCCGAAAATTAATTTAACTAGCCCAAATAAAAAAAAGAGCATTTTGTTTTTAAATATAGAAAATCAGATAAGTCTAAATATCAACAATACACAAATATCAACAAATATCAATGAAATAATTTTATTTCACTCTTTACAGGGTATCTGCAGAATTTTTGAAAATCAATTTAAGGCCATTTATGAACCTTTTTAAGAGCTGCACAAGTAAAATGAACACTGTATGAGTGGGGTTGGACAATGTCTGTGGTAACATTTTAAGCCATAAACATGATTTACAGTTTAGATACAAGTTTACACACACACACAAAAATCTTATAAAATGGCATTTCAGCTTTTAAACCATTTTTATGAAAAGGGAAAAGTCAAACATATTATATTAATTTAAAACAAATATTACTGTCTTAATTGTTTAGATTTTTAGAAGGCACATTAACTTTTCACATTTACAGCTCTGTCTGCTGCATAAAACATGGGTCGATATTCATATTGATCTGAACATAAGTTAGATACACTGGAAATGCAGATTCACTCACTGCCACGAGGTGGCGTTTTAGGAGCAAATATAGAGGCTTCTCCGGAAACGGCTGTACACAAAGCAGCACCACGCTCATACGCTGCTTTATCAGGCATTTTATAGGCAAGATGAGATGAAATGAAAATGCCAACAACACGTTTCTGAGGACTGACGGTTCCCTTCAGAGACACATTTACATAAAGACATTTGCGCTGCGTTTTGACTTTGAAATGTGCAGCGCTCATATTTATTCGATGACATCATTGCATTTTGAAGTTTAATCCAGATGTATCGGGGTTCTTGTCTTTCCATCCCCAACTGTAATTATAGTTAAGACTTTTCTTATACCATTTAACGTATTTAAAACTTTTTATAGCCTTAAATTTTATACAAGTAAATTGAGAGTTTTTAAGGACCCGTGGGAGCCCTGTATTTAAGGTAGCCCATCAGGCAGGGCAGTGATACATTTTGGTAGCCCGACTGGAAAACGCAATAGCCCCAGGATGTCGGGCTAGCGATTTTGCGAGCCCTGGCCTGATTTTATCGGCCAATATGAGCCTGTCACAGATATATCGGTATTGGCGAATATGCCGCTGTTATGAATTTTTTATTTATTTATTTTTTTTTTTTTTACAGAACAAACAACGCAGATGAAGTGCTTCTGAATGGTATAATTACTTAGTTTGTCCAGCATAGTTTGCTGCTGGCAACCCAGGTCATTGTAGAGATGCGCGGATGAGCTCAAACTTCACCCGAGTCAGCTGCTTCAAATTATCCACCCGCCACCCACCTGCACCTATATTTGAAAGTCACATTACAGTGATTTTAATTCTTAGTTTTGCATGATGATATGCTGAATGGATGGTTCATTTTTAACAGCAGATGTTAGAGCTGATCTGCGCATTACGGCTCCACGGCCACTCAGTCAGTGCTTGTGTTTATACCAGCCGTGCCGCGACCCAGAACTCATGCTTATCTCATCAGTCACATCACATTTCCTAAGTCAGCAGAGTTTGTCAGTACAGTCAGTAACGTAGCAGATTGGAAAGTTAGTATCTTTCTGCAGTCCAATAGACGGCAGTGCGGTGGTGGCTTGAGTCTGTTGAATGGTGATTTAAACGCTACGTTGTCACCTACTTGGTGAGACGCAATGCTATAAAGTAAATAATGAAAGTCCCCGTCTTTTACTCTCACAATGAGCTTATCATACTTGTTTGCTACATTAGTAGGGCCTTATGATTTCCGCGATGCAGATGGAAGCACGGAATCCAGTCATAAAAATGGAATTTACTGTATAACGCAGAATTTCACGGAATCTGTCATATTTTTGATGAATAAATAAAAAACAGGTCAGCACACTTAAATCAAATCGCGATATAGTGTCTGTGAATATTAAACTGCAAAAAGACTATTTAAATACGAATCCTCATGTTCTGCGCGTTCATTTGATTACCAGAAAATACACAGCACAGAATTTGTGAAAAAAAATATTATTCATTATTATTATTTATTAATTTTAGATGTTTACATTTGGAAAAGCTGTGCTTCCTGCATAAACCCGCCCCTGTTCGACTGGCAGCCCTACACAGTTACCTTGTTTATTTTCTTAGTTCAAGTTATATATTTATTGTTCTATTTGTGTTTTAAAGTTATTTATAATAAGTGAAGTGAAGTTTACTGTTAAGTGCACTGATGTCAGACTCATTTTGGATAATAAAGTTTGTTAAATACCATGCCTCCATTACATAGGCCTATGTTGGTCACATAATTATAAGTGTTTGATCACTACGTTGCTAAAAATGTTTATGTATATATATTTTGTTTGTGTATATACTGTATGCTACATACAGTACCAGTCAAAAGTTTGGACACATGAATGGGAAGTGTGTCCAAACTTTTGACTGGTACTGTACTATAATATACACAAAGAATATCGGCCGATATATCGATATCAGACTTTTTTTACTCCCTAATATCAGTATCGGCCCCAAAAAACCTGTATCGCTCGGGCTCTAGTCTTTATGCACCAATACAGTGTCCAATACAGTAGACTGATATTAAAAAGCTATTTTAACGATTCATGATTTGATGTTACGCCCACATAAATATGTAAAATGTGTTAATTGAACCATATAGTGTATGTATTTGATATTTACAACATTCTATTAATTTTATTTATAATCCCATCAAATATTTTATATGTAATTACAGAATTGTCTGGTAGTTTTACATTTTTTAACTTCCATTTAATTCATTTTAGTTATAATCACAAATTAATTATATATTACAACATTTGAAAAACTCTTATTAATGTGCTTGTCTAGTAGTTTTACATTTATACATATCATAACCTGTAATTGTTTATTTTTATATATATTTATATAATTTTTTTTATGTGGTTGTCTGGTGGTTTTGCATTTATACATTTCATAACCTCCATTCATTTAATTGATTCATTGAATAATATCTTAAGATCTTTCAGTTTCATTATTTTAATGTACTATTGTATGTTTCGTTTGTAAAGGAGGAGGAGGAGGAGCAGCCTCAGCCGTCTCAGGCCCCAACAGAGGACAAGAAGATTATTTCAGATCCAGACAGTGAGGATGTGTCTGAGGTGGATGCCCGTCACATCATTGAGTACGTTACTGGTTTAGAGCTGTGCTTTTTTACTACGTCCAGATGGGATTATGTTGTTCTATCCCATGCTCCTTTTGGAATTCTATTCTGTTATGGTAATATCCATGATGTGTTAAACAGGCATGCAAAGCAGGATGTTGACGATGAATATGGTAATGCAGCGTTCGTTAGAGGTCTGCAGTCGTACTACGCCGTGGCTCACCAAGTCACAGAGAAGGTGGAGAGACAGTCAAGCCTGTTAATAAATGGACAGCTCAAACAGTACCAGGTACAGACCAAACAAACTGCAAATACACCTCAAAATCTTTAGTGAACTGATCAGATTTGTTAAATGGCATGCTGTTATTGCATCTGTCTCGTCTGCAGATCAAAGGTCTGGAGTGGCTGGTGTCTCTATATAATAATAACTTAAATGGCATTCTGGCTGATGAAATGGGTTTGGGAAAAACCATCCAGACCATTGCACTCATCACCTACCTCATGGAGTACAAACGCCTCAACGGACCCTTCCTCATCATTGTCCCCCTCTCGTGAGTCTTTTTTCGCTCTCTCTACACTAGAGCTGCACCATACTGGTTACAGATTGTTTACATACAGATTGTTTATTTACACGTGCAGCTCATGATACGTTTTTTCAGAATGTCTTCATTAATTTACTGTCAAGCGAGACACAAAAACACTGCATCATGAGCTTCAAGTGTGTAGATGAACACTGTGTCGTACTTCACTCTGAAACCCACAATGCTTATTTATTTCAGTCGCAGCCTTCATGATTTGAGACCCGCTCTAAGACATATTGCAATTTTTATTGATTTTATTTGGATACATATTATGCAGCCCTACTCTACAGTGTAGAAATGTTGTTTGTATGTCTGCCCGTAACTTATCTCTGCCTTAACCATCTTCTTTTTTTTCATTTTGTATTACTGATCTATTACATTTGGTAATGTTTCAACATATAATTACTGTGATATGTATTTATGATGATTTGTTTTCCTAACAGGACACTGTCAAACTGGGTGTACGAGTTTGATAAGTGGGCTCCATCTGTGGTGAAAGTTTCTTATAAGGTGATTACTTGATTCATTAATGCAGTAAACAATGTATTGAAATTATGTCAAAAAACAGTTTTCAGCAAATTCTATGGTTTTCCATAAACTAATGCTAAGTAATAGAAAATAAAACTGTCACTGAAGCAAGTAAGTGAAGGATATTACAGGATTAATAATTAATTTTCTTTCTTTTTCATCTCAGGGCTCTCCTGCTGCTCGCCGTGCTTTTGTTCCAATTTTGCGCAGCGGCAAGTTCAACGTGCTGGTCACCACTTATGAGTACATCATCAAAGACAAGCAAGTGCTGGCCAAGGTACAAACCTGCCCAGGCCTGGTTGCAGAATTAAATTACTGAGCGTGCCTCTAAAATTAGTGAGGCTTCTCTAGTCTTAATGCACATCTATTTTTACACATATTATTGCTATAGTTATCACCGTATTTATCACTCAGTGTCACGTATCACACAGTGTCAGTTATTGCAATTTTGAGAGTGAATTCCGCATTTGTGTAGATGTGATTCCCCAAATTTTGCAGCGTGTATGTGGCTGCTGGTCCTCTTAACAGCATGAAAAACAAAAGTTTTATACAAATTCTGAACGGATTATATATAGCCTAGAAAGCATGCAAAGAGCACTCCCTTTACAGTCACTAAAAAGCTGTCAATCTTAGTTCACTGTGATCTCACAAAGTTCTGTTATAATCAGTGAAGCTCTTTACATTGCACAATGAATCTCTAATTTATGTCATGTCTACACTTATTTTGTTATAATGAGATGATTTGCAAGCGTGCTAGACAAAAACATGCATTTTGAGCATTAAACCAAAGACGATATGCTTCTGATTGGCCACCCTCTAGCATCCCACTGTACAGCTGGGCCTGAACCTGCCAATTGTCAAACTATCATCATCTGACATTTATTTTTTTTAAACAAGCTTTTTGACTGTTGATCATGAAATTCTCATCTCTTGCCTGGAGTCTTTTGTGGGTCTGGGGGGGACGGTTTTAAATTGGTTTAAATCTTTCTTAACAAACCGAACTTTTTCAGTTAAAATAGGAAACTTCACTTCCTCTTTAGGCAATCTAACCTGTGGTGTTCCTCAGGGATCTGTGCTAGCACCTACTCTCTTTTCTCTCAATCTACTTCCCTTGGGGTCCATCCTTAGCAAACAACGTTTCTTTCCATTGTTACGCTGATGATATGCAAATCTATCTGCCTGTGACCACGAAAAATAAGCGTGCTCTTAATAGCTTATCAGCGTGTCTGCATGACGTCAAATCATTTCCTTTTTCTGAATTCAGATAAATCGGAAGTTATTGTTTTTGGCCCCTCTGAAACTAGAACACAAAACAAGCTTAATCTTGAGTGCTTAAATTTAGCTATTTCTTCTCAAATGTGGAATCTGGGTGTGGAAATTGACAACGGCTTGAGATTAAAATAATAAATAATCATTATGTAATTATTAATAATTAATAATAAATAATTAAATAATCTAGCACCATCTTATCTGATGGACTTACTCCACCCTTACACTCCTACGCGAGGACTTAGATCGGGAAACAAATTCCTCCTTCAGATTCCCAGAACCCGCTTGAAAACAAGGGGCAATAGAGCCTTTGAAGTGGCTGTCCCCACACTGTGGAATAATCTCCCGACTCAAATTAAAATGGCTTCAACTTTATCTGAGTTTAAATCCAGTCTCAAAACTCATTTGTTTGTCTCTGCTTTTAACATGTAATTTTTATCCAGTTTTTATTGTCTCTGATTGGTTGTTGATTTTTTTTTGTTTTTTTTTTTTTGTACTTGTTTTGTAATTACTGTACATCACTTTGGTTGGCCTGTGGCCGTGATTAAATGTGCTTTAGAAATAAACGGAGCTTGATCTTGAACTTGACTGAGAACCGCTTGCTCAGTTTCTGATGCTCCTCTCTCTTTCAGATTCGTTGGAAGTACATGATAGTGGATGAAGGTCATCGTATGAAGAATCACCACTGCAAACTGACTCAGGTGTTGAACACACACTACCTGGCGCCCCGGCGTGTGCTGCTCACCGGAACGCCGCTGCAGAACAAGCTGCCCGAACTGTGGGCGCTGCTCAACTTCCTGCTGCCCACCATCTTCAAGAGCTGCAGCACCTTCGAGCAGTGGTTCAATGCTCCATTCGCCATGACCGGAGAGAAGGTATGAAAACTTTTAGTTGGTGTACTAGTACATTTAGACAGGATATAATAAGTTGAAATTCTGTGTTTGTGTCATCTAGCTCTATAAACGTACAATGTTTAAACTACTTCCTGTTGTGTTCTAAAGGTGGACCTTAATGAAGAAGAGACCATTCTGATCATCCGTCGTCTGCACAAAGTGCTCCGCCCCTTCCTGCTCAGGAGACTTAAGAAAGAAGTGGAGGCCCAACTGCCCGAGAAGGTTTGTTTTATGCTTGAAACTGTTCAGCCAAATAAAAAATGTTCATGCTTTTCAATATTTAATGTGTATTTCAGTTTGTGTTTGTTCTGACATAGCTTAAAGGGTGAATTTTTTTTTTTTTTTTTTTTAATACTTTTCCTCCCTCTTCAGTCAAAGGAAGTATCAAGTAGTACTATTTAATAAATACAATAAAAAAAAGTTAAAATCTGCAGTATTCAATGCATACTTTCCACAGTTTTAATTAACAATAAAGAACATGTAACCATTGTTTTATTTTTATATGCACCAATAAAAAATACATAGTAATAAACAAGATTAATCTACATGCTGTACTGTTCAGAAGCTTGGGCTGCAATTATTTGATCACAATACATTTAAAACAGTAATATTGTGAAATATTATTACTATTATTAAACATTTTCTATTTGATCCTGCAGAAATAATTCTAATATGCTGATTTGCTGCTCAAGAAACAGTAGTGTTAAAAACATTTGTACTGCATAATATTCTTGTGGAAAGAGGGTTACTTTTATTTTTTCAATATTCTTTAAATATGAAATTCAAAGTTTTTGTGTAACAATGTTGAAGTCTGTACTGTTACTACTTATACTGATAAAAACTGATTGACCCCAAACCTTTAAACTGTATTGTCGTTTTAGTAAAACATTTTGATACATGTGAAAGCAACAAACAAGTCAGTTCTGAATTGATTTGCTAAAAAAAAAAAACTGATTGCCATGTTTACTGCAGAAATTACATCATACTTTTTCATATGCTATTTTTTACATTGAAATGTAAATCTGTCCATCTCTGTTTTCTTGTGTTCAGGTGGAATATGTGATCAAGTGCGACATGTCGGCTCTACAGAGAGTGCTGTACAGACACATGCAGGCTAAAGGAGTGCTGCTCACTGATGGCTCTGAGAAAGACAAGAAGGTGAGAAGACATGGTTGAGATTGAAGAATGTGTGAGTGCATTCAGTGTGTGTGTGTTTCTGAATGCCTCTAATATGATAATATCTTCATGTTTGTTACAGGGTAAAGGTGGCACTAAGACTCTGATGAACACTATTATGCAGTTGAGGAAGATTTGCAACCACCCTTACATGTTCCAGCACATTGAGGTGATCATTTGTTTCACATAGTCCTCATAAAAGGTCATTTATATTCTGTTCATTTATCTGCTAGGTTTATGGCACCTTGTTTGATGTATTTTTGTGGTCTGTTTTGCAGGAATCTTTCTCTGAGCACTTGGGCTTCACTGGAGGCATTGTTCAGGGGTACATAGAACAATAAAATTTTGAAACATTTCATTCTCATTGGTTTTCTGTGTGATTTATCATGTACTGTATCGGCTCTTTGTAGACCTGATTTGTACCGTGCCTCCGGTAAGTTTGAGCTGCTGGACCGCATCCTGCCGAAGCTCCGCGCCACCAACCACAAAGTGCTGCTCTTCTGTCAGATGACCTCGCTCATGACCATCATGGAGGACTACTTCGCCTACCGCAACTTCAAATACCTGCGCTTGGACGGTGAGTCGCTTCAACCAGGTTCACACAGAATCAAGAGTTTTAGGATGTCCTGGGAAAAACTACCGTATGACTTTCTCTGCTGTTTGTTTTTATTTGAAAAGTCTTGGCTAAATAATTCATTCAAACCTATGAATCACTGACAGTTTAATCGTGCTAACATCGTTCTTTTGTCTTTGTAGGAACCACTAAGGCTGAGGATCGTGGCACGTTGCTGAAGAATTTTAATGATCCGTCCTTTCAGTACTTTATCTTCTTGCTGAGTACAAGAGCAGGAGGTCTGGGGCTGAACCTGCAGTCTGCTGACACTGTTATCATCTTTGACAGCGACTGGAACCCTCACCAGGTACAATACTGTCCCTTTAAATATAGTGGTGTTTAACAATGGGGAAACTCTTGATGTGATAAAAGTTCTTGTAGTAGCTTATTGTTCACAAATCCCACTCACTTTATTGTAGACAGAATAGTTAGAGCTTACATAAAGTATATAATAGAATCATTAGCGAAGAAATTTTAGAATAGATTCATTCATAGTACAGAATCATTGTGGAATAGAATCTTTAGAATCATTGTACAATTGAAAGTATAACTTAATTTTTAAAAAAAATCATTGCAGAATTGAGTCTTTAGTATAGAAGCATTGTGGAATAGAATCTTTAGAAGCATTTGAATAGTATCACTGTGCAATAGAATCTTTAGAATTCATTAATTGCAGAATTGAATCTTTAGTACAAAATCATTGTGGAATAGAATCTTTAGAATCATAGAATAGAATGTATAATTTAATCTTTAGGATAGAATCTTTAGAATCATTTGAATAGTGTCATTGTAGAATAGAATCTTTATAGCACTGTTGAATAGAATGTATAATTGAATGTTTTTTATAAACATAGTATTGCTCATTTGTTAATTTTTGTTTATTGATAATACATTGTTTATTTAGCAACTTGAAATGTTTTAACTTGATTAGTGTTTGTAGAAATTAACATTACCCTAAATTATAATAATATTATAAATGCTGAGAATTTTACTAAATTATTCATTGCTAATTTTTACAGATTTAACCTTATTGTAAAATGTTACCATGTAAGCTTTAGTACAATAGAATCTGTGTAAAACAAAATTCAATAAACATTTATATAGAGAATTTTTAGAGTTTCTGTAGAATAGAATGTGCAGCAGTTTCAGTAATATTAAGCAGTGGGTTTCTTCTCTGTGACGGTCATGATTCTTATTGATTTGATGCAATGTCTCTTGTTGGTTTTATTTTTTCACAATATTTTATGTTTCTGAATGCTTCTTTCTTGTCTCTCCTAGGATCTGCAGGCCCAGGATCGCGCCCATCGTATCGGGCAGCAGAACGAGGTGCGTGTGCTGCGTCTGTGCACCGTGAACAGCGTGGAGGAGAAGATCCTGGCCGCTGCCAAATACAAGCTGAATGTGGACCAGAAGGTCATCCAGGCCGGTATGTTTGACCAGAAGTCGTCCAGCCACGAGCGCAGAGCTTTCCTGCAGGCCATCCTGGAGCACGAAGAGCAGGATGAGGTACAGACACCCGTTTATGATGGACAATTTCCATGTCCTGTTAACAGCCTCCGTTTTCCAAAGTAAACATTTGCTCTCTCTTTTATTTTCGCTCGTATCTCAGGAGGAAGATGAAGTGCCAGATGATGAGACCGTTAATCAGATGATCGCTAGAAGCGAGGAAGAGTTCGATCACTTCATGGTTAGCAGCCCTACTTGTTTAACTTTCATTAAATTGACACTCTTTGTTTTGTTTGACTCCTAATTTTCCTTTTCCTTTCGTCCAGCGCATGGATCTCGACCGCCGTCGTGAAGAGGCTCGTAACCCGAAACGCAAACCCCGGCTGATGGAGGAGGATGAGCTGCCCACCTGGATCATGAAGGATGACGCAGAGGTGGAAAGGCTCACCTGCGAAGAAGAGGAGGAGAAGATGTTTGGCCGTGGCTCCCGTCAAAGAAAAGAAGTGGACTACAGCGACTCCCTGACAGAGAAACAATGGCTGAAGGTGAATGAGGAATCACAACAGCATTGTATTGAACATTTGGTTCTAAAAAGGAAGGCGTATTGACATATTTTACTGCTTCTCAGGCCATCGAGGAAGGCACCCTTGATGAGATTGAAGAAGAGGTGCGCTACAAGAAAACGACCCGGAAAAGGAAGCGCGACCGTGACCTCGACCTTCCAGGCCCGGCCACGCCTAGCTCCAGTGGGCGGAGCAGAGATAAAGATGACGATAGTAAGAAGCAAAAGAAACGAGGTCGTCCTCCTGCTGAAAAACTCTCTCCCAACCCTCCCACACTCACCAAGAAGATGAAGAAGATTGTGGATGCAGTAATCAAATACAAGGATGGGTTAGTCACTTCATTCATCTTCTCTAGCCTTTATAATATGTTGCAGGCCAATTTGACCTACATTGATTTTTGAGTTGTTGGAAATGCTGGTTAACCTATGAATTTTTTTTTCTTGATATTTTGGTTCATTTCTCTCTTTTAGGATCATGAACATGCATTTAAAGCTTCAACAATTTAATGTGTTGTGGAATGAGCATACAAAATGTCTATTATGAATATGATATCTGCGGGTCATTTTGACCCATATATTTCACTGTTAAAGGCTGGTGCGCAGAACTAAAAAAAATTTATTCTGTACATTTCTCCGGTACCTCTAAGGGTATTTACATTCACGCATTTTGCCAGACGATTTTATCTGTAAAAAATATACACTGTATTGAAGACATACTGTTTTGTTAGTTCATGCATGTTAACTGGGAGTCAAACCCATGATTTTGGTGTTGCAAACACCATGCTGTACTGTTTGATATTCAGGAAAGTGTTTTTCTACACTTATTCTGTTTAAAATGGTGAAATGTTTTACATTTACATTTAGTCATTTACAAATGCGAACAATAGATGCAATCAAAACCAACAAAAGAGCAATAATGTGCAATAAAAGTGCTGTGACAAGTCTCTGTTAGTCTAACTCCGTACATGTAGAAAGTTTTTTTTTTTTTTTTTGTTTTGTTTTTTTTTTTTTTTAAATAATAAAAAGAAAACAAGTAGATAGGATAGAGGAAGAATAGGGAACGCTAGTGTTAGAGGCTCTTTTTTTTAAATAAATAAAATGAAAAGTTTTATTTATTTATTTATTTTTTGTAATGTGTGACAACTATTAGTGTTAAAGATTTACTGTTTTTACCAGATTGTCTTTTCTTTTTTTCATAATGTGATAAATTGGTGAACTGAATCCATTTCGGGTTCATTTGACCAACACCATAACAATCGTACACAGATTTTTAACATAAAACAAGGGCTAGACAAACCCAGTCTTACCAAAATGGTCACAGGTTTATAGTGATATTTTATGCTTTATTTAATGTAGATTAGCTAAACATTTGGGAGTCATACTTTTTTTCTAAGCTCTTTTCATTTTGTCGCTATATTTCATAACAGCAATGGAAGACAACTGAGTGAGGTGTTTATTCAACTGCCGTCTCGTAAAGAGCTGCCAGAATATTATGAACTCATACGCAAACCTGTGGACTTCAGGAAGATCAAGGTTTGTCAAATTTTTGATTGATTTGCAAATTCTTTGGCTGGTGCCCAAACACCCATTGATATACACTAAATCTGCACACTAATAATAATAATATTTAAGGGGTAACTTGGAGCTATTATCATATTTTAGGGTGTAAACGGGCTGTTATTAAAAATAATAGTGAGCCCTTTTTATGAATAGTTTTTACTGATTATAGTTCGTAATTCTTTATAAGTTATTATATTACAATTACCTGATATTTTCAAATATATTAGTAAATGATGTAAAGTGTTGAATTATGTTCTGTGTTCTGTACAGGAACGCATTAGGAGTCATAAGTACCGCACTCTGAATGACCTGGAGAAAGACGTCATGCTTCTCTGTCAGAACGCTCAAACCTTCAACCTGGAGGGATCACTGGTAATATTTGTTTTATTAATATTATATTCATATTGTTAATTTGCATCAAATTTTTAAAAAATAATAATTTTCTGTTTTAGTAAAGTTTAGTATTTTTTTTTTAAATATCTATATTGTTTTTATTTCAGTTTTACTTATTTTAGCACTTCAGCTTAAACTAAATGAAGAACAGAAATGTTGCCTTGACAACTAACTGAAATGAAATAAATTCAAGGTTTTTATATTTTCTATAAAAAAAAAAGTTCTAAGTACAAAATATGTTTTTAATAGTTTTAGTTAACTGTAATAGCACTGGTAGGTTGTTGAAGTCATACTTCATTTGGCTGATTCAAATGAGATCATGATCTCATATTTCAGATCTACGAGGACTCCATTGTGCTCCAGTCTGTGTTCACCAGCGTGCGGCAGAAGATTGAGAAAGAGGAAGAGAGCGAAGGAGAAGAGAGTGAGGAGGAAGAGGATGAGGTAGATGAAGAATCAGAGTCTGAATGTAAGTACTGATGAAGATACTGACACTGTAATGAAAACATTTTGTAAAATGCAACTTTTATCTGAGCAGAGTATCTGGCATGTACAACTCTAATTAGGGTTGAGTCCGTGATTAACATGTATTTGTGTGCATGTGTTTTAGCTCGTTCGGTGAAGGTGAAGATAAAGCTGAGTCGAAAGGAAAAGGTGGAGAGAGGAAAGGGAAGACGCCGAACCGGACGCAGTTGGCGCCATAAACCTGTCGTTAGTGATGACAGTGAGGAGGACCAGGAAGAGGTACTCATGAATAATTCATGTGGAACTTAAAGGAAAAGTACACCAAAAAAGAAAATGGTTAATTGCATTGTCCTACATCTTGGAAAAAAAGTGGTAATTTGCAAAAAAAATTATATATATATAATTATATATATAAAATAAAATAAATAAAAAACCTTAATATTACATAATTTGATGATGCGGAGTTCAAATATATATTTTAAAAAAAAAAACTTTCATGTAGTTTTTTTCAGAAAACAGGTTTTTTTTTTTTTTGGTTTTTTTTCCAGATTATGTATCTATCAGCTTTAATGCACTTATCAAAATAACAGCAGCAGTCAAATGTCAAAAGTTTTGGTTTTAATGTCAAATTTTTTTTTTTTTTAAATGTGTAATTTGACTTACAATTCTCAGTGAAGTGGAAATCAGGTTTAAGCATTAAATAATGTCTTCAGCATCATTTATACATGTGAAAATTGTCTTAGAGTTGATCAAATAGTTGTAACCTGGTTCAGAGGAAGATAGGAATGTTTTTGTGACAGTTTTTCTGCTGATTAAGTTGTTAATACAAGACGATAAAAGCAAAAATGCTGTGAAAACCAGATATTTTGTGAGAAACTGACATGCTAGAGCAAAACGGGCACTATTTTTGGAATCAGTCAGCACCCCAAAATTAGTAAGAAGCAAGTATTGGATTTCATTCAGCAAATATAATGCAGGGTGGTGTTATTCACCTTCATGTTGTCGCTCACTTATGCTAATTCTTTTTCTGATGTTTTTGTATAGGAGCATTCGGCTAGTGGCAGTGAGGAAGATTAAACCTTCTTCAGGACCAATCACGACTCTCGCTCACTTCTGCTGCAAATACGTCATTTTACATCAGATTCGACAGGTGCCTGTTTCTGAAGGGCCTAGTTTTACTCTAGAACAGCACATTTTTAGAGGGATGTAAACGAAAATGATTCAATCAGAAAATTACACTATAAATTGGTGAAGAAGCCCTCACATTTGCATATTTAAGCAGACGATCTCTTTTTATGTATAGCAAGACAGTTTAAGTATTAAGCATTTGTTTCTTTCTGTATTTGTTTTTATGATTTTTCTCAAGGACATGATATAAAATTAAAAGATATCTGACAGACTGACTCACAGTTGACCAGTAAGAGCGGATCATGCTAAAGTGTCCTCTTATTGTTTTTAGCCGTGTGAACGTCACCCCTTTGCCCCCCCAAGACCCCAGAATACATGTTGTTTTTGGAAAACGCAGGCAGTTATTTCTCTTTCCGTTTTTCTCTTGATCTTTGTTAAAAGTAAGATTGCAAAGGGGATTAAGGTACTTCCTCCTTATAGACTTCCTGTCAGGAGAAATGGGGGAGAATAGGGTGTAGAATTCTGTACTGTGTCAGTGTCACTGGATTTCCAAAATGCACAATAAAGGCATCTCAGAAATGCACTGCTTCATATATATATATTTATTTATGCACACAAGTTGAAACTTCTGTTCGAGTAGAGATTAATAATGTTCATGATAAAATACTGATCCATTTAGGTGTCTAATAAAGAATATGCATTACTGATTTGAGACAAATTTCATGAGACAATATTGTGCAATGCAAAAATCAAAAGATTAAAGCAACTAAGGTTTTTTTTATTTTTTAAACATCAGTTTCAAAATCATTCTGGTAGTGCATACTTCTAAAAAGGGCAATGACTGCACACATATTTGTTTAGAGCTGTTTTGGACTCTCTTTGCTTGTAAACAGTGCCCGATCAATGCATATTTCTCTCCTCATTCAAACAAGATTACTTTTTCCCTGGAAAAATCAATATTATGAATTATGGACTGGTATTTTGGTAAGAAGCGATGGTTTAACGTCTTGATGGATTTGTTTCTTACAAAACATGCAGCTTTTTGCTGTAATAGAAGCAAAAAAGAAACAAAATCTTGGATGGCCTGAGGGTAAATCTTAGGCAAAATTTCATTTTTGGGTAAGCTATTCCTTTAAGCCTTTGCACAATTTGTTTTCTATGTGATTCATGTTGGTTCAGGACAGTGCTACATTTTAGGCGTATTAGTAACACATTATCTGGCACGGGTGTAGATGTGAATTCCAGATTTTCAGTGTGGTCTCAGACTTTGACCACAACAGCTTTCCTTTTTTTTTTTTTTTTGATGTCACAGTGAGGAATTGCTCTGTTTGTTGTCCACTTACTTGCAAAGAATCATAGTGCATCCAGAAAAGCAAACACTGAATTGTTGGTTCATTGAACCAACAAAAGTTTGTAAAAATCCTAAAATGTCCTAACTTTGCAAGTCTAGGAATTCCTAACAAGTTTATTTTATTTGATTTGAAAGTGGCTTTTTTTTCTTCCCTTTTTCCCCTTTTTTTTGTGTAGAGCCTAATAGACTGTAATATTGCCTAAATTAGAGGAAATGTTGACCTCAGTTCCCAACAAAATATTTAATATTGTAAAATCCTCATACATGTATTCTCCATTGTGCTAAACATAAATACCTAAACTCTCTTAACAGTTTTTTTTTTTTTTTTTTTTTTTTAAGACATTTTTCCAAAATGGCCACAGTAAAAAATAAAATAAAATAAAATGTGTGTATGAGTGAGTGAATGAGTCAGAGCAATGCACAGTGATTACATAGACTGCGTTTATGAGACTACTGACCAAGGTGGGCATTTTGACATGCACTATATTGCCAAAAGTATTGGGTCACCCCCTTCTAATGAACAGCTTTGAGTACTTCAGTAATTTCCATGAGTACAAATCTTAATGTTTAAGCATATAATGATATTCTAGGGAATTGTGTGCTTCTAATTTTAAAGCAACAGTTTGTACAGGACCCTTTTCTATTCTAACATGACAATGCCTCTGTGTATAAGGCAAGGTTCAAAAAGAAATGATTGATTCAGTCAGTGTGGAAGAACTTGACTGGTCTGCAGAAAGCCAAGTCCTAATCCAAGCTGAACACCTCTGGTGTGACTTTAAATGCAGATCTTGAGCCAAAAACTCTTTACCAAACACCAATGACTTGTACATACACTATATGGACAAACGTATTGGGAACAGAAAAAGGCACTTCCAAAACTGTGGCAACAAAGATGGAAACATAATTCATGTATTTAAAAATTGTTTTTCCATCTCTGTTGCAACAATTTTGGAAGTGTCTAAAATGACTGTACCCATATGTACAAGTCATTGGTGTTTTTTTTTTTTCTGCAGAAAGCTAAACTGCAGTGATGTGCACATTTTTTTTTTATCGACAATTTCTTGGTAAAGGGTGAGATTTCTGGCGATCCACACGATTTCTGTCAAAGAGCCAGGTGTGGCTCGCGAGCCGAAAGTTCCCGACCTCTGGATTAAGCCGCCTTTCCACCATCTCCGACGAACCACAAGCGACAGACCGGAAGGCATTCATTTCGAATGGAGAGTAGAGCGGGAGCTGCGTGGAATAGCGTAGCGTGGAAAATTCGGATCCGATTTGAGCTTCGGATACTTCTGCGGCTAGACCGTATGTGACCGCCCGACCGGATGTGATGTATTCTATTAAAGGGGTCATATGACGTTGCTAAAAAATGAACATTATTTTGTGTATTTGGTGTAATGCAATGTGTTTATGCCGTTTAAGGTTCAAAAAACATTATTTTCCACATGATGTACATTATTGTTGCTCCTCTAAGCCCCGCCTTTCTGAAACGGGCCGATTTTTACCATAGACTGTATAAAAACATGGACGTATAGTGTCCGTGACGTCACCCGTAGGTTTCTGAAGAGAGTTTTTTGAAGCTCAAAGTGGGCGGAGCCGGCCGTCGCTATCTTGGCAGTCACTCCCGGATAATCGAATATGGGCAAAGAGGCGGGAGCTGGTTGCTGAAATCACGCCCATCTAGCTCGACGGTGGCGACAGAAGCGGCAATCCACCTGTCACTCAAGTGGCCACGCTCTTAATTATGCAGAACTTTAAGGCTTAACAATGTAAATGGATGAGTTATAAAAAAAAAAATTCACCCCCCTCACAGTTGTCATGAAGGGCACAACTAGCTATATAGAACAAAACCACTTTTTGTACCAGGCTGTAAACGTATTTTTTTTTCTGCTGTAAAGTTGGGCATTTTAACATGGGAGGTCTATGGGACTGACTCCCGTTTGGAGCCAGCCTCTAGCGGCCAGTCGATGAATTGCAGTTTTAGTCACTTCCGTGTTGGTTTCAAGAGAGAGAGCGGGAGGTTGCCGCTTGATTTTTACAAAGCTCATTGTTCTGAGAAGCGAGGCGTGCTCTGATTGGCCAGCTATCCAGTGCATTGTGATTGGCCGAATATCTCAAGCGTGAGACGGAAATGTTACGTCCCTTACTGTATTATGATGCCGTGTCCCGGCGCAACGACAAAAAAACAATAAAACTCATTACAAACGAGGCATTTGTTGCATCCAGTGGGGACATAATTACTGATTATAATGACTTATACTGTCTTTTTACGTGTCACATTGCATTGCGCCACGTAAACATTACCATGTCTGCATTTGTGATCGGAGAAACGACAAACAAGCACTACTCTACACAGCTCAAAACTCGCGTTTGAATAGTCAGTGGCAAATTCTTTAAATATGAAAACATACTTACAGGCTGTGAGTCAGAAGCGCCAGACTGTCCTTGCATAGTTGGAATTGCCCCACTTTATAGAAACAGTCTTTGAGCACAGCTGGCAGGCTACTCCCAGGTTCAGGAAACAGTCCTCATAAAATGTGCTGCACACACTTTAATATTTGGGTTGAACTGTTCTGGAACAGTGTTGTAAACACAACTTAACCACTGATTTCTAGTTGTGTCCTCTTTTGGAAGCCCAAACAAAGTAGTTTCTCTTTCACATCGTCTCCAGGACATGGCGCTGGCGGCAGCAACAACACTACAGCGAGAATAAAAGTCCCGCCTTCTTTCTTTGCGCATACATTTGGGCGGTGTTTTGCAAATCTCCCCACACCATGACTTAGAGATGTGGGGGCGTGTTTGAATGATCCGTTTTAGGGGGCGTGGTCGAGTCTTAACTTTTATAAAGAATATCTCTTTGGTTTTGAGACTTTAGTCTTTGCAACTTCAGGGATCATATCTATGCACAAACAGCTTGTAACACTCCAAAGAGAAAGGAAAACTTGAAATCGCATCATATGACCCCTTTAAAAACTATGAGCTTAATGTTAGAATTACCAATATTTTGTTCACTTTAACATGATTCTTTAAACACCATTTCTGTAAAATGGTGCTTTAGAATAATTATGGCAGAAAAAAATATTTTATAATTATTAAATAATTATTTATGTTGATTAGCCGAAGTTGGTAAGGTTCATCTCATTTGCACTGGCTTTGGTTTAGATTTATCAGATAAGCAAATTATAATTAGTGTTGTTTTCCCCCTCCTCTCTCCTGTTGCAGAATATTGCAGAATGCCTGTGGATTTTTTAGGTGGGCGGGGTGGGTGGAGCCTAGAACAGACAGATTGATACATATTTACCAGCAGTGTCAGATGAGTTGAAGTCCACCTGTTTTAACAGATATGGAGATCTCATTTATGTTCTTACTGGCAGTTACTTTATCCTGTCCAGTTCAAACATGTGAGTAAACAACAGTTTTTAATGATCATCGGTTATCTTTTGTAAATGCCAGGTTGCTGTCTGGTCTGGTGGGCATTCTGTCTGTTGATTTGCATGTGTGGATGGCACTGAAACGCATGGTTCCGCCGTCGAAAAAAAAAATGCGGCTTTTATCTCAGAATGCTTTTTTACTCACAATCTTGCAATTATGACCTTTTCTGTGAGACATAAACTCACAATTCTAAGAAAAAAAAAATAAAAAAAACAGCGCGATAGGTGTAGAGCTGCAAGAAAAAAAGTTTTGGTCAGATTAAGCTATGTGACATTATGTGACAATTGAGATAAAGAATTAAAAGTAACTGCGTCAATAGAAATGCCCGTTTCTTCTGATTGATTGACTGATGTTTAGGAATTATCGTTCTTCCGTTTCTTTATTTAAATATTATAGGTACACGGACCCAGTGTAAATGATTTTATTAAAACGGCTGTTTAGTTGCTAGGCCATTTTAGCACAACAGATACAGTGAGCCGCTCTTTTAGTTGACTCTTTCGAGACATGACAGCCTATCCGAAGTGTTTAGTCTCATTTTTGCTTTGATCAGCTGTCAAAACCTGCAGACCTGATCAGTTCAGCTGTGGTGACACGAAGTGTGTGCATTTGAAGTGGAAATGTGATGGTATCAAGGACTGTCTGAATGGTGCGGATGAGGAAGGCTGTGGAGAGTGACATTTCTTTAAATCTCATCTTTTCTGTCGCCACGGGTAAAATCGCTAACACAGATGCTGGACAATGCTGTATTCTTCTGACACGTCCATTCATTCATTTATTTATGAATGTACTCTACCTTTATTTATCTACAGTGTGTGTGTGTGTGTGTGTGTGTGTGTGTGTATATATATATATATATATATATACAAAGGTGCATCTCAATAAATTAGAATGTCTGGAAAAGTTAATTTATTTCAGTAATTCAACTCAAATAGTGAAACTCGTGTATTAAATAAATTCAATGCACACAGACTGAAGTAGTTTAAGTCTTTGGTTCTTTTAATTGTGATGATTTTGGCTCACATTTAACAAAAACCCACCAATTCACTATCTCAACAAATTAGCATACTTCATAAGATCAAAAAAAAAAAAAAAAACATTTTTAGTGAATTGTTGGCCTTTTGGAAAGTATGTTCATTTACTGTATATGTACTCAATACTTGGTAGGGGCTCCTTTTGCTTTAATTACTGCCTCAATTCAGCGTGGCATGGAGGTGATCAGTTTGTGGCACTGCTGAGGTGGTATGGAAGCCCAGGTTTCTTTGACAGTGGGCTTCAGCTCATCTGCATTTTTTGGTCTCTCGTTTCTCATTTTCCTCTTGACAATACCCCATAGATTCTCTATGAGGTTCAGGTCTGGTGAGTTTGCTGGCCAGTCAAGCACACCAACACCATGGTTATTTAACCAACTTTTGGTGCTTTTGGCAGTGTGGGCAGGTGCCAAATCTTGCTGGAAAATGAAATCAGCATCTTTAAAAAGCTGGTCAGCAGAAGGAAGCATGAAGTGCTCCAAAATTTCTTGGTAAACGGGTGCAGTGACTTTGGTTTTCAAAAAACACAATGGACCAACACCAGCAGATGACATTGCACCCCAAATTATCACAGACTGTGGAAACTTAACACTGGACTTCAAGCAACTTGGGCTATGAGCTTCTCCACCCTTCCTCCAGACTCTAGGACCTTGGTTTCCAAATGAAATACAAAACTTGCTCTCATCTGAAAAGAGGATTTTGGACCACTGGGCAACAGTCCAGTTCTTCTTCTCCTTAGCCCAGGTAAGACGCCTCTGACGTTGTCTGTGGTTCAGGAGTGGCTTAACAAGAGGAATACAACAACTGTAGACAAATTCCTTGACACGTCTGTGTGTGGTGGCTCTTGATGCCTTGACCCCAGCCTCAGTCCATTCCTTGTGAATTTCACCCAAATTCTTGAATCGATTTTGCTTGATAATCCTCATAAGGCTGCGGTTCTCTCGGTTGGTTGTGCAACTTTTTCTTCCACACTTTTTCCTTCCACTCAACTTTCTGTTAACATGCTTGGATACAGCACTCTGTGAACAGCCAGCTTCTTTGGCAATAAATGTTTGTGGCCTAGTGAACCAAACTGAGAGACCATTTTGAAGGCTCAGGAAACCTTTGCAGGTGTTTTGAGTTGATTAGCTGATTGGCATGTCACCATATTCTAATTTGTTGAGATAGTGAATAGGTGGGTTTTTGTTAAATGTGAGCCAAAATCATCACAATTAAAAGAACCAAAGACTTAAACTACTTCAGTCTGTGTGCATTGAATTTATTTAATACACGTGTTTCACAATTTGAGTTGAATTACTGAAATAAATGAACTTTTCCACGACATTCTAATTTATTGAGATGCACCTGTATATATATATATTCGGTAATATTTCAGTTTTTAAAGTGGTGGTTCACCAAAATTAATTTTTAGAAGCTTTTCACAATACTTTGGTATACCCATTATAATGAATAAAAAATAATTTTTGAATTTTAAAAATTTTTTAGCATAAAATTGTCTTATATCTGTCTTAACCCAAACATTTTGTCATGTCCCTGAGGCACTTCACTTACTTAGAACATTATTAACAAAATGTGCATAGTTTCTATGATTTTTGGCAATAATGTAAGCATTTATGTGTGTTCCTTTCTTGTGAAAAATAAAAATGCTAAATATTTTATAAAAAAAACAGACTTTAAAGTTATGTCCCTCAGTCTAAACTCAACCCCGTCATACTAACCATTCTATGTCCATAATAATTTAGACTCCACACATATGTGACCAGAAATGTTCAGGTCTCTTTACTAGTGGTGCAGAAAATGGTTAGTATTATTATACTTTTCTTTCATATTTTTGAGGCGTATTATAGCCAGGGAGGGTACTGTCAAGCTTAACAACTCAACCCCGTCACATAAAATTAAGATGGAAAAATGATTATTTTTCAACATTTTATTTTAATCCATAAGTAGGCTATACACAATGTACTTATTTTATTGCTGCCATATATGGTCTACTCTCCAACACTACATGAGGAGCAGTGGCCATTTTCAGTGAAAAACCACAACCCCGTAGTGCTCAACCCCGTCACAAATATATATATATATATATATATATATATATATATATATATATTTCTCATTGTTACGGGGTTGTAAACTTGAGTTATTTACTTAATTTATTAATAATTTTAATAAAAAAATAAAGTAGTCATGGTTTCAGTAAATATATACTACCAAAATCATGACAATTCATATTTTTGTTATAAATAGAATTTTTGATGTAACACTTAAACTTTGACGAGCATCATACATCAGAAATTGCACCCACATTTGCAGCAGAAAGACAATGTTGGCCATGCAGATATGTTGACCCAGAAAGAAGGGGACAAAATGAGAGAGAAACAAAACCAAAAATTAAAATTGAAGGCAATTTATCCCTTCAAATGTGTTACAGTCTTTATCACATTAATATATTTGGGAAAAAATAGGGAAGACAATTATAAATGAAAGCATTTCTTGCTGATTACCATCTGACATGTTCAGGACTAAAACAATAAAATTGTGGTTTTAGTTAAACTTCTAAATTAAACTTTTTTTTTTTTTTTTTACAAAAATAAAGTGTCCATAGAGACACAATTTGTGTATTTTTAGCTTCAGTCCTATAAAAATGTGAAAATTACTACATTTGTTATCATTAAATTGTTATAAGGGACACACGAGCAGTAGGTAGATGTTTGTTTTATAACAAGTTCTGTGTAAAATCCTTTTTAAACCAATACCATTTTGTCCATTACGGGGTTGAGAAAAAAAGGTGTCTAAATCTGAAAAAAAAAAAAAGAAAAAACCCTGAAAATAATAAAAGGACTTTAATGCCTGAGGTGGGAATATTTTTTTTTTTTTTTTGATATGTGCCTAATGATGTGGGGTATTTAGAAAATGAATTATATGTAGTTGAAAAAAAAATGTACATTCCAGATTGAAATGTATGCCAGGAATGACCCATATATATATATATATATATATATATATATATATATATATATATATATAAACGGAAAGACTGGCTTATTGGACAGTTAACGGAGATGCCAGAAGTTTTTTCAAGATTTCGGGCACACTGAAAAGGTTAAACATAAAATTAACCTCATGGACGAGATACCATTCAAACATCGGCCAAGGCTTATACACCCAGAAGACATGGAAGCCGTAAAGAAACATCTGCAGGAATTGCTTGACGCAGGGGTCACACGAGAATCAATGTTTCCCTTTTCCTCAACAATTGTTGTTGTGAGGAAAAAGAGTGGTGACGTTATGTATAGATTATCGGAAATTAAACCAACAAACCATAAAAGATGCTTATGTACTCACAAAATTGGAGAACACTTTTATGGCTTTGGTAGGATCCAAGTGGTTCTCAGTACTTGACTTGAAGTCTGGTTTCTACCAAATTGAAGTTGAGGAGAAGGACAAAGCAAAGACTGCGTTTGTGTGTTCTTTGGGATTCTATGAGTTCAATTTTATGCCTCAAGGTGTCACTAATGCACCCAGCACCTTTCAGAGAATCATGGAGAAGTTTATGGCACAATTCAATCTCAGTGAAGTTCTTGTCTTTATAGATGACTTAATTGTGTTTTCCAAGGATTTGGAGGAACACAAAGAAAGGCTGCTGAGGGTCTTAAAGAGGCTCAAGGAATATGGTTTGAAACTTGCCCCAGAAAAATGCATCTTTGCACAGACCTCGGTCAGGTATCTTGGACCTATAGTGTCCGACAAGGGAGTGCAGACAGACCCCAACAATGTCTCAGCGGTCAAAACCTGGCCAGTTCCTAGGAATTTAAAAGAACTTCGGTCCTTCCTAGGATTTGTTGGTTATTACCGTCGCTTCGTCAAGTATTTTTCTAAAAAGATCAAGCCCTTGAATGACTTAACTTCGGGATATCCCCCTACTTGTCAGGGTATTAAGTCGAGAAACAATGGACATTATCGAAATCCAAAGGATTTCTTCAACAGTAGGTGGACAACAGCTTGCCAAAGGGCATTTGATCAAATCATTGAGGAACTTACTACTGCCCCCATATTAGCATTCGCTGACCCCAAATTAACGTATATCCTGCACACGGACACAAGCACGTCAGGACTAGGTGCCGCCCTATACCAAGAGCAGGATGGGCAAGTAAGGGTTATTGCTTATGCGAGTCGGGGACTTTTTTTCTAGCGAATCCAAGTACCCTGCCCATAAGCTAGAATTTCTAGCATTAAAGTGGGCAGTCACAGAGAAGTTCCACGACTTCATTTATGGCAGTACTTTCACGGTAGTGATAGATAGTAACCCCTTAACCTACGTTCTTTCCACTGCCAAGCTTGATGCAGTTGGATATAGGTGGTTAGCAGCGCTTTCTACTTACGATTTCAAACTCCAGTACAGGTGTGGGAAACAGAATGTTGATGCCGACGGGTTGTCTCTGCGACCTCATTCAGAACTACCTATAGATGATACTTCTTGCAATGAGGAAAACCAAATACTTACCTTTGCTGAACGGCTCACTGCAGAAGCTGAAAAGTATCCCTGATTTTGAATCACACTTGATCAAAGAATTGTGTGATATTGCCAGGGTGCGGAAAGTCAGAACAACCCCGATATCATCCGAGGGGGAATCCTGTTGAAAGGTTCAATAGAACTTTGCTAAATATGCTTGGAACTAGGGGTGCGCCGATCCAATATTCAGTATCGGTATCGCTCCGATACTGGCATTTTATGTCCGATCGGGTATCGGTCAGACGAGACCGATCCAAATACGATATTGTGTGTATACTATTGTGTTATTGTTAAGCCCCACAAAAGCCACAAACACATTATAAAACACCATGAAGTTTTCGTGCACTATATTTCAAGTGTTCTGAAGCCGTTCTACAGTTTAATGTGAGGTACAGATGAATATTTAAGTCAAGTTTACGTAAACTCTTCTCTCCGCTGCGGCTGTCTGTCATCCTCCATTCAGCGTTCAAACTGCGTGTCGCGTACGGTTATGAGTCAAAACGATGAAACTCTTTGCAAGATTATTAAATGTTCTTAATATTATACTTGATCTGTAAATAAAGATGAATGGTTTTGAATAAAAGGACTTTACCTTGCAGGACTTTATCTTCGTGCTGTTTTCAAAATCTTGTTGGTGTCTGTTAGATCACAACACTGGACTAGAGAGCATGTTCTTAATGAGCATAGTAACTGAAATTTAAAACTGTTAAAAGAAAAGGCTCAATGAACTATCGCACAGATTTAATACACTACGCATTAATATCTCTTCACTTTGTGCTTTGAACCTTTCTATGCGGACTTGCGGAGCGCTGTGACTCCGTGTTGCTTCAAGCGCATCATTCTGAGCACGGGATGCGCATAAGTGCTTTGTACCGCTCTGTATTTGAAGCCTTTTGTATCATAATACTTTTGCACAATGAAAGATTATTAATAGCTTTTCGTGTTTGTCTTATCTATCATATATTTCTGTCTCATTACTGCCCTATACATTTAAAAGAAATGTCTTTTAGTTTTTCCGTATATATACAGTCAGGTCCATAAATATTGGGACATCGACACAATTCTAACATTTTTGGCTCTATACACCACCACAATGGATTTCAAATGAAACGAACAAGATGTGCTTTAACTGCAGACTGTCAGCTTTAATTTGAGGGTATTTACATCCAAATCAGGTGAACGGTGTAGGAATTACAACAGTTTGCATATGTGCCTCCTACTTGTTAAGGGACCAAAAGTAATGGGACAATTGGCTTCTCAGCTGTTCCATGGCCAGGTGTGTGTTATTCCCTCATTATCCCAATTACAATGAGCAGATAAAAGGTCCAGAGTTCATTTCAAGTGTGCTATTTGTATTTGGAATCTGTTGCTGTCAACTGTCAAGATGAGATCCAAAGAGCTGTCACTATCAGAGAAGCAAGCCATCATTAGGCTGAAAAGACAAAAACCCATCAGAGAGATAGCAAAAACATTAGGCGTGGCCAAAACAACTGTTTGGAACATTCTTAAAAAGAAGGAACGCACCGGTGAGCTCAGCAACACCAAAAGACCCGGAAGACCACGGAAAACAACTGTGGCGGATGACCGAAGAATTCTTTCCCTGGTGAAGAAAACACCCTTCACAACAGTTGGCCAGATCAAGAACACTCTCCAGGAGGTAGGTGTATGTGTCAAAGTCAACAATCAAGAGAAGATTTCACCAGAGTGAATACAGAGGGTTCACCACAAGGTGTAAACCATTGGTGAGCCTCAAAAACAGGAAGGCCAGATTAGAGTTTGCCAAACGACATCTAAAAAAGCCTTCACAGTTCTGGAACAACATCCTATGGACAGATGAGACCAAGATCAACTTGTACCAGAGTGATGGGAAGAGAAGAGTATGGAGAAGGAAAGGAACTGCTCATGATCCTAAGCATACCACCTCATCAGTGAAGTATGGTGGTGGTAGTGTCATGGCGTGGGCATGTATGGCTGCCAGTGGAACTGGTTCTCTTGTATTTATTGATGATGTTCTGAAGTGTTTCGGGCAATATTATCTGCTCATATTCAGCCAAATGCTTCAGAACTCATTGGACGGCGCTTCACAGTGCAGATGGACAATGACCCAAAGCATACTGCAAAAGCAACCAAAGAGTTTTTGAAGGGAAAGAAGTGGACTGTTATGCAATGGCCAAGTCAATCACCTGACCTGAATCCGATTGAGCATGCATTTCACTTGCTGAAGACAAAACTGAAGGGAAAATGCCCCAAGAACAAGCAGGAACTGAAGACGGTTGCAGTAGAGGCCTGGCAAAGCATCACCAGGGATGAAACCCAGCGTCTGGTGATGTCTATGCGTTCCAGACTTCAGGCTGTAATTGACTGCAATGGATTTGCAACCAAGTATTAAAAAGTGAAAGTTTGATTTATGATTATTATTCTGTCCCATTACTTTTGGTCCCTTAACAAGTGGGAGGCACATATGCAAACTGTTGTAATTCCTACACCGTTCACCTGATTTGGATGTAAATACCCTCAAATTAAAGCTGACAGTCTGCAGTTAAAGCAAATCTTGTTCGTTTCATTTGAAATCCATTGTGGTGGTGTATAGAGCCAAAAATGTTGGAATTGTGTCGATGTCCCAATATTTATGGACCTGACTGTATATATATATATAAATATATATATATATACATTACTTGTTTTTCATGAATGTATTTTACAATACAAAGAGCAATGTATATCATTTTACATTATCATTTTAGATTTAGTCCTACACTTATTCACTTTTATTTGTTCCCCACTAAATAATGTTTTTTCCCCACTAATTTTAGATTTTATAAAATTGTGCACTCATGATTTTTCTAGAATAACTTTTGCTACCGAATTATCCACTAACCTAGTTTATAATAGTATTTTTGTCATAGATTATAATTATATATGCATTCATTTGTTGTTTTTCTTTACAATAAAGTTGTCTGTATTTACTAGATTGTGTGTAACACAAAAAAGTCATGATAAGGTCAACACACATTGAGATATAAAAATTCAACACGGATTTAGAAAAAAAAAAAAAAAAAAAAAAAAAAAAAAAACCTGCCCAGGTATCGGATTGGGATCGGTTCTGAAAAAGTGGTATCGAGTCACCCCTACTTGGAACCCTGGAGGCCAAGAAGAAAAGCTGCTGGAAAGAGTACGTAAAGCCACTCGTACACGCATACAACTGCACCAGAAATGAAATCACCGGGCTTAGCCCTTATGAGTTAATGTTCGGGCGACAACCCAGGCTTCCAGTAGATTTAGCATTTGGATTACCTCTCAGAGATAAGGCAGATGTGACACACTCTCAGTATGTAAAGAACCTAAAGTCAAGCCTTGAGGAGAGTTTCTGGATTGCAGTTGAGAACTCGCTACACCGTGACTTGTTGCTTCCCTGCGGAACTCTTTCCTCAGACATGAGTGAACTCGAGACACAAAGTTCGGTTCCCAGGTGCAAAACACGCAGTAAAGCGATTTGTGAAAATCCTGAAGAAGATACTCCTGATTCAAGAAGAGGAAGTTTATTCAGGACACCAATTGGAGGTTGTAGGCGAGTCTTTCACAGTTCATACTTCCTAAGTGACAACCTGGGAAGGAAGACACTGTCCAATCCTTGGGAACAGGCTTAGCGAATGAAACGCCTGAATTACAGGTTATTGAGAACTTACCTGTAAGCCCTGAGGAGAATTTACCTGTAAATCCTGAGGAAGATTTACTTGTAAATTTAGAATCTTAGAATCTAGAATCTGGATCCTTCAATTCGTGGACTCCACTGATATCAACACTTCAGTTGTGCACCGTGTGAAGATGGCGAGCCAACCGTAAATCGACCAGAAACATCTATCTTTTGTCTCTGTGGACATCTATTTCACTTCGCCTCCAACGAAATATTTCATTGGATTCTTGAAGGTTTGGAGTATCTAATACTTTCTTTTCGAGCACTGGATCACTGATTATAAGGAACTGAGGACAGAGAATATCATTCGTTATTATTTGGACTGACATTTTGTTACTTGAACTGTGCATTCTAAGAGTTACTGATACTACATTGATATGCATTCATGCAATTTTATTTTGTACAAAAGGGTTTACAGTGGAAATTTGTATGTGTGACTCCATATAAGTACTGATATTTGGGTTTATTACTTTATATTTGCTGATCTTGAGTATATATTTGAGTTGTGTATATAAGAAAAAGAGAAAGAGGGGATCAAACCTACAGTTGAACATTTGAGTACAATTTAATTTATTTTGGAGGAAAGAATTTCCTGTGTTTTAAGGTTTTAATTTCAATTCATTTTGGTTATTTTATTTGGTAGGAAGTTAGATTTAAAGCTGATTGATACGTTTATTTCAATTTGCATTTCTTTTGGTTTATTTATTTATTTTTGTCCTTTATGTAGTGTCATTGATTAGGCTATGTAGTGTCATGTAGTGCCCTCTGCTTAAATCGCCTAACGGGGGTTACAAGTGTCAAGTCAAGTGAATTATGAATCATCTTATAACCGGCGTCTGACTTCCGGAAAAGGGGAATAACCAATGACATTTGAGGTTACAATTAAAACAGCAAGCCCCGCCCCACGACTGACAAAAATAAAAGTGTTGGCGCAAGCAGGTGAGAGAAGATGGAGCGCGAGGATGTGGGGAATGATCTTGCGCGCACGAGGGCTTGTATTGCGCACAGAGGACATGTCACGCTGCACACAAGGGTTTGAAATGAGCTCACGGGCTCCCGTTTCTTCGCGTGTAGATCTGTTTTCCTCTCGCGTAAGTGATTTACTGTGGGGCGGTCCCAGAGAATTTTGAACGCAAGTGCTGAGGGGGTGCTAGATCACTGATCACGGGGAACTGGGCAATTAATGGTAAATATGACCAAAAGAGGTTATTTTTTATATGAATAATAAAATCGCTATATAGGTGCATTTCAAGTGTTTATGAGGAGTGTGGGAGTATTATCGCGCCTACTGTATGACATGGAGGCGCCCGCGCAATACCTTGCATTTTTTTTCCTGCGGAAATAACTTAAAATACTCCATTTTTGGATGTGCTTTCTGCTATCTCATGTAGTCTCCGTGAATGGAGCGTATCACAACAATGAACCAGCTCACAGACAAGAAATAAATCTGATGAAAGTTTGAAATGTCTAGGCTACTACTAAACGAACCGATTCAAATAATAAACAAATCTTCTCTAATTATGTAGTCCGCATAAAAATGTGCATTTCTCTATTAAAGGCACGTCCATTACTGTGGAGATGGCAAGTCAGTGCCGGCATTCAGCAACATCATCTTTGCAGCCGACACTGACTGAGAAAGCACTAGTTTAATAAAAAATAATTACAATGTCTTCTTTTTCCCTGACGCATTCATAATCAGTACTTTTGCTGATGATTTGTGGCAAGCTTTACGCGCGCGCTTGAGCACGGATAGGCTATAATACGCCTAAATGCCTATATATTAAAGGATGGTTTAGTAGGTTATTATATTAATCAATGTAATATAAACGTGCGACTAGTTGACTAGAAAAATCTTTAGGCAAGCCTACTTGGCAAATCACGTCACGTATTGCATTGCACCAGTTATGCATGTGTAATGAGTCAAATGTTTTTATTTTATTTAATCCTTTTAATGTATGGGGGTGCTTTAATCTTTCTTGGGGGTGCTGGAGCACCTGCTAGCCCCTCCCTAGCGCCGCCCATGCTTGCTACTAACACAATCTAATGAAAATACTTATTAAAATCTAGATAGACAGACAGACAGACAGACTGGGTCTCAGTGTTTTTTCTTCTTCTTTTTTTTTTTTTTTCTTAAATTCAGACAAGACCTGCCAACCCAACAAAGAGTTCAGCTGTGGGGACGAACGCCAATCGTGTGTGCCTATGATATGGAGGTGTGATGGTGATAGTGACTGTCTGAATGGTGCAGATGAGGAAGGCTGTAGTGAGTGACATTTCTTGAAATCTCATCTTTTCTTTTGCCACAGATACTGTATGCAAAATCAGATGCACATATTATTCTATCTATTGTCCGTTCACTTAAAGTTACAAGGTTTCTGGGGGTCTTAAAAAGGTTTTAAAACGTTTTAATTCAACTTTCCACAAATTAAGGCCTATATATATATATATATATATATATATATATATATATATATATATATACACACATACTGAGGATATTCTTTGTTTGTTGTTTTGTTTTCCAATACAAATATCTAAATCACCTTAATCAAAGTACATTTACTTGAGATGCAAATTTAACACAGTCTTGTTTTCTGAAACATTGAGTTTATGCTAAACACAAGAAGAAATATTTGTCAATGGCATAAGAAAACTTTGAATTAAGTTGAGTTTTCTGAGCTTATGGCAGATATCTGCTCTTGTTATAATCTCATAAATTCTCTAATTCTCAATTGTGACCCTGGACCACAAAACCAGTCATTCATCTGAACCAGGGTTCATCTGAAAGCTGAATAAGCTTTCCATTGGTGTATGGTTTGTTAGGATAGGACAATATCTGGCTGAGATACAACTATTTAAAAATCTGGAATCTGAGGGTGCAAAAAAAAAAAAAAAAATCCAAATATTGAGAAAATCGCCTTTAAAGTTGTCCAAATGAAGTTCTTAGCAATGCATATTACTAATCAAAAATTAAGTTTTGATATATTTACGGCAGGAAATTTGCAAAATATCTTCATGAAACATGATCTTTACTTAATATCCTAATGATTTTTGGCATAAAGGAAAAAAAAAAAAATTTACCCATACAATGTATTGTTGGTTATTGCTACAAATATACCTATACTACTTATGACTGGTTTTGTGGTCCAGGGTCACATTTTTCAATTTTATTTTCAAGCTTTGAAGTGTTGCTAATATAAGACATTTACATTTAGAAACCATATTAACGTATTGTGTTTCTTTCTATTTATTTATTAAAATTTTGTTACTTGGTCTAAAAAAGTCTTACATTTACCTGCAGAGTCCCTGTATACTTTGGGCTTAAGACTTCACTTTTTATGTGTACGCGAGGGACAGCATACAGTGCACGTGACACGAATTGCGTCATCAGAACAGTATGCGTGTACTGTACACGCACCACCCAATTTTTGTAACCGCGCGTACTTTGTACGCTCAGGTCGCAAATGCATACTGAAGTTATTTTGCAGTAATCAGGTTTTCCACATGGTGGCAACACTGTCCTGGGCCATTGTTTCACAGTAGAAAACGAAACTAAAGAGACGGACAACGACAACAAAATAGCGGAGGCTGCAACAACAGATGCTCACATTGACAAGCGCTTGTGAGCGAGATGAGACAGCTCGGCTTTGGTTTAAAACAGTTCAAAAATATTTGTAATCAGTCATGACTAAATGGGGAAAAATAGAGCAGACACTGAACATGGATGAAGCTTTCTAGAGCGCATGTGTCGACCGCCTGCGTTCACGCACAGCTTCAAATGGAGTATATTTTGAAAGGCTACGCGTTCAACTGCACGCATACGCTAGAGTACGTGTACAAAAACGAAGTATACTTAGACCTTTAGGATGCACAATTTTAAAGGACTTCTGATTATGTGCTGCAGGACCAGTTTACAGCAAGCACTGATCCAGAATATTTAACTGTTGAGCAAGCAATCTCATTGGCTGTAGAATCAGCAGAGGACAACCAGTTTGCCATTAGTGAATGATTTGATCCCTAGCAGATTACATCAGCCTATGCCTTCCCCCTTATGAGTTTCATGACTGAGCTAGATATACATATGCGCACACACACACACACACACACACAAAAATCTGGATAGAAGGCCTAAAAAAAAAATTGTTAAATCGGAGCAGAGTCTAAATTTAGAGTCTAAAGTTTTGGCATGAAATGTTGAGATATAAACTCACATTGACCAACATGTTCTCACTCCCAACTCGTCACATACGTGGTTAGGACCCCATTGGCATCGTTTTTTGACGCTCAAGGTACCCCTTTAGCGTCACTCTTCGATGTGCAGGGTCCTCCGTTGTTTTCAGCTGTTTGTCTTAATTTAATGGTTTGCATGCATTTGTAAAAAAATAGAAATAATTTTAGTTATTTTAAATTTATACTTTCATTGGACCACCTAACCCCACCCCTACCCTAAACCTACCCACTTCTGAACAATATAAAACACGTAACAGGCAAATATAAGTGCAGTCACAGGTATTTATTGCAAAAACTGACCATAAGCAAGCAGTATAAAAGCATTACAAACAAGTTGTGTTGCATTCCAAGTCTTCTGAAGCCATATGATGTCTTTATGCGAAGAAGAGAGTAAAACATAAGGTTTCAATCGCTGAAAATGATCCCACTCTGTTAACGCGCTCACATCTCATTCAAAAAGATACACCTGTAGCATGACGCAATCGGTCACGAGACTTAAGGCCACGTACACACTACAGCTAAATTCGGTTGTCAGTTCACCTTTTACTCCTTAATCGCGTTCTGTACACACATAATTCACTAAAATACGAGATGCAAGAAAATAACAGTGAAATTAGTCTTAACCTTAGCACATTTTGACAAGGCCGGGGCTAGTTGCGCTCACAAGCCCTGCGGTAAAGTGTCAAAGTCTCATAAATGTATAAATAGTGTAATATAAATAACATATGCAATAATGGAAATATTATTACCCAATATATAATTTAATCACGATAATAAAATTCCCAGTACCTTTCACATCGGCATATTTACACCAAGGGTTTCTTATTTAAAGCAACGGAGGACCTGCACGTCGAAAAATGCATCAAAATGCGACACCAGAGGGCTCCTGACCAAGCGTCAATATGTGATGAGTTGGGAGTGAGAATGTGTTGGATTGACGTTTCGGTGCCGAATTATCGTTTATCGTTTTCTTTGTTCAAATTATGCTAAGGTACATGGCCCATTGTATATGATTTCATGTTTAGTTGCTGGGCCATTTTAGCAGAACAGATACAGTCAAGTGAGCCACTCTTTAATTGAATTTCATGAGACATGATATATCCAAAGTATAACATCTGCCAACAGATGTTGTGATTCTTGGTTGTTTTGTTTTATTTTTGCTTTGATCAGCAGTCAAAACCTGCAGACCCGATCAGTTCAGCTGTGGTGACACGAAGTGTGTGTCTATGACGTGGAAGTGTGATGGTATCAAGGACTGTCGGAATGGTGCGGATGAGGAAGGCTGTGGCGAGTGACATTACTCATCTTTTCTGTCGCCACAGATAAATACACAAATGCAGATGCACATACCTGGACAATGAACTGTACACTTTTCACTCATTTATTTATAAATGTACCTTTATTTATCTATATAGGCTATATATAAATTTAATTTAATTCAAGATTTAGTATTTAACAAAACAGCAGAATATATTTGGTGTGTACAAACGAATATTGATGAAATAAATAAAAATTTAATAAACGTACATGATATGAAGATTTGCAGGGGTATCGCTCTCTACAACGTTTGACACATAACAGTAATTGATATATCATTAGTCTTTGGCTTGACTATTTTATCAAACAGCTAATAATGTGTTGCTAATGTTACACAAATCATGTTCCTGTTCGCCACTTCAGACAGCTTCATTCTAAAAATCAACATCCTTAAATGCTTTTTATTAATGATATGAAAATCTCCACCCCGCAAGTTGACGGGACTGGTTGCATGTTTGCGACGGTAGGAAACAGGGACTGTTTCAGACTTCTTTTTTGAGAATGTCTTTGGTGCACTGCAGTTTTGAGAAAATGCTCAGCAATAGTGTTGACTGGGGAGTTTGCACATACTTGTCTTTAAGCACATTCAAAACACCAGATAGACATGACACAACATTTTCACCACAGAGGATCTTTAAGAGACATGGAGTATCTGAACATCCAACATGCACTGTGATTCTCGGCATGCTTTCAGTAAAGTCCTGCAGAGGCAGTCACTTCCAATGTGATGTCATAAAGTGTGTGCCTAAGTGGTGGAGGTGTGATGGTGAGAGGGACTGTGCAGATGGATCTGGTGAGAAGGATTCGAGAAAGCACACAGAAAGATATGGCTACATCAAAATATTTTAATGCTCTGAGCCACCCGTACGCACGGAAAGCTCCAGCACACAAAACTGAGGACGATACCTCAGATACGCCTCGCAACCTTAAAAATTCGAGTGAAAGTCTCGAGAAACTGTTTGTGGAAATTTCTAAAACGAAATCTACACTATCGACCATTGCGACGGATGTTTACACTATTAAACAAACCATGGCAGAATTGAAAGCAACAGTGACGGCTATTCAGGAGAGATTGGAGGAAGCAGAGGAGCACATCGCCCATCTGGAAGATTCTTTGGAGCGATTGGTGAATGAGAGTACTGCCAGAAATAAACAAGTGGATGCGCTGTGGAACCGAGTACAAACTCTTGAAAACCAGAGCAGACTAAATAACGGGAGGCTGGTGGGTCTTAAAGAGACGTTTGGTACTAATGGGACTCTGTTAACTTGCGTTCAGAAAATTCTGAATGAGGGCCTCGATATAGACACAGGCGGAGATTGAGATTAGAGATTGAGAGAGTGCATCAGCAATTGACACCCATGCCAAATCCTGACCAGCCCCTGAGACCGGTTTTGATCCGCTTCTTAAGACAGTCCACGAGAGAGAAGGTGATTAACGTGGTGAAAGGGAAGTGGGGAATTATCCAGTAGCCCCTCACTGCAGAACAAGATCCAGAGGGCGAGGCTGAATCCACATCTAGGGGGTGGAGATTGGTAGGTTTATGGGTGGAGATGGGTGGGTTTAGGGATATGTAAGGTGGGAGGAGTTGGATCTGGATCTAACCACGCCCCCCTGGATCTTGTGTTCTGCAGTGAGGACCATCTCGAATTGTCTGGGAGGATTGTCGCCTCTCCTTGTTTCCAGGTGTAAAGAACTCGCTGTTCTGAGGAAGACTTTCACCCCAGCGAAACGGAGATTAGGGGAGCTCGGCGTAAGATATTCACTCACCTTTTCAGCAACACTGCGTTTCAAGTGGAACGGGAAGAACGAGAGCTTCACAAATGTGGAGGCAGCTGAAAGTTTTATAAATGAACATTGTCACTGAGGAGCACATGTAATAAATTAAGGTGGGCCCGTTATTATAAACATTTACAGGTAAGCTGTGCTAAGCATCAGTTATACTTTTGCATGCAAAGTTACACTCTCCACTAATACCGTGTCTACACCGATCCTTATTTTTAAGGAATAATCATACAATATGGAGTGTTTTTGAAACTGCCGCCACCGATCTGGACGAGCTCACAGAGACTGTAACTTCATATATCAGTTACTGTGAGGATATATGCATTCCTACCAGGACTTATTTAACATTCAACAATGACAAGCCATGGTTTACAGCAAAACTCAGACATCTTCGTCAAGCCAAAGAGGATGCCTAGAGAAATGGGGATAGAGCCTTGTACAATCAGGCCAGGAACACACTGAACAAGGAGATTAAAGTGGCTAAAAGGACCTATGCAAAAAGGTTAGAAGATCAGTTCACTTCGGATAACCCAGTTTCAGTGTGGAAAGGTCTGAAAGCCATCACCAACTACAAGACACCATCCTCCAGCACTGAGGCGAATCAACAACTTGCTGAAGACCTGAATGAGTTCTACTGTAGATTCGAAACCCCCCACACCCATTCTGACCATCTCTCTACACAACCGTTAACACCTCCAGCAACCCCCCTCTCCCCCCCTCTTCCACTGCAGATCAGTGAAGATGATGTGCGCCAGGTCTTCAGAAAGAACAAAAGAAGAAAAGCACCAGGCCCAGACGGTGTGACACCAGCCTGTCTGAAAACCTGTGCTGATGAGCTGGCCCCCATCTTTTCACAAATCTTCAATAGATCTCTGGAGTTGTGTGAAGTCCCTGTCTGCTTCAAACGCTCCACCATCATCCCCGTCCCAAAGAGCCCCAAGATAACAGGACTTAACGACTACAGACCTGTGGCACTAACGTCTGTCATCATGAAGTCGTTTGAAAAACTGGTTCTGGCTTATCTGAAGGACATCACAGGACCCCTACTGGACCCCCTGCATTTTTCTTACCGAGCAAACAGGTCCGTGGATGATGCAGTCAACATGGGACTGCATTACCTCCTGCAACACCTGGACAAATCAGGGACTTATGTGAGGATCCTGTTTGTGGACTTCAGCTCGGCCTTCAACACCATCATTCCAACACTCCTCCAGACCAAACTAACCCATCTCTCTGTTCCTAGCTCTATCTGTCAATGGATCACCAGCTTTCTGACAGATAGGCAACAGCTAGTGAGAATGGGGAAATTCATGTCAAACAGCCGCATCATCAGCACTGGTGCCCCTCAGGGATGTGTTCTCTCCCCACTGCTCTTCTCCCTCTACACCAACGACTGCACCTCTAGAGACCCCTCTGTCAAGCTCCTGAAGTTTGCAGATGACACCACACTCATCGGCCTCATCCAGGATGGTGATGAGTCTGCTTACAGACAGGAGGTTGAGCAGCTGGCTGTCTGGTGCAGTCTAAACAACCTGGAGCTCAACACACTCAAAACTGTAGAGATGATCGTGGACTTCAGGAGGAACCCCCCTGCTCTCTCCCCACTCACCATCATGAACAGCACTGTGGCAGCAGTGGAGACATTCAAGTTCCTAGGGTCCATCATCTCCCAGGACCTGAAGTGGGACACTCACATTGACTCCATTGTAAAAAAGGCCCAACAAAGGTTGTACTTCCTTCGCCAGCTGAGGAAGTTTAACCTGCTACAGGAGCTGCTGAAACGGTTCTACTCAGCCATCATCTGTTCTGTGCACATCAATAACTGTCTGGTTTGCCTCAGTTACAAAATCAGACACCAGAAGATTACAGAGAACGATTCGGACTGCCGAAAGGATTATTGGTGCTCCCCTGCCCACCCTTCAAGAATTGTATACATCCAGAGTGAGGAAAAGAGCTCAGAAAATCACTCTGGATCCCTCACATCCAAGCCATCCCCTCTTTGAACTCTTGCCATCTGGTCGGCGCTACAGAGCACCGAATACCAGGACAGCCAGGCACAAGAACAGTTTCTTCCCCCAGGCAATCTATTTAATGAACAGTTAAATGTTCCCCCATTATGCAATAACAATGTGCAATAACCTAATATTTGTTACCACCTCCATCTTACCACATCCCTGCTTTTCATTCTATTCTATTCCATTTTATCATCTATAGCACAACTGTACATACCACTTATTTATCTCTCAATTTATTTTTTAATTTTTTTTTTTATTCTCATTATATTTTTATTGTCTGTGTGCTGTTGTTGTCTCTGTGTACTGGAAGTTTATGACACAAAAACAAATTCCTTGTATGCACAAGCATACTTGGCAATAAAGCTCTTTCTGATTCTGATTCTGATTCTGATATTTCTTCAGTGTTTTAATTGTAATATTAAATCCCCTTTATTTTCCAAAAAATAAAATGTTTAATTTTCATTAACTAAAAGATAAATTAAATGAATGTTTTATGCCTTAAAAATGTAAATTCACAGCACAGAATTTCTGAGGAAACAATTCATAAGGCTATTGTAAGAATAAATGAAACTTGTTTTTATACTTTCAAATAATTAGACATGCTAAAACATAGAATTTGGTAACAATAAAACATAAGGTTGGAAAAAATAAAACATTTCATTGGGCCCTAAACATGTACTTTTTTGTTAAACTTTTAATAAATTGATGTTAAATTAAGTTTCTTGATTTTAATTAATTAGACATGCTTTTTGATTAATAAAATGAAATTTAACCATTAAAAAGGAGTCCAGAAAAATTAAAATAGAAAAAAATTCTATTTTACGGGTTTGGAACGACATGGGGGTAAGTGATTAATGACAAAATTTTCATTTTTGGGGTGGAGTAACCCTTTAATATCATTGAGCCACTCTGGGGACATCTCAAGCCTGCTGTTCATGTGAGACGACCAAAGACTTTGCATGACCTGGAGACATTTTGCCAAGAAGAATGGGCAGCTATACCACCTGCAAGAATTCAGGGCCTCATAGACAACTATTATAAAAGACCAGAGGTGTAAAGAGTACCTGAAAACCATACTTGAGTAAAAGTACAGATACCTTCAATAGAAAATTACTCCACTACGAGTTACGTCACCAATTCCAAAACAACTTGAGGAAAAGTCTTAGAGTATCTGATTTTAACAGTACTTAAGTATTTTACTTATACTAAATATAGGCTCAAAGATGGACTCGTCAAAGAGACATGCCAGTCAAAAACTGTAATGTTGTGGAGAAGCTTGGAAAAAAAAAAAAAAAAAAAAAAAAAAAAAATATATATATATATATATATATATAGGAGGCTAACAAGCTGAAGAATATAAGATACAAACTGACTACAAACACCCACGGGAGACAAGAAGTGACATAAACGTCCAAGACAAGGCTCAGAGAACATGTAACACAAATAAGAAAACCTGATTTGTGAGGAGAGCAATCACGTTTATTTTCTAAAACCAAAATTATACTGAGCGCCTCAAAATTGCAAAAAATAATAATAATATTAATAATAATAAAAAATAAAATAAAAATAAAAATTAATTGAAAAGTCAAAGTTGTCTTGCACTGGATGTGCTGGTTTCGGCCTCATCTCATATATAAAACACCTGTGATTCACAACTAGATGCAGCCTTGTTGACAAGTTTGGGTGAGTAAGGGCAAAACGCACAAGATATAGTACTTTCAGTGCTCTGTAGTTGGCGATCTCACATCCTTTGTAGCAGAAATAATACCTTTGATACTCAGTAAAACTACAAAGTATCCGAAAAGATACTCAAGTACAGTAATTAGTTACATTTACTCCAATACTTTACACCTCTGTAAAAGACTGCATGCTGTCATTGAAGCTAAAGGGGGCAATACACAGTATTAAGAACTAAGGGTATGCAGACTTTTGAACAGGGGTCATTTCACTTTTTTCTTTGTTGCCATGTTTTGTTTTCTGACTTGTAGTTAAATATGAATCCCATAAGAAATAAAATAAAGGTTTTGCCTAATCACTCATGTTTTCTTTAAAAAATGGAACATATATTACCAGTTGTCCAAGGGTATGCAAACTTTTGAGTACAACTGTGTATATATATATACACACACACACACACACACAAATATATATCAAAACATAACAAAAAAATCTGGATAGATAGATAGATATACTGATGCTCAGTTTGTTTTTGTCTTAATTTCAGACAAGCCCTGCCAACCCGAACAGTTCAGCTGTGGAGACAAACACAAATCGTGTGTGCCTATGAGATGGAGGTGTGATGGTGATAACGACTGTCTGAATGGTGCAGATGAGGAAGGCTGTAGTGAGTGACATTTCTTGAAATCTCATCTTTTCTGTCGCCACAGAAACAGTATGCAAAATCAGATGCACATACCTGGATCTCTATCTGTCGACTGTTCACTTTTCTTACAGGGTTTCTGGGCGTCTTAAATTAAACAACAACAAAAAAAAGTCTTAATTCAACTTTCCACAAATTAAGGCCGTAAAATATTCTTAAATCGGAGCAGAGTCAAAATTCATAAAGTCATGGCATGAAATGTTGCATTTCTGAGGATATTCTTTTTTTGATGTTTTGTTTTCCAATACAAATATCTAAATGTCCTTAATCAAAGTACATTTACTTGAGATGCAAATTGAACACATCAGTCTTGTTTTCTGGAAAATGTAACCAAATGAATTGAGTTTATACTTAACACGAAGAAATATGTCAATGGGGTAAGAAAACTTGTTTTCCCTTTGAATTAAGTTGAGTATTCTGAGCTTATTGGCAGATATTTGCTCTTGTTATAATCTCATAAATTCTCAATTTCTCAATTCTCATTTTTATTTTCAAGCTTTGAAGCATTGCTAATATAAGATATTTACATTTCGAAACCATATTAATGTATTGTTTCTTTCTATTTATTCATTAAAATTTTGTTACTTGGTCGAAAAAAGTCTTACATTTACCTGCAGAGTCCCTGTCTTACGATGCACAATTTTAAAGGACTTCTGATAATGTGCTGCAGGACCAGCTTACAGCGAGCACTGATCCAGACTATTTAACTGTTGAGCAAGCAATCTCATTGGCTGCAGAATCAGCAGAGGACAATCAGTTTGCTATTAGTGAATGATGTGATCGCTAGCAGTCAGATTACATCAGCCTATGCCACACAGTGTTTCATGTCTGAACTAGATCCCCACACACACACACACACACACACACACATACTTGAATTTGTGGTTTACGGGGACTCACCATAGGCATAATGGTTTTTATACTGTCCAAACCGTATTTTCTATCGCCCTACACCAACCCTACACCTAAACCTACCCCTTACAGGAAACAACTGGAAATTTTTGAATTTCATAAAACACTGTTTAGTATGGTTTTTTTTTAAGCCTTTTGTTTTACTGGGACACAGGAAGTGTCCTCATAAACCATGTTTACGTTGTAGTACCCATGTCATTATACACATTTGTGTCCTCGTAAACCATATATACCAGTACACACACAAATACACAAAAAATATGTATATATATATATATACATATACACACACACACAGACACAGGTGTATCTCAATAAATTAGAATGTCGTGGAAAAGTTCATTTATTTCAGTAATTCAACTCAAATTGAGAAACTCATGTATTAAATAAATTAAATGCACACAGACTGAAGTAGTTTAAGTCTTTGGTTCTTTTTATTGTGATGATTTTGGCTCACATTTAACAAAAACCCACCAATTCACTATCTCAACAAATTAGAATATGGTGACATGCCAAACAGCTAATCAACTCCAAACACCTGCAAAGGTTTCCTGAGCCTTCAAAATGGTCTCTCAGTTTGGTTCACTAGGCTACACAATCATGGCGAAGACTGCTGATCTGACAGTTGTCCAGAAGACAATCATTGACACCCTTCACAAGGAGGGTAAGCCACAAACATTCATTGCCAAAGAAGCTGGCTGTTCACAGAGTGCTGTATCCAAGCATGTTAACAGAAAGTTGAGTGGAAGGAAAAAGTGTGGAAGGTTACCTTACAAGGTTTCTGGGGGTCTTAAAAAGGGTTTAAAAAGTCTTAATTCACCTTTCCACAAATGAAGGCCTAAAAAATTCTTAAATTGGAGCAGAATCAAATTCATAAAGTCATGGCATGAAATGTTGCATGCATTGCAAACAAACAAACAAAAAAAAATACTGAGGTTTTTTGTTGTTGTTGTATTGTTTTCCATTACAAATATCTAAATGTCCTTAATAAAAGTGCATTTACTTGAGATGCAAATTAAACATATTCTTGTCTGAAAAATTTTGACAAAATGAATTAAGTTTATGCTTAAAACAAGAACAAATATCTGTCAATGGGATAAGAAAACGCTCTGGTTCGCTCTCCTGAGATAATGGGAGCAAGTGTTGTGTTAACACGCTATGGGGAAACTCCTGTTTACTCCGAATTTTGAAGCCTGATTCGTTAACTTTCGTGTAGCTGCACAAACAAATGGTATTTCAGGCAGAACTGACTGCCTGCGCTGCTGAATGCCATTTCATCAGAATCTTTCAACTGATAAGCAACAGTGTCGACTCATGTGCAGCTTTATAGCACAGTCGTGTATGCAAAGCTCATTCCCGTTATCCGGAGTCCTCAGCAGCAATATCCCTTTCCACTAACAGGGGAACAGGTTGATTAGGCAGACAAAGTGCATGCATGAAGGCAGTGGCGCAGCTAGAATTTTATACATGGGGTGGCCAAGGCTAATTCAGGGTGTCCATAGACCACGACAGAAAATCAGTGTATAACTCAAACCTGGCATAAAAAAGCATGAATAAATACTACGATTGCTGATTACTTCACATTACCCCACATTATATATACATTCCTACCGTAACTTTAAATGTTAGTCTATTGGAAATTATTTCTCTTATTTCTATCATCTGATTAACCAGCGGTTGGAGCAAAAGATCTACCATTGACTTATACAGTGAATTTTGTAAATGTTGTTCAGGAAACCTAAAACTTTAACTTACATCAAACAGCTGCCAACATTTGAGTTCAGCCTGGAGTGAGAATTATGCAGGAATAATTAACAAGCTTGTGATAAAAGCATGTTGTTGTTTTTTTTTTTCAAAATTTTTCTAAACTAAAATATACAGGGAACCCTATTATTAAGGTTAAAAGTAATAGTTGATTTGTATACAAGTTCATATTAGACCATTTTTATGATAACGTTATATCTATACAGTTTTATTAATTATAATAAAAAAAGAGTAATTAGTAAAAATTTAATAAATGCAATTTTTTGCTAAATTCTCCTCTCTAGTGTACATTTTTCTCACTAGTTTATGGACACTGAATGGATTTTCAGCAGTTATGTGACAATGTTTTCAAGCTGCTGTCTTTGCGTGGTTTAAACACTCATTGAGTGATTACATGAGACACGAGACATTCAGTAGATTGTAGTGTATCTTTCAACATTGAACTGAGGCAAAGCGGGAGCGCATGTGAACCGTCACGACACTAAAGAGCTCCAAAACTGTATTTATCGTTTGAAGTTCTTAATAAAACTAACAAGAGTTTTTTTCCTATTATCAAAAGTAACCTGCTCTGTCTTGTCTGTCAACGCGTTGTCTGTGTCCTCTTTGCTCTGCCATGTTTTTCACTCAGTAAGAAAATGAATGTGTGGCATGAGAGCGCATACGTGAGAGTTAGCAGAGGTTGGAAGGTACACCGGACGAGATGAAGAGCGATGCGGCACACCAGTGTCACGGTGTCACGTCCTTGAATTCGAGGCTAAAATAAATGCTTCTTTCAGTACGATTAAACAAAGAAAATGAAATAGTAGCATTAGTAGCAATAGTAAATTTTGGGGTGGCACCCGGGGTGGCCAATCAAGATGTCAGGGATGTCCAGTGCCACCCTGGACACCCCTCTGGCACCGCCACTGCATGAAGGGCAGGGACATCCAGGTTATGAAAACGAGCAAAGGTAGATGGTGAAGACCAGCCGACTGCCGCACAGGAGGAGGCCATTCCCCTGGTGGAGTGGGCCCTCACTCCAATAGGGCACTGTGAGCCCACTGAGGCATAAGCCAGGGCTATAGCATCAACTATCCAGTGGGATAATCTCTCCTTCGTAACTGGCAGCCCTTTAGAGCGGCCTCCAAAGCACACAAAGAGCTGCTCTGATTGACAAAACTGGCTAGAGTGCTCCACATAAACTGTAAGGGCCAGACTGCACAGAGTAAATTAGGAAGAGCCAGAAGGGTATTTATTTGATGTGTGAGCGGAAGTGTTCAGCCCTCGTGTTCAACTTCTTCGTGTGAAGCCTGACGAGGGTAAAAACCTGCGACTTTTTCCTGCGCGACTTTAACCGAGCAACGAAACCGGCAATGCACTTAAGTATCATTTTTATCTTCCCTTCACACACTCTCCTTTTCTTTCCACCTCTATCATGTGTTTCCAAACCATTCCGCTTGTCTCTCAACCACGCTCTACCACCGCACGCAGACGGCAATGCAATCTTGCTAACGTGCGCCCTATCTCTACATCATCTACTACACCTCTTTCTTTCTCTGTGGGTCTCTGGAATTGTTAGTCAGCTGTCAACAAAGCTGACTTCATTTCTGCTTTTTCTTTACAATCCACACTCAGCTTCTTCGGCTTGACTGAGACATGGATTCATCCTGAAGACTCAGCAACCCCAGCTGCTCTCTCTAACAATTTCTCTTTCTCTCACACCCATGTCAGGTTGGCCGGGGTGGGGGCACTGGTCTGCTCATGTCAAACAATTGGAAATACTCCACCCACTCTCCCCTATGCAATTACAACTCATTTGAATCTCATGTGATTACTGTGACAGCTCCTATAAAACTCCAGATTGTGGTTATTTACCGCCCCCTGGGCAAATTCTTGGCACCTTCCTAGAGGAGCTGGATAGGCTGCTATCCTCTTTCGCAGAGGATGGCACTCCACTCTTAGTCTTTGGCGACTTCAACATTCATCTAGACAAGCCTTATACTACAGACTTCCATTCTCTTCTTGCTTCATTTGATCTCAGATGCCTTACCACTACAAGCACGCACAAATCAGGCAACCAACTTGATTTAATTTACACATGCAATTGTACTGCAGACAACATTTTGGTATAACCACTACATATCTCCGACCATTTCTTCATTACATTTAAACTACATTTTGCTACCTGTGTGCCACCAACCCCTATACCAGTTACTTTTAGACAAAACCTACGCTCCCTTTCACCCTCCAATCTTTCCTCTGTAGTATCCTCCTCTCTTCCCTCACTTACCCATTTCTCATCTCTGGATGTGAATGCAGCTACTGACACTTTATGCTCTACTTTAAACTCTTGTCTAGATGACATTTGTCCTTTCACCTCCAGGCCAGCACGGGCTGCCTCTTCTAACCCCTGGTTATCTGATGTTTTTCATGAGCATCGGGCTAAACTTAGGGCAGCAGAGAGAAAATGGCGCAAATCAAAAGATCCATCAGACCTGAGTAGGTAACAGTCTTTTCTTTCATCTTTCTCTGCTGAAGTCCACACTGCCAAATCCTCATATTTCCACAACAAGATTAACAGTGCTCCAGACACGGGTAATCTCTTCCTCTGTCCCACTCCACCACCTCCCACCACTTTTATAACAGCTGATGATTTCACCACATTCTTCACAGACAAAACTAGAACAATCAGTAATCAGTTCTCACCTCCACACACACAGGACCTCCAACCAACCACATCCACTGCTAAAACTCCCATCTTCTCCTTCTGTCCCCTTACTGAGGCAGAGGTATCCAAACTTCTCCTCTCCAGCCATCCTACAACATGTCCTCTAGACCCAATCCCCTCACACCTTCTACAAGCAATCTCTCCCACACTATTACCAGCACTCACACACATCACCAACACATCCCTCCTCACAGGCACTTTCCCCACTGCATTCAAGCAGGCTCGGGTAACCCCACTGCTCAAAAAACCTACATTAAACACTTCTCTTATAGAAAACTACAGACCTGTCTCTCTCCTACCATTCATAGCGAAAACACTCGAACGAGTTGTTTTCAACCAGGTATCACTGTTTCTTTGACAGAACAACAAACTTGACTCTAACCAGTCAGGTTTCAGGAGTGGCCATTCAACTGAGACTGTGCTACTCTCAGTCACTGAAGCCTTGCGGATTGCAAAAGCTGATTCCAAATTGTCAGTTCTCATTCTGCTGGATCTATTTGCTGCTTTTGACACTGTCAATCATCAGATCCTCCTGTCTACCCTCTCATCACTGGGCATCACAGGGATTCCACTTCGCTGGTTTGAATCCTATCTCACTGATAGGTCTTTCAGGGTGGCCTGGAGAGGGGAGGTATCCACAGCACATCAACTAGTCACTGGGGTTCCTCGGGGATCAGTTCTTGGACCCCTCCTCTTCTCCACATACGCTACATCACTGGGTCCCATCATACAGGCACATGGCTTCTCCTACCATTGCTACGCTGATGACACACAGTTCTATCTCTATTTTCAACCAGATGATCCAACGTTAGCTGCATGGATCTCAGGCTGCCTGGCGGACATCTCGGCATGGATGAAAGAACATCACCTACAGCTCAACCTGGCAAAGACTGAGCTTTTTGTCTTCCCTGCCACTCCAGCTCTACAGCATGATTTCACCATCCAGCTAGGTTCTTCTACAATTACCCCATCAACTTCGGTCAGAAATCTTGGTGTAATTTTTGATGACCAGCTGACCTTCAAAGGCCTTTGACATATTGCAAAGACTGCTCGATCTTGCAGGTTTGCATTATACAACATCAGAAAGATCAGGCCCTTTCTAACAGAGCATGCTGCACAACTTCTTGTCCGGGCCCTTGTCATTTCTAGGCTGGACTACTGCAATGCTCTTTTGGCTGGACTTCCATCAAGCACAATCAAACCTCTACAAATGATTCAGAATGCAGCGGCACGACTGGTCTTCAACGAGCCCAAAAGAGCCCATGTTACACCTCTCTTTATCTCCTTGCACTGGCTACCGGTTGCAGCTTGCATCAAATTCAAGACATTGATACTTGCATATAGAACAGCCACAGGCTCAGCACCCACTTACTTCCACTCACTATTATGAATCTACATCCCCTCCAGTCTGAGATCCGCTAGTGAGCGATGCCTCGTGGTACCATCACAGAGAGGCTCAAAATCACTCTCCAGAACGTACTCATTCACCATTCCTGGCTGGTGGAATGATCTTCCCAACCCTATCCGGAATGCTGGATCCCTGACTATTTTCAAGCGACAGCTAAAAACTCACCTCTTTTGACACTACCTGACGTCATCCTAAAATTAAAAAAAAAAAAAAAAAAACCTTTGTCTTTCTCTTTATTTATTCCTTCCCTTTCTAGCTTGTACTTTTTTGAACAATGCCTGAGACTTGGTATTACGAGCACTTCCTCTGTCTGTTTGCCTCTTTAAGACAAATTTCTTTATGTATTCCCCAAATATAAGTTGCTTTGGATAAAAGCATCTGCAAAATGACTAAATGTAAATGTAAGGGTGATAACCTGTGCTCTGACCGGAGTGGAGAGCAGCTTGGGTACATAGCCATGTCTTGGTTTTAGGACGACTTTGCAGTCGTTAGGCCCAAACTCAAGGCAGGAAGCGCTTACTGAAAGCGCTTGAAGGTCACCCACTCGCTTGACAAACACTAAAGCCAACAGGAGGGCGGTCTTAAGTGACAGAGGCCGAAGGTTGGCCGACTGAAGCAGCTCAAATGGCCCTGAGGACCGCGGACAAGTCCCAGTTCGGAACAGTATGAGGACAAGGCAGATTCAATCTCCTAGCTCACCTCAGGAACTTAACGACCTGGTTGTGGCTGCTGACTGGCCAGCCTTGAGGGTATGATTTGCCGCGATGGCTGCCACATATACTTCAAGCGTGGATGGGGTGTGCCTCTTATCCGGCAGCTCTTGTGAAAAGGTTAGGATGGATGATATGTCACATGAGGAGGGGTCTTCATTCACACCAGTCAGAAAATACAGACCATTTGAGGACCTAAAGGCATCTCGTAGACCGAGCCCTAACCTCTGAAATGGTATTAGCTACCCTCACAGGGAGCTGTAAAGACTCCCATCGAGGGGCCAAATGTGAAGGCTCCACAACTCGGGTTGAAGATGCCAAATAGTTCCTCTCGCTTGGGAGAAGAGGTCCCTCCTCAACGGAATCAGGCACGGAGCTGCTGACAGTATCAACTTGGGGAACCACGGCTGGTTCTGCCAGAGTGGGGCCATTAAGAGGACCGAGCATCTGACTTCCCTGACTCGTCTGATGACCTGAGGGAGCAGAGCAATCGGAGGGAAGGCTTACAGGCAGGCGCTGGGCCAGTCGTGGGCCAGGGTGTCTTGCTCCTTTGAGAAAAATGTTAGGCAGTGAGAGATGACTTCTGAGGAAAAGAGGTTGACCTCTGCCCTCCCAAAGATCTCCCAGATCATCTGAACCATTTGGGGGTGGAGCCTCCATTCTCCTGGAGACACACTGCCACGGGACAGCATGTCCGCTCCCTGGTTCAGTCTGCCCGCCATGTGAACTGCCCCCAGTGAGAACAGGTTGCACTGTGCTCATAACAGGAGGCTTCTCGCCATTTTGTAAAGGGACCTGAGATCGCCCTTGTGATTTATAAAGGCTACCACTGTTATATTGTCAGAACGGATGATGACATGGTATGGTGCCCCCTTAGGGCTGGCAGGAAGGTTTTTAGGGCCAGAAAAACCGCCTTCATTTCAAGGCAGTTGATATGTAGGCGTTGCTCCAAGCTGGTCCAGGAGCCGAACGCCGATCTGCCTTCACACAGTGCTCCCCATCCTAAGTTGGAGGCATCTGTCGTGACCAGCTCACTTCTGGAGGTCAGTCCCAATTGGATGCCTGTCTGATACAGGCGAGAGCCCTTCCAAGGGGCTACAGCTCTGATGCAGCAGTGAGTCACCTTGAGGCGAAGACTACCCTGGCACCAAGTGTGGGACGTGGATTTTGAGTGAGAATTGGAGGGGCCACATCTAAAGCAGACCCAACAGAATCACAAAGGAGGTGGCAGCCATCAGACCCAGCATCCTCTGGAATACTCTGAGGGGTAGAGAAACCCCCAAATTGAATGACGTTGCTAGCCGCTGAATTTTTAGTGAGTGTTCCGGCACAAGCCAGGTCCCTATCTGGGCCGAATCGATAACTGTTCCCAGGAAAGCAACTCGCTGGCTGGCAGACAGGGTGCTCTTGGCTAAACTGATTCTTAGCCCAAGGCACTTCTGGTGGCTGAGTAGCAGCGACCTGTGAGCAAGGAGCTCATGCTCTGACCTGGCTAGCACTAGCCAGTCATCGAGGTAATTCATGACTCAGACTCCCATCTGCCTTAGAGGGGAAAGAGCCCGTCAACGCACTTCGTAAAGGTCCGTGGTGCCAAAGAACAGTTTGTGGTTAGGGGCTATCTGGATATGAAAGCAAGCATCATTCAGCTGTGCTCTTCAGCTCTAAGCCGAACTCTTCAACGTCCTTTGTGAGGATGCAAATGAGCTTGCTGTCCACACTGGGCCAAAAGGAAAAAGGAATTCCTTTTGGAATCCTCCACGGAGCATGATCAATCTTCCGCATAAGAAGCTGTCAATGACATTGAGTCATCAGCAGCATCCTCTTCAGATCCCCAAAAGAGACCAAACCGCTCGCTGCAGACGAGGAGTACTGATCCTCATGGGAGAAGAGAACCGGGGAATCATCTCCCTGCAGTACGAGTGAAGCACACAGGACCTGTGCCGGCGTGAGATCACTCAAGCCTGACTGCTCAGCCCCTTGACTCCGCTGTTTCTTCCTCCAAGGTTCCTGGGAGGGAAGAAACAGGGCGGGGCCACCTACGTGAAAGAAGGCGATTCATGAGTGAAGCGAGGCGAGACTGATGCTCTCACAATGAGAGTAGTCCATCTCCGTGAGCGCTGCCTCAGCAAGGGCACGGCCCAGGCAAGCAACACACTCACTGTGCCTGTCTGAGGCATGCAGGGATGCCCTGAATAAGCCACACTCATGGCAGGACATTTTGAAACAAACAAAGCTGCAAAATTTGCTCTAGGAAATTTGCTCTTTGTATTCACCAGATGGCCGCAGGGGTGAAGCACTGAGAGAGAGCATCTTTCCTCTCCCAGGGCTCTTCTATGGTGAGTAAACAGGCTTCTTCGTTCTTTAGAGTCCAGGGAGGAGATGATCGCTGCATTGAAGGAGAAAGATTCTGATGAAATGGCATTCAGCGATGACTTAATATAGGCAGTTGGCTACTCTCAATTTGGCAGGCTGAAATGCAATTTGTTCTAGCTACAACGATCGTTAACAAATCAGGCTCAGTATTCAGAGTAAACAAGAGTTTCCCCATAGCATGTTCACGCAGCGTGATAGACCGTTTCGAAAGGGAACTTGATTTCCCTTTGAATTAAGTTGAGTTTTTTTAGCTTATTAGCAGATATTTGGTCTTGTTTAAATCATAAACTCATAAATTCTCGATTTCCCATAAAAAATAATTGTTTTAAGTCATTTTGCTTCTCAAGTAAATGTATCTTGATTTAATCATCTTAAAACATTTGCACTGGAAAAAAAAAATACTGATGAAGAACATCACTTTTTTGCAGTGTGATGAGAAGGTATAGTAAAAGTTATTCTTTAAGTTACTTTTAAAAAGTTACCCACCCCCCAATTCAGAAAACAGCATTCACATTATCCAAATGAACCAAACTGTGACGTCAAACAAACCCTGGTGGGCACCAAAAGTGCTAGTCTGAAAGCCCCCTTAGTGAATGATGTGCTCGTTAGCAGATTGCATCAGCCCGCTCCATCCAGAGTTTCATGACTGAACTAGATATGCACACACACACAACCACAAATAAATAAATATAGATAGATAGACAGACGGATGAGGAAGGCTGTGGTGAGTGACATCTCTTTACCTACTGTAAATCACCTTCACCAGATATGTGAAGGATGACTGTAGTGACGGCACTGATGAAAATGATGGAATGAGATTTGAGAGGAAGAGTGATGCTTCTCAAGTGACAATATAAATATTTTAACTAACTAAAATTTTAAATGATGCACCGTTTACTCCACCAAGACAATATAACAAAAATGGCCATTAAAATGTTTATTTGTTTATTTATGCATAATTTTTAACTGATATTATAAAAGGATCTCAGAGAAAAAAATAAATACATTTTTTATTTGATGATGCACTTCAAAAAAAGATTCTATATGAACTCTGCATGACTTTATATATCAGAATTGGACTTTCATATCTCACAATTGCCACTATGTCTTGACAATTTTATCACTCACAAATGTATTGTGTGTGAGTATAAATATACAGATCAATAGATAGATAGATAGTTCAAATTGCCTTGCTTTGTGGGAAAATACAGTGAAGAACTTTAAACAACATGGCCTATAGTTTTTGCTGAAAACATTTGTATATTGGAGCTACAGTGCAGTGTTGCCAATTTTAATTAATAAATTTAGGAAATTACTAATTTATTAATAATTAGTAATTAGTTATTACAATGCAAATAATTTAAAAACTCAAGGCTTGGACCATAATATCAGAGAAAGTTTCCAGGTAACATTCTCCTCTCTTGATATCATTAGTCACTCAAGGTGAAGATGCGGCAGTCACAAGCCAGAACAGCACAAAGTGAAGGTAAAGCTCTTCATTACAATCTTACAACCACAAGTATTAACTCACCAAGTTAGTTAACTAACATGTAGTAGCAACAGAATTCTGGCAGATAATTTTTTCTGTAATGTTTTTCTGAAATGTGTTTCTTCAACTCCCTAATGTTGCTATTTATTTTTTATGTTTTTTTAATGAAGATGATTTGAGCAGCATGCAGATGACACCTGTGGCAAGTGGTTCAGAGACTGAGACATGGAAAGACCCTTCAAGCAACATTACTATGAAGCATATACTGGACAAACAGTATATGAAGTATTGACATTGGAAATGATAAAACTAAAATTAGAAATACAAAAACTTAAATTAGAGAAAACTAAACTGAAGGTGGAGCTATATAATCTTGCATATGGAGTGTAGATCTCATTGTCCAAGAATGAATTCATCAATATATATATATATATATATATATAGTATGTTACTGTAAGGCATATCTGCATAAAGCAATGCTAATCTGAATTAAAATCTCTGCCATTACCGTTTTGCCCTGAAATACAGGTTCTTCTGCTTTATTGATTGATTTATTGATTCCATTCAAAATGGCTAAATATATTTTAAGTGTACTCTCTAAAAAAGTAAAAAGTCACTTTAAGTAATCAAGTCTTAAGTAATCATTTTAGGCCAGCATAGTTTTAAATATGGTCATAGTATATGGCACACTTTACACAGAGCAGAACCCTACATATTAATTGTACAAGATAGATACACTCATCCTTCTAATCTAAGAAGGTCAGACAAGGTTAGAATCTCACTCACATTAAAATGTTAAAGTCACAATGCAAGGCTGCTGAGGGTGATTGGTAAAGCATTGCTAAGATGGTGGTTGCTCACTGGAAAGGGAGAAATAGAGTTTGTTTTTTGTGTTTATTGTGTAAGGTTTCTTTTTGAACACAAGGTGGTGCTGTTAGTGTTAGTCAAAACTAAACATAAACTGAACTACTGGGAACCATGTTTATATAGTCCTCTGACAATGTTTCAGTGTCTGGTGAAACATAGTTAGACGAGGCTCAGAAACATAATTTTAAACGGGTGAAATTTCAGCTATCCCTTCCCTGATTGAATGTATGGGTTGCCGCAGATGTTTCCTTTGACTGCTACCTTAGAAATTCACTTTTATCAGGTTAATATTGTATTTGTAACCAATTATTCTCATATTTTTTTAAGAAGTAATATCTTGCATATACTGCAAATAGCATCATCTGTGCCTAAACACTATGAAAACCTCTCAATTACATAATCTTTTTGCTCTGACACACCTTAATCTCTCCTGACATAACGAACTCTCATTGTTAAGTCATATAATTACATGATTGGCCTGTTCCTGTTTTATTGTGATGTCTGATACATTGTGAACATTTATAAAACGCTACTGTTCACTATGAAGACATTGCATTCAAATCTGTAATACAACTCTTGAAAAATTCCAGTTAAGACAAGAACAAATGAAAACATCCAAGGGGGTGAAATATGCTTTGGAGCGGAGCAAAGACCAACATTCACAGAATGAGAACACTGTAACTACCCAAAACTGGCTGAACTCCAAAAATAAGCAACCAGACAGGAAGATCCATAATGGAAACAGTTGAGAGGCCTACCGAAACCCTGAAGGAGTTACAGAAGCTTACTTAAAAAAAAAATATATATATATATATATATATATATATATAAAAATAAAAAATCTATATATCTATCATTCGTTCTGTTGTTCTTTCTATTGTTCATTCTGTTTTATGTTCTGTATATCTGTCTGTCTGTCTATCTATCTATATCTATCAATCATTTATCTGTCGTTATTCAGGAAAACTATTTCTTACTCTATAGCTGGATTTGCCCGTGGGTGTTTTGGTGAATCAGACAACAAAAGGCGTATTATGTGTTTAGTTATGCACTTATGTTTAACTGTAACTGATTTCGTAATATCTGTATTTTATTCTTTGACATTGTAAAGTGCTTTGTGTTCAAAAATGTGAACGGTTCTTAGTCAAATACATGATTTTGTGTTATAACACAATAGTGCTAAAGCCAAAGGAGGTCACAAAGGAGAATACATTTCATTTGTACTGTATATGTGATTGATCGAGGTCTAAGTTGATGTTTGCACATGCTAACTAAATAGCCTGACTTGCTCAAAGGCCATCTGTTACTCGTAACGCAAGATCTGGTGATAATTTAAGGTGTGGCAAATGAGCTTATCAGTTCAACACTTCCTCCTGAACACCTATGACACAAAAACGTCCAGGTCACATTTCATCCTGAAATTATAAAGCAAGAAAGAAATGATAATATTTAGCATGAAGAAAACAAAACCTATGTTGAGAGTTGTGTAAGAAATGTGCGTGTTTGCCATGAAAATCTTAACGGTCCATAAAATGCCTCTTTTTCTATATGCAAAAGGTAACTTTTTATTTATTTACTTTTGATTTTGAGATTATAACGTGTTCATGGTAGGTTTTGAGACATTCACCCTGAGATCAGACAACATTTTTGGGGTTTTTGCTTTGGCCCACTGTGCTGAAAATGTTCTAGACCGTGTTCGGTGGTCTTGTTTATTCAGTATGACTGGGTATTCTGTATGACACACTCTTACTAGGACACTGGGACCCTGAGAACATAGAGACCTTATTGTTAACCTCCCACCCCCTTTGACGGGATGTCATAATCAGCAGTCAGGGGGAGTTTGCTTATAAAATATGTTTGTTCGGTTATCAAAGACTTGCTGTCAGACCTGCTCATTTTGAGTTTGTTCCAAGAGAGCCTATGTGACTTCTGTAAAAATGTTTTGTCAGGTAACTGAAGTGTGTTATGTAGTGTTAACTGTTTTTGCACAAGTCAAACATTTTAATTCATGACTAAATCAACCTGATTACATTACATAGCAGCCAAATTCATTTTTGAGGGATATATTTTTTTGTTTTTTGTTTTTTTTTTCATTTAGTTACATATTCAGTTATTTTCATTTCTTTATATTTAATGTAAACAGGCAAAACAGAGAATAACACTCTCAACTTTAAGAAAGGCAATGCTGTTACTATAAACAAACTAAGGTAAATATTCAGGATGTGTACAGTCACAGAAGCGTAAAGGACACATTAAACTCTCAAACAAGCGTGAAAACATAACTTAGGTACTCCTACTTTCTATTTTCAGGGTTTAATTGCTGATACAAGATATTGCTTCTGAAGCCGAGTTGTTTTCCGCTCGTTTTTCTTGCTTTGACATTTTTTTGTTTAGCATTTGGAACCTACTGGCAACACAAAATATCTGAGAATCCCACTTATACACCCAATTAAATACAAATGACTTGTTTCGTTTAAAAACTCGTAGAACTTCTTTAGAATTTCTGTTTCTTTGTTTTGATAAGTTGGGAAGCTTCCCAGTAGATGCTGTTGAAGTGAATGGTGGCAGAGTGACAGATCTGGTGTCCGATTGGGATGCAGTTTGGTTTTTTTTTTTTTTTTTAGGTGAAAAACAGTAGACTTTTTTTTATTATTTTTTTTTTATTTATTTATTTTTGTTTTGCATACATGGTTGTTGTTTCCCTTTAGTAGGTATTTATTGTGCACCACAAAAGTTCTGCCTGAAAGTCATTTTTACAGAGATTTAAAGAAATTTACCTTTATTCAGCATGGATGCATTCAGTTGAAAAGTGACAGTAAAGCCATTTATAATGTTACTAAATATTTCTATTTCAAATAATTCCTGTTCTTTTGAAATTTCTATTCATCAAAGAATCCTGCAAAAAAAAAAAAAATGTATCATGGTTTCCTCAAAATATGAAGCAGCACAACTGTTTTCACTGATAATAATAAATGTTTCTTGAGCATCAAATCAGCATATCAGAATGATATCTGAAGGATCATGTGACACTAAAGAGTGGAGTATTGATACTGAAAATAGCTGTCATCACAGGAATAAATTAAATTTTAAAATGCATCAAAATAGAAAATGGTTATTTTAAATTGCAATAATATTTCACAGTATTAATGTTTTTACTGTACTTTTAATCAAATGCAGCCTGTGTGAGCATCAGAGACATCTCTACTCATATACTCATTCTGACTTTACAACTACATTTTTTACAACAATTTCATTTGTAGCTCGGCTACCACTGTGAAGCTACTACAATGTTTGTGTTCCTTTTATCTGAAGCATCGTGCATGTGTGATTCCCAAGACAAACACAGAAATTAGCAGAACTGGTTCAAGGGGCCTCCAGCTCCAACTTGCAAATATTTTCCCCCATGTAGCAAAGTCAGGGAAAGTCTGTTTATATTATATGATCTGCTTTCAGGAACTTAACATTACATGCCTGCTGTAGTGGAAATCTTGACCTCAATAACTATCTAAACATTAAGCTACAACATCATGAAATTCCCAAAAATCTACTCGAAACAGGACAGGAAAAATGACTGGACAACAGTGAATTGTTTTGGTAGATGTCCCAGTGCTGGTTTAAGAAGATTATGTTCTGATGACGTTTGGGCTACTAGTTCAAGGCTACACACGGAGTCCTTTTTTTCACTGTTTTTACATCACTGCTAATTTGTGCAGTTAAACATTAGATAACGTGTCCCCAGAATTTAGCCTATAAACCATAAGATAAATTTTAAATTTAAATTTTTAAAAATAATTGTTCACTTTAAAAAAGAATTTTCACTTTTTCAATATTAGCTACATATTCTATAAAATGGAATCCAAAAGCTGTCTAAATGTTGTTTGTTGTTTTTTAGTTTCATATTTATTCCCTACACAAGTTGTGCATCTGTATAATAATCATAAACAGGGTTTTGAACTCTCTAAAACAGATAACTGAGGAAGAATCTACTGACAAGGAAAAGTCAAGCTATTCCGGCTTCCCTTTACTCTGTTTCTATTTGACCATTAACATATAGTATTTCAGATGTGTCAAGGTCACAAAAATATGGATGTGATTTAGATTTATGATATATTAATTACTTTTATGACTTCCGTCAGCCTTGAAAGGTGACAGGGTAGAGCAGATGTGCTGTACATGTTAACGATGGTTTATACAGCAGTAATCTCATATCCCAGATATGTAGCTTTATGCTTATCAGATTTTTCGCACTATTATTCTATCAGTGATAAGCAGGTAATTGCTGAAGGTTTTTTTTTTTGTTTGTTTGTTTTTACCCCTCTTCTACTTAGAAGCTTGTAGAGTAGAATTGTTTGGGATGGGCGTGGACTACGTTTGACCACGCCCTCGATTGCGCAACTCTTAAATCACACCACCAAATCCCGCCTCTTGTCACGAAGCCCCGCCCACTCTACGCACCCATTCAAATTCGAATGGTTCAAGTTCAACCATCACAACACACACATATCTCTGGGTCCACCGCTTCACAAACATACATTTCCCCACAGCTTCAAATGAACACGAGTCCATCTGCTTCATCAGAACTATTTATTTAATACAAACACTCACAATAAAAAGTTGACCAAACCATCACACAGAAAAGCGAGGGGCTTTAACCAGCTCATTGAGAGACTATGGAGAGCTTATTAATATTTTTACTGGCAGTTACTTTCTTCTGTCCTGTTCAAACAGGTGAGTAAACAAGTTTACTTTATCTTTAGGGATCTTTAATGATCATTAATTATTTTTAAACATCATTTAATCAGTATATGAATGTATTTTAACCCATAGAGATTGTTTTCAGTGTCCTACACGTGTTTTAAGTGATGTTCAGATAACATTCACTTTATTTTTCACTTCACTCACTTTATTTCCAAGTGAGTGATATTGTAATTTAAAAGGTGGCTAATCCGGCCAATAAAATTGAATCTATCAAAAAAAAAAAAATAAATAAATAAATATATATATATATATATATATATATATATATATATATGAAGAGTTCATTTGCTAAAACAGATAACTAACAATTCTCAGAAATCATGTTTTTTCATTGTGCATTCCAGTTAATCTCAGTCAAACTGCAATTGGGTTATTTTGACTAGGCTAAAAAAAACAAAAACAAAAACAAACAAAAACAGCTAACTAACACAATAAAACACAATAAAAACATGATAACATCATAACATGATTTTTTAAAATTTTTAAAAACGGAGTTAGTCTGTTTTTGCAAATAAACTCTTCATATATATATATGCATTAATGCATTAATGACGTTAACTTAATTCCTTCCTGCTTTTTGGCTCGTACAAAATATATACTGATTATTTTATTCGGCGTATGTGTTTGATGATGATAAATGTTGTATTTCAAAGCTGTTATTGCTTTCTATAGAACTCAATTGCATCGTTTGCTTCTGTTTTGCTCAACATGAATGAATTCTCCAGCCTCACTAAGCAGGACAAATCATAGTATTGGCTCATAGTAACCACATGTGTCTATACTGTCCATGTGTCTGCTATAGGGGCCTCATTCCACAGTATTTTCGCACACATGCCTTTCCCAGAAGTTCTCAATGATTTGCAGTGTATGATGTCACAAGAACAGTAGTAGCGTAGATCCAAGGCACGAGGAACTGGCTTCCCACGCATACTTATTTTCTACCAAAAACATGCATTACTCATCTTCACCGACAAGAAAAATAAGAAGGGTTTAAAGGAAGCACAATTTCTATGCTTATGTTGTTTGGTCTCTCGGTGTTGGTTTGGCATCGGAGTCTTGCTGGATTGGTACCAGTGTAGATGAAAAGTTATTGCATATGAAAAAATCAGTAAAACAATAAAAACATAGAGAGAACTGAGTTTTCATTAGTGGAGGTGGTGTAGTTATGTTTGGGTGTAATTGTAGATATAGGCTTCTTATCTCTAGATTATGCTATAGAAATAATTAGTTTGTGGAGCTGTTTGGACTGTGCAGAGTAAGATAAAGCTGATTTAAGTTTAAAAATAACGACAATTTGACTTTAGGTTCAGTAAAGTGAAATGATTTTACTATATGAGTGAATCTCTCAAAATATGTAAAATGTTTTAATCACAGTAACTGCTGTTAGTGATAACACCAATTCAAAATGCAAATGTAAAGTCTTTAAATTAGACTTTCCATCGTGCAAAATTGAATTTCTAAATTCATTTTTTTGTTTGTTTGTTTGCTTGTTTTTTTAATTTTGGGGGTTAAATGTAACCATGTCCCTGACAGGATTTGATAGGTTCACCCATATATTGGATTGATTCTTATGATCAGACAGATCGTTTTATATGTTATATAAAGATTCATAGGTTTATTTATAGGTTAACCTTTTACACATGAGAGAAAGGGGAAAGATATACTGTAAAGATATGCTTCTGTTTTCTCGTTGGTATCTACATGTGCAAATGATGTCATGCAGACGCGAGTGAAGCAAGAGCAATACACCACAAATATTCCATTAAATGAGAAGATATCCTTATTGTAGCCCAGAAGGTTTCTTGAGGACTTTTATCAGTTATGATGCATTTTAGTTTCTTAGGCAATCTATGTGATAAGTCAGATAAACTTTCCATAACATCCTTGGCTTGGCTGCCACGTGTCTTGATAGTAGGCTGTTTAGATAATAAGACACACTAGAGACATCCAAGAAAAAAGCAAACAGCCACGTTGCATTCTGTGGCCAGCATCTTCAACTGTATCTGTAAACAATGAATAATACATGGTGCTTTGAGATCTGGATGATACAGGATTTTTTTTACATTTTTTTATTTTTTTATTTTTTTTTTTCTAGAGCGTTTGACCAATTCAGGGTAACAATTTCAGTTTGATTAACTACAATATGATTTGAGTTCTCTTTACTGAAAACTTCCAAAACTATCTGATTAACCCTTTGATGCACAACATCGGTCTAAAGTGACCCATGAATCTTTGCAAGAAATTAATTTCATCATTCAGAATTCCTCAATTAACTTGTTTTTCATCATCATCGCCAATCCTTTTTTTTTCTTTCTTTCTTTTTGAATAAAAATAGTTTTTGTGTCACTACCCTTCTAATGCACAACATGTGTCTAAAATTACCAATATTAATTTCCTATGTTATTTCAGTTATGGATAAGTGTTTCTTTGCTGAATCTCTGAAATAAATGTTTTTCTATCATTTATTATTCCAGATAGTCTTTAAATATGTTGTTTTTGATTTCCACAAATAATTGTTTATTTGTTCATTCTTTATAAAAAAAAACAAAAACAAAAAAACATCAATTTCTACATCAATTTTACACAAATCATTTTGTTTATTCTTCCTTCCTTACTTTATAAACAAACACAGTTTTTGTATTTATCCATCAGTTTTACACACTTGGGTCTAAAATGACCCATATTCATTTCCTATGTTATGTCAATCAAGCCTGAGTGATTCTTTGCTGAATCTTTGAAAGAAATGCATTTTATCATTTATTATTTCAGGTATTCATTAAATATCTTGTTTTTGATTTCCACAGATAATTGTTTATTTGTCCATTCTTTATTAAAAATAAATAAATAAATAAATAAAACACCATTTTTGTATTTCTACATCAATTTTACACACATGGGTCAAAAATGACCCAAATAGAAACCTTTGATATTTGCTTATTTTTTGCAAGTAGGAACATATTTACTGCAGAAAACTATTCACCTGCCCCACATTTCACAACTCAGCATGGCTGCTTTTGTATAATTGATGCATTTAGTTTTATTTTATACTTTATTTCCACAGAAAACATTTGATATATTGTGAAAGATAATATTTGAATGTTAAGCTAAGGTTACCTTGACCTTGAAATCTATTACTAGTGAAACAGAAAAACATGTCCAATGCTATTAGCTAGCTTGTTGTTTACATATTCTATTTTAGCTAGCTAATGTTAGCTAGGTCAACAAAATAAAAGTCAAAATAATACATTATTATATACAAGTATATTTCATTGCTGTCAGGCGGAAACCACATATCTCCACATTTCCTCAATTTTATTTTTATTTTTTTGTCATAAATCAGTGCTATTGGTCCAGCTTTCCTAGATGAAGAAGACTCATTTGATGACACTGAAGACTTGACTGATGAGTCCTCTGAAGAGGAAACTTAGACCCAGTCCAATAGATTGGTGTTCAGTGCCAGGCCTGTTTGCACTGAGCACAAACCTGTAGTTGTCATTTGTGAAGCATGTAAGCTCTGAGATGGCAATCTGAGATGGTGCTGTACCTGTGTGATTTTATTTCATTGGTTTTATTTTCATCTATTCGGTCACATTCACTACAATTCGTTACAGTTGCACTACAGACAGTTCAACTTCAGTGTTTTCGGTTGTCAGTGATGTGTGAATGTTATGTGTGACAAAGGGGCAACAAAACACATTTCAAGTGTTAAATGTGTTGGTCTAAATAACAGCTAAAATGATTATTTTAATAAAATTTATTCTTTATTCTTTTGTTTTTTCATGCTTGCATAGATGGGTAATTTTTGACCCATGTGTGTAAACTTGATGTAGTAACAAAAAACCTAGGAAAAAATAAAATATTAATTTGTGGTCATTGTAAAAAGATATTTTGAATATTCATGGATGATGGAATTTATAGATCAGGAAATATTACATGCTGAAATAAACTGATTTCAAAAGATAAAACAAAAAAATGCCCAGCGCAGTATGAAATAACATAGGAAATGTATACGGGTCATTTTAGACCCATGTTGTGTGTTAGACGGGGTTTTCATAGCTTGTGCTTTAAAGGGTTAAAGATAAAAGAAATTTCTATTCTAAGTGCAGCATACATGAAGGGGTCAATTTGGTGTAAAATCAATTATTTAACATCTTTGCAGAAAATATGCTTGAAATATGAAGATATATATATATATATATATATATATACACACAGTGGTGTGAAAAATTGTTTGACTTTCTGATTTTTTATATTTTGCATGTTTGTCACACTTATCAAAGATAACACAAGTAAACACGACATGCAGTTTTTAAATGAAGTTTTTTATTATGAAGGGAAAACAAAATCCAAACTCACATGGCCCTGTGTGAAAAAGTGCTTGCCCCTAAACCTAATAACTGGTTGGGCCACCCTTAGCAGCAACAACTGAAATCAAGCGTTTGCGATAACTTACAATGAGTCTGTTACAGCGCTGTGGAGGAATTTTGGCCCACTCATCTTTGCAGAATTGTTGTAATTCAGCCACATTGGAGGGTTTTTGAGCATGAACCGCCTTTTTAAGGTCATGCCACAGCATCTCAATAGGATTCAGGTCAGGACTTTAACTAGGCCACTCCAAAGTCTTCATTTTGTTTTTCTTCAGCCATTCAGAGGTGGACATGCTGGTGTGTTTTGGATCATTGTCCTGCAGCAGAACCCAAGTTCGCTTCAGCTTGAGGTCACGAACAGATGGCCGGACATTGTCCTTCAGGATTTTTTGGTAGACAGCAGAATTCATGGTTCCATTTATCACCGCAAGTCTTCCAGGTCCTGAAGCAGCAAAACAGCCCCAGACCATCACACTACCACCACCATATTTTACTGTTGGTATGATGTTCTTTTTCTGAAATGCTGTGTTACTTTTACGCCAGATGTAATGGGACACACTCCTTCCAAAAAGTTCAACTTTTGTCTCGTCAGTCCACAGAGTATTTTCCCAAAAGTCTTGGGGATCATCAAGATGTTTTCTGGCAAAACTGAGACGAGCCTTTATGTTCTTTTTGCTCAGCAGCGGTTTTCGTCTTGGAACTCTGCCATGCAGGCCATTTTTGCCCAGTCTCTTTCTTATGGTGGAGTCATGAACACTGACCTTAACTGAGGCAAGTGAGGCCTGCAGTTCTTTGGATGTTGTTCTGAGGTCTTTTGTGACCTCTTGGATGAGTCGTCGCTGCGCTCTTGGGGTAATTTTGGTCAGCCGGCCACTCCTGGGAAGGTTCACCACTGTTCCATGTTTTTGCCATTTGTGGATAATGGCTCTCACTGTGGTTTGCTGGAGTCCCAAAGCTTTAGAAATGGCTTTATAACCTTTTCCAGACTGATAGATCTCAATTACTTTCTTTCTCATTTGTTCCTGAATTTCTTTGGATCTCAACATGATGTGTAGCTTTTGAGGATATTTTGGTCTACTTCACTTTGTCAGGCAGGTCATATTTAAGTGATTCTTGATTGCAAACAGGTGTGGCAGTAATCAGGCCTGGGTGTGGCTAGAGAAACTGAACTCAGGTGTGATAAACCACAGTTATGTTTAAACCTTCATTTAAAAACTGCATGTTGTGTTTACTTGTTATATTTGATTAATATTTAATTTGTTTGATGATCTGAAACATTAATATGTGACAAACATGCAAAAAAATAAAAAAATCAGGAAAGGGGCAAACAATTTTTCACACTACTGTGTATATATATATATATATATATATCTATCTATCTATCTATCTATCTATCTATCTATCTATATATATATATATATATATATATATATATATATATATATATATCTATATATATATATCTCACACACACACATACATATATATCTTAAATGTATCGTTTATGTTCAGAAATAATTTAAAATAAGAAGAATGCTAAATATTTCTCAGCCAAAATGTAGACGTTCAGTTTCAGAGGTCAACTCAAAAAAAATTAAATTCAAATTCAAAACTAGTATACCTAGTAGACTAGTATAACACCAGTATAGGCTATAACAGCTTAACAGTAAAGGTTTTGTAAAAACAAAGAAAATAACATCACGTTTCAGCCTGTCACTATCATACAAAAATTAAATATCAAACATACTTCAGGTGTGCTGTCATCAATATTTTTTCCCCCTTTTGTATGTTTGCTAATGTTTTTATTTAAAACTTTTATTCATTGATTCTTTAAAAAAAAAAAAAAAAAAAAAAAAAAAACATGCAGGACATGGCAAAACATTAAATTCGAATTAATCAATGAAACCGGAAAATACAGCCAGCCATACTTTGAAGAGATGTATTATGTCAACCCAAGGTCATAAACGGTTTTATATCAATGGAAGGTTTGTATTTAAATACTGATAAGACCTGTCTACATGTTACATTTGTGTAATCATTAATCATTTTATGTCCACATTTCCATTATAAGATAGAATGATCCAACTCTGAATCCTGATTGGATGAGCCAAGTTGGAAGGTGTTGTGAAATGGTCACTATAAAGTTAATATTTTTCTATATTAATTTGTGAAGTTGCCACATTGCTTGGCAACAGCCTGTGGTAAGGCCAATGAACTTTGTGATGATTAATTTTAAACATTAAAAATATTTATCTTATAATGTAAGTTATGCTAATTTATAAATTGTTTATTTAATGTATGTGTCTTTTTTCTTACAAAAGTAATAAGCCATTTTATGTTATGCTAAGGGATTTCACTACTTTGTTGGCAAAAATAAAATAAAAAATACATAAGTTCAAAATTTAATGATCTTGAAATAATTTCCCCAGTGTCCCAATTATGAATTAAAATCAGTGATTGAATTCTTTTGCGACCTCCACGTTTGCTTTTAGAAATAGGTGACCCAGATCCAATGAGCTGTTGGCTAAAGCCATCAAAAGGCCATTAGCAACACATCATTTCCCTGACAACTATGAATACTAACTAATGAGCGTCACATGACTCTTCCTCTTCTCCTTGGTTACGGAGAATGTCATTAGATATCTTTGTTTGATTATCACTTTAAAGGTTTACTACTTTAACTAAAAGTCGGCCATTGTTGCATCCAGCCAGTGTCAAGAGCATGTTTCTTATTTGTTTGTGTATGACTTGTGTCATCATTTTAAAAAGGTGGTGGAGCTGTCTTTAAGTTTGTTGGTGTCGTGTTTCTTAGAGCAAGCCTCCTCCTTACTTAAGATCTAGAAGACCTTCCCTTACTGTCAATTTAGATTACAAAGCAGGAAAGCAGGAAAAACTTGACACCCTCTTTGTCCATACATGTTGCAATCGGTAAATCATACATAACGCAGTTACCAGTGTTAGCACTAGACTGTGTACAGTGATATGCTTAGATAGGAGGGCTAAGCAAGATTATAAGGCCCTCTAGAGTTTTAGCTTGTTATCTCTGTGACCTCAAATGACTAAAATAACATAAGGTGTTGGATAATGTGTCACTTATGTGAAGCATCACTTATGTCTCCATCTGACAGGTGTTTTGACTTGTGAACCACGGCAGTATCAGTGTGGCAATGGAAAGTGTATCACATCGAGGTGGGTGTGTGATGAAACTGATGACTGTGGTGACGGCACTGATGAACTCCCTGCTGCCTGCTGTAAGTGTTCATCCGTCTAATATAAGTCAGTTTCCTGAAGAGACGGGAGAGAGATTTTGGTGTAACATTAATGATGCTAGGTGCAATGATTTAAATGTGGTTAACTGTGTTTATCCATAGATGAAAATTCTATTGGAAGCTGAAAGAAATGTATTCAAAACTCTTTCAAACCACATTTTGCTTAATTTTCCTTTTTTGTGGTCACGTACAAAATATTATTTCCCTAAATTGCCCTAAATGACAGTAAAATTCTGTCTGATAGTAAGCTGATTAATTACTTTGATGCCATGTCTGGCACTTAAAATTCTGTACTGTTTTGTTTAAAATAAATAAAATTTGTACACAATTTATAAAAATAAATGAATGAAACAAGTGAATTTTGGCATCACAACATAATTCTGAACGTTTCAAAAAGTGGATATTCATTTTGAGATTACACTGTTGAGTTTGTGTTTAGTTTAGTTGGGTTTAAATTTTTAGATTTGTTAAAAAAAAAATAAAATCAGTGAGCACTAGGTTATTTCAGTGTAAAAAGGTAACGTAAATTTAAAAATAAGCAGAACAAGATCGTGCACAATTAAATATCCAATATCAACTGGCATCAAAAAAAGAAAAAAATCACTAACTTTTGCTGCTAACTCATCATTACATCTTACATCTCTAGCTAGGCACCACTCATATTTTCTACAGAAAATGTAAAAATCTTATTTTTCCCTCTCTTTTCAGTGGCCAAGACCTGCAGACCCAGTGAATTCAGCTGTGGTGGGCGACTAAACCAGTGTGTGCCAAAGAGCTGGAAGTGTGATGGCAAGGCGGACTGTGAGAATGGTGCGGATGAGGAAGGCTGTGGTGAGTGACATCTTGAATTTATGTGTATCTTCATGGTGCTGCCAGTGTGCATGTGTGTTCAAAATCTCCATCACCACTTGCAGATCCTCGCCGGTGTCTGGATGGCGAGTTCCGCTGCGGCAGCGGCCAGTGTGTGAGTGCCGTGTTTGTGTGTGATGATGAGAGAGACTGCGATGACGGCAGTGATGAAGTCTCCTGTCCGCCCACCACGTGTGCCTCCAGCTCCTTCAGGTGCAACAATGCACAGTGTGTGCCTCGACTGTGGGTCTGTGATGGAGATGCCGACTGCGCTGATGGCTCAGACGAACTGCCTCAGAAGTGCAATACAGGGATGCCTAAACCTACCAAAAACCCCTGCTCCTCTATGGAATTCCATTGCGGCAGTGGGGAATGCATACACAGTAGCTGGAAATGCGATGGGGGAGAAGATTGTTTGGATCGCTCTGATGAGAAAAACTGCTGTAAGAAATAAGACTTGTTAATTTTACTGACATATAAAGTTCTGTCATGAAACTTGGTGCAGTACGATAGGTCAAACTCAATCTGACATAATAACATCATCACTTGGCGCAGCAGCTGATTGGTTCTTTTTGTATCAGAAGCTAATGAGCTGCTGCTCAACATTCAAATATATGACTAGTGCTTGCTGTAGCAGTTGCAGCGTGCTTCAGAAATCCTCCACTTCCCCAGCTCCACCTGTCTAGATCTGCTATGGGGTGATTCTGCCAAGACCAAACACATTAACATTGTCATTACCATGCCAATCCCTCCGAGAGTTGTCATGACAGAAATACAGATAATTTTTGCATGGTACACACAAGGATACCAGGAAGACTCATTCATCTTAGAATAGCAGTACAACGACTAAAACGATGATAAAGACAACTTTACAGTTCACATTTTTTTATAGAAGGATAAATGTACACGTTAAAAAAAATAAATAAATAAAAAATTAAATTCACATTTCTGCCATTAGAACGCCTTACGCCTTAAGAGTTCCATTATAAATGCATTACTGTAAATGCATTTTTTGTTTCCAGTGATATTTTTTTCCCCCTCCACACTGAATGCAAAAGCAAAAAATGCAATGTGTAATGTACAGTTAGTGGGGGCAGGATTGTGGACCAATGAGATTTCACATGGGTGGCGCTACACAGCAGAAATAGAACCCAAGGTATTGATAAATTGGACACTCGTTGCGGTCACGCCAGATTACTGTTATCGCTTTTCACTTTGTTACAATGTAACCTTAAAAACATCAGTAGCCATTTTATCCTCAAGACATAATGAACGATTTTTCTCTTTCCAGCCTTGCCCACATGCCGACCGGATGAGTTCCAATGTGGTGATGGATCTTGCATCCATGGCAGCCGGCAGTGCAACCAAGTATATGACTGCAAAGATTCGAGTGATGAGCTGGGCTGTGTTAATGGTGAACCATACAAATTATGCTCTTTACACAAAACTGATATGCTTCAGGTGTTATTCTGATGTGTTTAACTTACATTTCTCCTTTTTGATTTTCAGCAACCCATTGTGAGCCACCACACAGGTTTAAGTGCCGCAGCGGTGAATGCATCAGCATGGAAAAAGTTTGCAACAAGCAACGGGACTGTAGGGACTGGTCCGACGAGCCATTACGAGAATGTGGTAAGTAAAAACGGCTTTCAAGGAGGTGCATTGCTTAGAATTATGTCAAAAACCAACCTGTGCTACAATATGTGATTTTTAAATTCACAGATTCTAACGAGTGTCTTTACAACAACGGGGGTTGCTCTCATATATGTAATGACCTAAAGATTGGTTACGAGTGCCTCTGTCAAACTGGCTTCCGGTTGGTGGACAAGAGACGTTGTGAAGGTAACAAACTGAAATTAGTTCCCATACTGAATCATCTGGAAATCTGGTCATAGTATGTTTCACAGACCTTGGTGCAGATCCAGTTCAAAGAATGATTTCATTTGTACTTTAAACTTATTTGCTTTTTCTGAGCTGGAAATAAGGATAGAGTTTGTTCAGTAAGTCCATGCTGTTGCTGCCTGTCATGATTCAGTGGTGTAACGGACACTGTTCTGAAGCAACAGAATGACTATTTAACTTCAAGCCCACATATTTGTTTGATTTCTTCAGACATTGATGAGTGCGCCAATCCAGACACCTGCAGCCAAATCTGCGTCAACCTGATGGGTAGTTACAAGTGTGAGTGCGAGGATGGCTACCAGATGGATCCAACCAGCAAAGCTTGCAAAGCTATTGGTACAGCTTTTAAACTTCCAAATAATCATTTCCCATACTTGCATACTGATGGACTCATACTCACAAACATGGTTCTACAGGAACCATTGCCTACCTATTTTTCACCAATCGCCATGAGGTCAGGAAGATGACTCTGGATCGTAGCGAGTATACACGTGTTATTCCCCGCCTGAAGAACGTTGTGGCACTGGATATGAATGTTGCTTCCAGGGAGATCTACTGGTCGGATTTATCCCTCAAAAAGATATACAGGTAAATCTTTGGACTCGTGATCAATCTTGAGTCTCAGTTGCTTCTTACCCAACCTGATGTCATATTTTGTCTTTCTTTCCCAGAGCACCAATGGATACAGCAGATAACTCCTCCCAACACAGTGTTGTGATTGGCAGTGACTTAGATGCACCTGAAGGTATCGCTTTCGACTGGATCCACGGGAACATCTACTGGACAGACAGCATCAAAGGTGCCATCTCTGTGGCAACAGTGGACGGAAGCAGACGCAAGACGCTCTTCAAAGAAAACCTGGCCAAGCCACGTGCTATTGTGGTCGACCCTATTAAGAAGTATGTCAAGTCCCATACACTCTAAAATAAAGGGATACACTAGTGAGCAAGTGCTTTACTATGTTCAATCTTCTCCTATTTGTTGTAGCTTCATGTTCTGGACTGATTGGGGCACACCAGCTAAGATCGAGAGAGGTGGTCTTAATGGAGGGGACCGCTATGCCTTAGTTACAGATAACATTGTCTGGCCCAATGGAATAACCCTTGGTATGAACATGTCCACTTACATAACTGTCCACAAAGTGTAACTTTGGTCTGACCCACTTTCTTGTCTTGTCCCATGCACAGACCTTTTGAACCAGCGTCTGTACTGGGTCGACTCCAAACTACATACTCTCTCCAGCATCAGCGTGCAGGGAGATGGTCGGCGTACTCTGATCATTGACCAGGGCAAACTTGCCCACCCTCTGGGTCTCACTGTTTTTGAGGTAACTGTTTTTCATGCTCCTTTGTTGGAAGACCTTGTTTAGGAGGTTACCTAAATGCTCACTCAAAAATTCTCCACCGTCATTTTTAGGAGAAGGTGTTTTGGACAGATGTGAGCAATAACGCAATTCTAAGTGCAAATCGTGTGACTGGAAGAGACATCACGAAAGTGGCCGAACACCTCTCGTCCCCAGAGGACATTGTCTTGTACCATAACCTCAAGCAACCGACTGGTATGTTGGCCATTATATAGACATTCTACAGTACCTTCCCAGTCACCATTCAGTGAATTGATTTTCCATCCAAAATGCGAAATAGTCTTCAGTGTAGTTCTGAACTTATTCTGAATGTCTTTCCAGCAATCAACTGGTGCAGGGTCAACAACGGTGGCTGTGAATTCCTGTGCCTGGCTGCCCCTCAAATCAATAGATTCTCACCCAAATACACTTGTGCCTGCCCAGACAACATGATGTTGGCCAGAGACATGCGAAAATGTGTTCAAGGCAAGTCAGATTTGGTGCTTGTTGTCAAGACATGGATATACACTTAATGTAATTTCTGCAGATTTCTACATCTAACATTTGTGTGTGATATTTTTTTTATTTTTTTGAGCAGCTGTAGTCACACCAGAACCTCCTGTCAAGCCTGAAATAGTTACAACTAGTCGTCCTAAAGTACCTTCAAAGACAACACCAAAACCTGCTCCTGCGATCTCTAACCGACCCACTCAACCTGCTCTAATCAAGCCATCCCAAACCACAACTAAACTTCCTTTATCCACCCAGACAGGTATGCCTCGCTTTATCCACCCAGACATTACCATCTGTCCTGGTCTTCTCCTTTTCTTGGCAAATTAGACAAACCCAAGCCCCAACTCTAACCCCAAGACCCTAGAGCAGAGGTGTCCAATCCTGCTCCTGGAGGGCCATTGTCCTGCAGAGTTTAGCTCCAACCCCAATTAAACTCACCTGAACCAACTAATTAAAGGGTTACTTCACCCAAAAATTAAAAATCTGTCATTAATTACTCACCCTCATGTCGTTCCAAACCTGTAAGGCCTTTGTTCATCCTCTGAACAAAAATTAAGATATTTTTATGAAATCCGAGAGATCTCTGACCTGCATAGACAGCAACGCAACTGACATGTTCAAGACTCAGAAAGGTAGTAAGGACATTGTTAAAATAGTCCATGTGACATCATTGGTTCAACCATAATATTTTCATAACCTTAAGCCTCGAGAATACTTTTTGTGCACAAAGAAAACAAAAATAACGACTTTATTCAACAATTTCTTCTCTTCACTGATGTCACACGGACTATTTTAATGATGTCCTTACTACCTTTCTGGGTCTTGAACGTGTCAGTTGCATTGCTATCTATGGAGGTTCAGAAAGCTCTCGGATTTCATCAAATTTCTTAATTTGTGTTCTGAAGATGAATGAAGGTCTTATGGGTTTGGAATGACATGAGGGTGAGTAATTAATGACAGAATTGTAATTTTTGGGTTAACTAACCCTTTAAGGTTTTACAAAGCACACTAGAAATTTCCAGGCAGGCGTGTTGAACCATTCAAGGTCATATTACAGTTTTATCGAAATTTGTGAAATCTGTTTTACAAGTTATTGTGATTTCTCTTTAGATGACCACTACAGTAATGTCAAAGCCGTGTCTCAATCACCATCTTCCACACTGTTGGCCTTGTACATTTTGCTTCCTCTTGGTGAGTGCTTCAATGCAAATGCTTAAACAAGCAATACAAAAATGTGTAGTGTTCTGAAAGCCTATGAGTTACTAACAAAGGGAGCATTTTAATGCATTATGTAGGCACACACAACTTAAAGTCGCAATGTAACAGATATAGTGAAAGATCTTTTCTTTTGTATGTCTCATCTTTTTAAAGCAATCCTGTGTTTGGTTGTGGGTGGCGCTGTGCTGTTCTGGAGAAAGTGGCGTCAGAAAAATACCAACAGCATCCACTTTGACAACCCAGTTTATCAAAAGACCACAGAGGACCAGGTGCATCTATGCAGAAACAGTAGTTCTGATGGCTATTTTTACCCACAGGTACAATATACTTTATAAAAAATATTTACTGACTACACAACACAATATTCGTATTAGCTAATATTCGAGAGCATTGTTAACTTTATCAGTTTACTAATAAGCCTACTTAGACTACTGTCTGGTATATTACTTTGCCTAATATTGATGGTCTTATTTTGCTTTCACAGAGACAAGTTGTGAGTATTGATGATGAAATATGATGATGAAATTGAAGTCCATGCTAAAACTGATGTTTCAAGATAAGAACCATATTTGATGTCTTTCCTACTTGGAGGTCAGTTCTGCAGTAAAACAACATCTGAGGAACAGTGAAGATACAAACTGCCTTTTCACACAAGGCATCTGATGCAAAAAATCAATCCAGAGCAGACGGTTTAGAGCAGACGCAAAAAAAAACAAAACAAAAAAAAAAACACGAAAACGAAGAAACCTCAGACAACAACAACCTCAGCTATCAAGGCTGCTTTCACTTTATATATAGATTATGCAAAAATTATGAATATAGATATATTTTAATAGCACTTAAAATTAAAAATCAACATTTTATTCTCATGAGATATCCATGATAAGTTATTGTAAATATTGTATGTATTAGTACATTTTAAAAGAGTTGAAAATGAATTCTATGTTTTGTAGGGAGATTTTTTTTTTTTTTTTTTTTTTTTTTGTGCAGATTTTGCTTTTATTCAAAAGTTAATTAAAGATGCAGTACATTTAAATGTAGGCAAAGTTGACCATTTGCTGTCATGAGCTGTGCAAAATTGGTTTTCCTGATGTTATATGCCGTTGTTTACACCATTTTCAGTCATCAAGTTGTTTATTTGTGCCAAAATGGTCAATGTTACTTCTGAAACAGGAAGTGATTTTTCTATGATTTTACTGCAGTGAAAATGTGGATGATTCATGCCAGATACTATTCAAGGAGTCAGAGAATGTCCTTCATTTTTATTACAAACATGTTGTAATCAAGGTGATGTCAATTGTTTTACATTCTCAGTGTGAATGTGTAAATAATGTATGTAAATATGTTTATTATTGCATTTGCACATACATTGCATTTGTATTTTTAAGTATGCAGTACTGTATATAAATGTTTTATTTATTTTTTTGAATGTAAATCTTTGGGTGATAATTGGCTTTCGTTGCTGTGTACTATGTCAGCTGTTCATTTGTAAAGAATTTCTGATATGTTTCTGTACATTCTGATTGATTAATTAATCTAGTGATGCATTTTCTGAGGAGCCAATCATGATTGTTCTTGACCTGTGTGTAAACCTAACTTGAAATAAAATATTTGAAGATTTCACTTGACTGTAGTTGTTTTTTTTCATGTAGTAAATCTGTCATGACACAAACATCATTAGCTTTTCCAGGGCTATGCTTTATATTAATCCAAATAAAATCCAATGTTCCAGTATAGTTTAGAGCTGCAAAGGATGAAACTGTTCGTAGCTTCAGTAAAGTGAAGTTAGAATAAAAAACACCGGCCCTATGAGGATCAATTTCAGCAGATGAGAAGATCAAGGGTCAATTCCTTTTCCCAGAGATCTGCCGAATGTATCCCTTCTTCTGGAGCACATGAGGCCCAGGCTGACACTCACTTCTGCAAAATACCGACATCACAAAGGCAGCTGTAAATGTGAACCTAAAGGCCTTATTTTACATGTGACTCTGCTTATAAATAAGAGCACTTTCCTACTGAATGCACATTATTCATGTAGGTGTAGAATGACCCATAAAACCACAAAGGAACGATAGTAAAGCCGTGACTTCTGGAATTCTAGGAAAAGAGGTGATTTCCAGGAAAGTTAATTCTAGGAAAAGCTCACGTCTCAGTTTTCAAAACACACTTGCCCCATGGGATGACCCCATGATATATCGACATCCTGGGAAAAGTGGGCCACGGATTAGTTGGGGCTGGTGGGTGGGTGGACCTCTGTGACCTATACATGTTTTTGACTAAGGCGACTGGGCAAACAGCTCCACCTCCAACATGTTTTGTTATTGCTCACATTTCTGGCACTTCTAAGAGTGTTGTGTGGGGCGACCAGAAAACCAGGCATGGAGTGAGGTGGGCGGGATTTCATGTGAGTGTGTGGCAGCTTTATTCTACAAGCAAAGTGTGCATTATTTGGTGGTTATGTTAGATAAAATGTTCATTTGTGTTAATCTTTCGAATTATCTAATCTATCTGTATTTACATCTAAAAATACATATTTATACATCACCATGGCTGCATTTATTTGATCAGAAATCCGGTAAAAATAATAAAAAATAAAATTGTGAAATATTATTACAATTAATAATAACAGTTTTCTATTGGAATATATTTTAATATATAGGCCTATTTTTTTTTAAAAATAGTCTTTAGTGTCACACAATCCTTCAGAAATCATTCTAATATGCTGATTTGCAGCTCAAGAAACATTTCTTATCATTATCAAAAGTCAAAAACAGTTGTGCTGCTTAATATTTTTGAGGAAACTATGTTTTTTCTTCTTCAAAAAAAAAAACCCCACAGCATTGATATTTTGTGAAATTATTATTATTATTATTATTATTATTATTATTATTGTTGTTGTTGTTGTTTTATCTATTTAATGTCTTTGCTGAATAAAACCATTAATTTCTAAATTCTTACTGACCCCAAACCTTTTTTACTTTATGTTTTTACTTTAGTGTCCTGCATGTCCCAGCAAAACCATTGTTTTGTACTGCTTTTGCCCTTTATAATTTATGGCCATCAAATTCAACTGTTTTAGGATCTGTCTCTTTTGGCTTTTTTTATTGTTAAAAACAGTTGTACATCACAGTGTGTCCAGAACAGCACGTAATTATTTTCTCTCTCGTAATCTCTCAGAAATCCCATGTTCTGACATCACTAAAGATTAGCCTTAGATACATGGACACTCTGTCACTGCACAATGTTTGTGTGGCGTGTTTGTTTTGTGACTTTGCTTTGGCAAGAAAAAAAAAAAAAATCCTCATATGGAATATTGCTTGATATTCATATTCTTAAAATGCCTTTTTAATTTAATCCGTCAAAGTCAGATTAAAGTTGGCAAAGTTTTACAGACAGTTCACTGAGTGAACAACATTAACATATTCAGTGGACATAGTGATGACGGATGAATTTGGTGGTAAAATACACTCAGATTTATATATATATATATATATATATATATATATATATATATATATACTATTAAATATCAATGTTGATTTATAATTATGCAAAAAAGGAGGACTCTATTCTTTATTCTTCTTCTTAGCCTTAACTGCAAATTTAAAGAAAGGAGGTCAGAGCCTAATCAACACTGAACTGTGACGGAGAATAATACGCGCAGCAGTGAATAATAGGTAAAAACTGAACTCTGAACTACTTATGTTTTTTATGTACCTTGGCCTCCTGCCATGCCTATATGTAGAAAAGGGAATTGTTTACCTTTCTCTGTAGTCGCAGTTAGTGGGACATTGAGTCAGTCACAGGGGCCAGAGCAGGGGCCGCCAAGAGGATGACAGATATTTGTGTATTATTATTAATAATATTATAGGATATGTATAGGATTACATAACATTATATATAATTGATTGCTTATAAATTCATATTATAATATTATTTTTCACAATTATGAATTATTTTGATATAATAATTATATTATTTTAATTATATATTAATATTACATTATAATTAATACATTTATTATTATTATTATTATTATTATTATTATTATTATTATTATTATTATTATTATAGGATATGTATAGGATTACATAACTTTATATATAATTGATTGCTTATAAATTCATATTATAATATTATTTTTCACAATTATGAATTATTTCGATATAATAATTATGTTATTTTAATTATATATTAATATTACATTATAATTAATACATTTATTATTATTATTATTATTATTATAGGATATGTATAGGATTACATAACATTATATATAATTGATTGCTTATAAATTCATATTATAATATTATTTTTCACAATTATGAATTATTTCGATATAATAATTATATTATTTTAATTATATATTAATATTACATTATAATTAATACATTTATTATTATTATTATTATTATTATTATTATTATTATTATTATAGGATATGTATAGGATTACATAACTTTATATATAATTGATTGCTTATAAATTCATATTATAATATTATTTTTCACAATTATGAATTATTTCGATATAATAATTATGTTATTTTAATTATATATTAATATTACATTATAATTTATAAATTTATTATTATTATTATTATTATTATAGGATATGTATAGGATTACATAACATTATATATAATTGATTGCTTATAAATTCATATTATAATATTATTTTTCACAATTATGAATTATTTCGATATAATAATTATGTTATTTTAATTATATATTAATATTACATTATAATTAATACATGTATTATTATTATTATTATTATTATTATTAATTTTAACGAGATCAAAACACCAATTTCAGACAAACTTTTGTTTTATTATTTTACAAGATATTCTGCCCTCTAGTGGTCTGACTGAACCCCGTTTACCACGACGAAGTCACGTGGACGAACACACATTTTATATCTAAAAGCCTAAAATAAACCGTCTAAATCTGAGACAGAACTGACTGTTTTAATTTCTACGAAGTAAAAAAATGTTAGTTGAAAAAGAATCCGCGAGAGGAGATATTTGAACCATGAACTCAATGACGTAGAAGAGTCATAGGTCACAGGCCCATGCCGCGCAGCAAAGCAGCATATGCAACGTGAGAGTTTGAGTTATTGAGATATTAATCTGATTCCAAATCGCAGGATACTGTACAGTTGTACACGATCATGTCGGGCCTCAAGATTAATAGGAAGTTTGCAGAAAAATATGACAAATATCGTCAGAAAGAAGAACTACAGAGACGTAAGTTAAGACACTTCGACTAGAAACACAAGCACGGGCTGTTTAACCTTAATACACACTCAAATATTAATACTCTGCATTTTAATATGCTAATATCTGTACTTTATTTGAGTGATCCCTATATCGATCTTAAACTTCAAACGTGCTACGATTTCTTTTTGCGTGTGTTGTCGAGACTGTTTATGAGTAAAATTAAGGATAATGTTGCATATATTCATAAAGTTAATCTAAGTAGACCATTTTTTAAACTTTACCTGTACAAAAACTCACCATTGTTACACAAATTGTCATATTTACTAACAGTAAAGCTGTGGTAAGTTCTTAATATCCACAAGTGTTGTTAAATAAGAAAGTAAATATCTTGAAAGCTTGTTTTATATATCTGTTTATGTATTATTATGAACAATGTAGGTAGTACTTTCACTGACAGCGTATTTTTAGGCATGAGACAAAACACATCCGCAAATTTGACATTTCTGCTACACATCTGTATTTGTGTCATACATTTAATTTCACAGTGAACTCTGCTTTTAAATCTGTAGAGTTAAATGAATGCTAAATCTGAGTGTTTATGTCTCATGTTCCAGTGAAGGATCGCTATGGAGACCAAGAGGAGCAGAATTCCTCCGAGTGGTCCGACTCTGATGAGAGTGAAGTGGTAAAATATTCTCTCACTTTCTTGTTTGAAAACCTTTTGCCAACTTCATACCCAGATTATCACGTTCAATACTCTGATGTATTATGAATTATAGGAGCTGGACCCAAAGCTGGACAGAGATTTTTACAGAACGCTGTCACTGCTGAAGAAGAAAGATCCAAAGATCTATCAGAAAGATGCCAAATTCTACACAGAAGAGAGTATGAACGATCACTTCATAATATGTTTTCTGCTCCAATTACGGACATATACTGTATGAGGAGACTGTACTGATTTCATGTGAATTGTCTCTGTGAATAAACAGCATCTGGATCAGGCAGCGATGATCAACCGTCCACTTCAAAAAAGTCAGAGAAACCCCTGTTTCTGAAGGACTATGAGAGGAAAGTCATCCTGGAGAGAGGAGGGTAAGAAATCATCTGTTTATAAATGATAAAAGCTGTGGCCACAATGAATGAAACAACAGTTGTTTCAAAGCTGAAATAGTGGAAGCGTAATGAAAACGAATTGTTTATTATATATTTAGATTACTGATATTCTCTCTATCATGCTCAGATTGTTTGTGTAATATAATTGAATATAATCCATTTTAGAAAATATGATGATGACGACGAGGAGGATGACAGTGCTGATGAAGAAATCTCCAGAAAGATGCAGAAGGTAATTATACTTAATTTTTCACCATGGTCTGAAAATGGACCTTGTTACTTTTTATCACATACTTTTTATTTATTTATTTAGTCATTTAGCAGATGCTTTTATCCAAAGCGACTTACAAATGAGGACAACAGAAGCAATCAATTGTAGTATTAAAACAACTGAAACAGATCCAAAACTAAAAGCTAATGCATACAACAAAATTTCAAAACTTAACATTTAAATTAAAAAAAAAATAAAGCTAAAAACATTTCAAAATATTAAAGGTGACATATCATGAAAATCTGACTTTTCCAGGTTTTAAGTGATATAATCAGGTCCCCGGTGCATCTACCAAGCAAGGAAATGTGAAAAAGATTAACCCAGTAACTTTGTTTTGGTAAACCTTTTTCTGCAAGCGTCTGATCTTGCTCCCCTAGTGACGTTGCAAAGGGATCTCATTATAATATTACCGCCCCTTAATCTGTAAGTTTCCACCCACGACGCCGTCATTTTGATTTCGCAAGCGGCAACGGTGTACCAGCTCTAATGCGATGGTGAAAGTTTGAGGAAAACATGCTCCAGCCTCAGAGGAGACAACAGAGCAGTGGATTTATTGATTTATTTACTGTATATTGCTGCTGCCACACAGATCTAAAATAAACATGCGATTTTTTTTTCTTTTTTTTTTTTCCCCCAGCTTTTTACCTTCACAGACATAACTGTATATCACAAGTTTAAACTAATATGGTTTAAAGCACGATTTCAGAGCGATAAACATGATAATCAGAACCAAAACAGATGTTTTTAGCAGGTACGAGCTGTAATGAGGCAGCTCTCTTCTGGAAAAGGGGGCGGGGAGCAGCAGCTCATTTGCATTTAAAGACACATGCTCTAATATAGAGTTTCTGCTTCTACTCAAAATAAGCATTTTCAAAATGATATAATAAATCTGTGGGGTATTTTGAGCTGAAACGTCACAGATACATTCTGGGGACCCCTGAGACCTATATTACATATTGTAAAAAGGGGCATAATATGTCACCTTTAAAGAAATGTATAAGAGTATAATGGAGTATAGTGTAGTCGATGGTCTTTACACTCTTCAGTCTTCACACGACGGCTGCAGGTTTTTTTTTTTATACCCGTCTAACAAAATACTAATTGAATTCAGCTGAACACACTTTCCTTTTATCACAACAAATGGCCAAGCAAGCGCACGAGTCGACACTGACAAGGCACGTGATACAGTACGAGACCAAACGCGATTTCAGCACGTCTCCACACAGTAAACAAAACAAGGGTTTTTTTTTTTTTTTGTACTTAAACTTATTGTGTACAATTAATGTATGTACATTATTCCAAGTTAAAAAGACCTTAATATTATTTTTAGTGCTGTCAAACGATTAATCGTGATTAATCGCATCCAAAATAAAAGTTTTTATTTACTTAATATCTGTGTGTACTGTGTATATTTATGTATATATAAATACTCACACATACAGTATATATTTTGAAAATATTTACATGTATATATTTATATTATATATATATATATATATATTTAATATATAAACGCAACATATTTTTCTTAAATATATACGTGCATGTGTGTGTAATTATACATACAGAATAAATATACACAGTACACACATGCTATGTAAACAAGAACTTATTTTTGATGCGATTAATCGTTTGACAGCACTAATTATTTCATCAAATTATACAAATGATACAAAACATTCAAATGGAAATAGACTTGATTTTCATTTAAGATGTTTCTCCACTCATCAAAGTGGCTTCTTCAGTATCTGAAACAGCTTCATGACTAACATATCACTAGATAATATGTTTGGGTATAATATGGGGATAATATGTTTATTACAGAGAGCTGCATCTCCCACCTACATCCAAGAACAGAAGGAACTACAGGAAAGGTAGGAGACTGTGTTTGCACCATTATCTCATGTTACTTAACATATAGCTGTCTATGTATTATTTGTCTGTGTTGATTTTAAAGGGATAGTTCAGTCAAAATGAAAATTCTGTCATCATTTACTCTCCATAATGTCGTTCCAAATCTGTATGACTTCTTTCTCATATGGAAACGGAGGAAAGAAAGACATATGGATTGAAACTTCATGAGAATGAGTAAATAATGACAGTTGTTTAATACTGGGTAAACTATTCCTTTATGGATAGTATTACAAAATGTTTTGCTTGAATCTATATTTTCGTTTGGCAGTTTTCGAAAGTTTGTGCAAGACAGTGATGATGAGGACAGCGACGGAAGCGGACAGCTGCTGATACAGAGAACCAAAACACAAGAGGAGAAGGTGCTTGATATTCTCTTCTTTAAAAATGATGTTAATGAATGACTAATTATGTAGATTAAAACAGTATCCGATCATAAACCTTTTCTTTGTGCTTGTCTATTCCTGTTTTCTGAAGGACAAAGAGGAAGCCGACTATGTGGAATGGCTGAAGGGTCAGGCGGAGCTGGAGGGGGAGGGGGAAGTTAAGGACATGGTCAGTGTTTTGCTTCGGTTTTAAGATATTTAATGATGAAACTAGGGCTGCACGATTAAATTGAATGCTATTTCCATGCACATTTTGTCAGTAAAGCTGGTTTTGTAATCAGCAGTAAATCTCCATCACCAGCTTTCAGATGGAGCAGCATTTACTACACAGAGCCGTAGTTCACTGACAGGTTACGCAAAAAAATCGGAGACAATATTATTGCACGGTTATGAAATCGAAGAAATCGTTCGCGATAATGACAGCTGTTTGCGTAGCTTCTCAGTGAACTACGGCTCTGTGTAGTAAATGCTGCTCTATCTGAAAGCATGTGAAAATACCATATTTAATAACATGTTTTTACTCCAAACTCACTTTATAACATCAGTCGAGTGTTTGAAATAAATCCTTCTGTGAGATTATGTGGCTTCTTACACAGAATAATTAAGGCACGCAACATATTTCATAGTAGCCTATTCTAAGCAGTGATAAAGGCATTGCATTATAAATATACTTTATTATAAGGAAAATTACAATAATAAGAACTCAGATAAACCGTATATTGCCATAGTCGTGTGTTTATTAGTCACGTTGAATCAATGAAAGCAGTTAAATCTGTTTATTCAGCTAAGGCTATAGGGATTCCTGGGTTTCTTCTGTGGGACATATTTGTAGTTTCCACGCGAGAGCGCCCTCTGGCCTTCGGATGAAGATTTACTACTGATCACAGAACCGTAATTCACTGAAAGATACGCATGACAATCGCAGCTTCTGCCTAATCGCGATTTCGATTTCACTTCGATTTATCGTGCAGCCCTAGATGAAACAATGGATAACGAAAGGCCTTACTCACTCTTGCTCTTTTCTGATCCAGAAATACCTGCGCGACTACTGGAACAACCCCAAGCTGGATGAGAGAGAGTCTTTCCTGCGAGATTACATGCTCAACAAGGGCTACCTGGAGGAGGATGAACATAGGTGGGTTTTGTCTGTAGTATTACAGCACTGAATCAGTAAGTGATGAACATGCATGAACATAAATAGTCATTTGAATGTGTATCATTACTCCAGTCTTCAGTGTCACGTGATCCTTCAGAAATCATTTTAATTTGATGATTTGCAGCTCAAGAAACATTTCTTATCATTATCAATGTTGAAAGCAGTTGTGCTGCTTAATATTTTTGTGGAAACCACACTGTGATTTCTTACAGGATCATTTGATAAATAGAAAGTTCTTTTGTAACATCAGTTTAACGCATTCTTACTGAAAAAAGTATTCATTTCTTACTGTCCCCAAACTTTTGTATCTCTTGTGTGAATGTTTTTAGGATCCCCACCTATAATGAGCTGATGCAGGATGATGTGGATGACTCGGAAGAAGAAGGAGAATCATTCTTGCATAAACAGGAAGACTTTGAGAGGCATTACAACTTCCGCTTTGAGGAGCCTGATGCTGGAAAGGTAAAAGAATGTCAACGTCAGCGTGATTTGTCATGAACTTTTTTGTTATATGGCGACCTGAGTGTCTTAGTGAAGAGCAAAGCTCTTTTTTAATGATCATTACCCATCAAACCGCTGTTCCTCCACAGATCAAAACATATCCTCGCAAGATCGCCACATCTGTCCGAAACAAAGATGACAGTAGGAAAAGGAAGAGGGAGGAGGTGAAAGAGAGGAAGAAAAAGGTAAACTAAGCATACTACTTTTCAGGATTCTTTGATGAATAGAAAATTGAAAAGAGCAGGATTTATTTGAAATAGAAATCTTTTGTAACAATTTAAAAGTCTTTACTGTCACTTCTGATCAATTTAATGCCGAATAAAGGTATTAATTTCTTTAAAAAAAGTTTACTGATCCCAAATGTTTGAACAGAAGTGTTGTCAATTATTCAACAACTACGTCAAATTATTCAATAGGTAATTATTCAACAACTACTGTACGCCAAACCTCATTTGCTTTCACTCTTAATGTGACCAAATAGCATTAGTAAATACTCATTTTTGAGTGAACTAAGGAACCGTCAAGAGGATTGAGAACCAGAATTGTTTAATTCCTTACAATTCCTATCCCTAACGTGTCCTGTAGGAGAAAGAACAGAAGCAGCAGCAGCTGAAGGAACTGAAGAACCTGAAGCGAGCAGAGATCATGGACAGACTGAAGAAACTGCAGGAGCTGACAGGAAATGAGAAGCTGGCTTTCAATGACGTCAACCTGGAGGGAGACTTTGACCCCCAGCAACACGACCAACTCATGCAGGTGGGTCTGAAATGAGAGATATCCCACCAGTGACTGTAGGTCTACAACAAAACCTCAAGACAGGAGCTATCAGTAGTCACAGCTTATAATGAAATAATTGCTACTTATCTGTTTGATAATTCCATTGAGCTGCACATGCTTTCATGTATTTAATATGCACTTTTTCTCATATACAGAAGTTCTTTGGGGATGAATACTATGGAGAGAACGAGGAAGAGAAACCACAGTTTGATGATGAAGATGATTTAGCAGGTAGCATTGTGTCTCTTGGATGAATGTTCATATACACTTTTTTTTTTTTCTTTTATTCAGCCTTGGCATCACAGAAATACAATATTACTGTTTTTACTTTAAAGGGGTCATATGATGCGATTTCTTGTTTTCCTTTTTTTTAGTGTGTTATGTAGCTGTTTGTGCATGTATAAGATCTGCAGAGATACAAAGCTCAAAGTCTCCCACAAAAGGATTTATTCTATCTAAAAGAGAAGGCTGATCCAGATCGGGCTAAAACGCCTCATTAAAACACGCCCCACATGTCTACGTCACGATGTGGAAATATTTGCGTAATGCCGCCCAAATGTGCACCCAAAGAAAGAAGGCGTGGTTTCAGTAACCCCAGTAGTGTTGATGCAGCCATGTCAGGGAGACGCTGTGTGTTTCTATGCGAAGCAAAAGCACTTTATTTGGCCTTCCGGAAGTAGATGCAATTAGAAATCGTTTAAGATTTGTTTACAATAGAACAGCACAACCCAAATGTTCGAATTTGTGCAACGCATTTGATGGACGACAGATTTGTGAACCTAGTAGAGTACAAGGCTGGCTGTGCACAAAGGCTATTTCTAAAAATTTATTTCGCTATTTCGCTTGTGGTGTTCGGCCAATCACAATGCACTGTGTCAGCTGGCCAATCAGAGCAGACTGCGCTTGTCAGAAGGAGGGGCTTTGTAGAAAACGACGTGTTTGAGAGAGGCAGGGCATAGAGGAACTACAATAATGTACAGTATTTGAAAAATAATGTGTTTTTTGAACATTAAAGCATGTCAGCATATTCTGTTACACCAAATACACAAAATAATGATCTTTAAAATAGCATCACATGACCCCTTTAAAACAACAAATAAATGCAGACTAAGTGAGCGTAAAAGGACGTCTTTCAAAAACATTTAAAACTCCTACCAATCCCAAAGTTTTGGAAGCTTTTGTGATATAAATATGTTTTGTTAGAAACCTGGAACTGGGACACATGGGTCGGTAATGAAGAAAATGAGGACGACTATGGAGATGAGGAAGATTATGCTGCGGAGGAAGACTATGAGCCCAACTGTGAAGATCCTGACTTTATAGTAAGACCGTTTCTCATTCTTAATGTGCAATACAGATGCAGCACTGAACTACTGTGTTCACTGTAAATGGTGTCTGCTCTTAATCACACCTGAAATCTCTTGGTAGATGGATGCTGACTATGACCCAAGCCAACAGTCTGTTTCTAAAAAGAAGAGAAAGAAAGAGAGACAGCAGAAGAAAAAGATGTCCAAAGAGGACGCCCCTCTAATGGGAAAGAAGAAAAAGAAGTCCCACTTTGCAGAGATCATCAGCAAAAACAAGCCAGTCTTTGATCCAAGTGAGTACTGGATGTATATTAAAGTTTTTAGACAGGACACTCCCTCTATCTGTCATTGGTCAGTCAAAAAGAAAACCCCGCCCACTTTTACACACATGTATTCCTGTATAATCCTAAAATCTTATTTGCCCATTCTGATCATGTTTCCAGAGGAGAAAACCTTTGAGCAGTATCTGGACGAGTACTATAAACTGGATTATGAGGACATCATTGATGACTTGCCATGCAGATTTCGCTATAGAGAAGTTGTACCGAATGATTTTGGTCTGACCACTGATGAGGTGAGGGGCTACGAGCAACAGTAATGCGTCTGGATGATGATTAACTCTAAATTCTGTGCTGATGAGCGACTGTGTCTGACCTGGTATTGCTGTTCCTCTGGGAGTAACTCTGACCAGGGTCTGAGGACAGTAATCTTCTCTCTGAACAGATCTGCACTGGAAACCACCAGTGTACATTAGCATTAGTGTCACATTTAGATCATAGAGGATTTGAGAGCTGTGTATGTTTGAGCTTCATGTTCACTGTCATTGGTGATGCTGGAGTTTTATTTGGATTGCACAGGGATGCCAAGTGAATAAGGAAGGACCATGTCTGCCAATATTTTTTATGCATATCAGTCAGTTCACATTGCCAAAAGCTATTGACTTCTATTGTATTTAGTGTTTTATTAGTATAATTTATTTAGTTATAATCATATTTATAAATAATTACATTTATATATTTATATATAAAATAATAATGCTGCATTATTATGTTATTTATATTCATAAACTATGGTTTAAAAGTTTGGGATTAATACTATTTTTTTCTTCTGCAAGGAGACATTAAGTTGATTGACAGTCAGGACTTTTAAAATGTTACAAAAGATTTATGTTTCAAATAAACGCTGTTCTTTTGAACTTTCTAGTCAAGAAATAATTCTGAAAAAAAAAGTGTTAAAATGTTTTCACAGAAATATTAAGCAGCACAACACTGATTATAGAGAGATATTTCTTGAGCATCAAATCAGCATATTAGAATGATTTCTGAAGGATCATGTGACACTGAAGACTGGAGTAATGATGCTGAAAATTCAGCTTTGACAACACAGGAATGAATTAAATTTTAAAATATATTAACTAGTGCTGTCAAACGATTAATCGCGATTAATCGCATCCAGGATAAAAGTTTTTGTGTACATAATATATGAGTGTGTACTGTGTATATTTATTATGTATATATAAATAAACACACATGCATGTATATATTTAAGAAAAATATGTTACACTTATATATTAAATATGTTTATATATGATATAATTTATATGAATATAAATATATACATGTAAATTTTTCCAAAATATATGCTGTATGTGTGTATCTTTAAATATACACAGAACACACATATATTATGTAAACAAAAACTTTTATTTTGGAAGCGATTAATCGCGATTAATTTTTTGACAGCACTAATATTAACATAGAAAACAGTTCTTTTAAACAGTAATATTACTGGTTTTAGTGTTTTTTCTTTAGTCAAATAACAAGCCTTTGAACACTAATGTATATGCATATTTTCAGAATGTTAGTTTAGAAAACTGTTCTCACAATATTGCTGTTTTTAATTAATTAATTAATTAATTAATTATTATTATTTTTTATTCTGTCCATTATTGGTATCAGCCATAAACTCAAAAAAAATTATTAATTGTATAAGCCACAGTTGGTGCATCCCTAGAATTTTGAATGATTTAACATAATCTATCATATGATTTATTTATTAGTATTTTATATAAATAAAAACTAATTTATTATTTCCATGTTATTCTATTCTAATATTTTCATGTTATTCTCACCTGAAATTCTTTCCATAGATCCTGAAAGCAGATGAAAGTGAGTTGAACCGCTGGTGCCCGTTGAGGACGACCTGCAAATACAGGTACCATACAGAAGTTTTTGTGATGCGTATGTGTTAGCCGGGTACTATAGTGAAGTGTTGGAATATATAGTAATAATGTTTAATGATATTGTCTGGGAAAATATTTTTAGCTAAATAAATACATTTTTTCCACTGGCCTGGAATACATTTTTGATGAGGCTTGCTTCATTTTTCCTTGTTTAGGTCAGAGGTCCAGGAGCTATGTGTAGTGAAGAGCTTCCAGATCAAAGCACAGGATAAAAAGAAGAAAGAGAAAGTGTTTGCGTCTTTGTATAGAGTGTGAGTGTTCCTTTCAACATCATGTTCATGACACACAAGCTATAAACCTCATACAAATGAGACCGAGCTTTGCACCAATTTGCGTCTTTTTCAAGAACCATGTTCACCTCCCCGTCATATGAGTACTTGTGTTTTAGTGTGTTTGTGCTGCGTTACACAGGAACGAAGGCGAGGAGGAGCTGAAGGACCCCAAGGGGAAGGTGGGCAAGAAGAGAAGGGATCGTCTACAGAGGTCTGAGGTCAATATGGAGAAGAGAGATCTGACAGAAGATGCATCTGAAAGTGCTGTAGTTGACGGCTTAGGCCAAACAGACCCCCAAGAGCTCAAAGAAGTCGCTGTACAGGACGAAGGGGAGGATGACGAGGAGTTCCTGGTTCCTAAGAAAAAGATGAAGCAGGAGGAGACCGCTGTAACTCCGAAAGAGGAGCTGGCCAATGAAAGAACTGAAAAACCTCAGCGGCTTAAAAAGAAAATGAGCCGCAACTACCCCATGAGTGGACAACTACCTTCCAGTTACATGACGGTGAAGATAGCTGGAAAAGAGTTCAGCAGACAGAGACTCGAAGCCTACGGCCTGAATCCAAAGAGAATCTACTTCAGAGAGCTGTACAGACAGAAGAGAAAAGAGCGGGAGAAAAAGGAAAAGGAGCTGAAAAAGCGCCAACAGTCATGCTTACAGTAAACCATTTTGAGTTTGTGTCTGGCATATTGAACGTTTGTTCATGAGGGACCAGAAAGCATGAAATAATAGCTTTCTAATACATAGCTTGAATCTTGAAAGTTTCTGGTTCATCCTTGTTTCATGAATATGGATTTTATCTGTGTTCTTAAAAAATAAAAAGAGGAGTTATAGTAGAAATAAAGACAATTCTTTCACATTCCTTGTCTTATTATGTGTTGGCCACTCTGCTCTAGGAGATGAAAAACATTATACAGTATTATGGTTGTCAGACTTGGTTACTTAGTTTTGATGGAGTTACTTTACTTTACTTTTAGTCATATAGCAGACGCTTTTATCCAAAGCGACTTACAAATGAGGACAATAGAAACAATCAATTGTAGTATTAAAACAACTAAAACTGATCCAAAACTAAAAGCTAAAACTTTATAAATGGTATATATATACACACACATTAAAAAATCAATTAAATAAAAATGAGAAATGCATATGACAAAATTTCTAAACTTAACATTTAAATGAAAACAAAATAAAGCTACAAACAATTCAAAATATTAAGAGAACAAAAGTTACCCCAGATTCACTTTTAAAATATAACAAATCCAAATATCTAAATTTTCAGTTGCAAGCATAGAATCATTGCAACCATGAAATAAAAAAACACTAATAATTTATAGTAAATACTAGTGTTTTTGAACCATACTTCAGTAAAGTGTATTATTGTATATATATTACAGTATTCACAACACTTTAATGAATGCTACAGCATACTGTAGTATTAACTATAGTGAACTGATAAACTGTCATAAATACTGTAGTATACTTTAGTTTTTATTACAGTAAACTAGTGTATTGTAGTATAAAGCACCCTACAGTTGTAGTAAGCTTAGTACAGTATTGTGTAAAGTAATTTGTTTATATTACTATAGTTGTTATATTACCACAGCAACTATAGAATTACCACAACAAATTAATTAAAGTACTTTACTATAGTATGCTTCAAAAACACTATAGTATTTACTATAAATTACTATAGTATTTTTTCATGTGGGTAATCTCGGCATGGAGATATTTCAGATATTAAATTTGATTTAATTTTAAACGCTCATGTATTATTATGTCATAATGAGAAATAAACGCGATCTGTTTAGGGATAAACCTAAAACTGAAGTGTCCTTGCATCGCTTTGACAGACACATGAGGCGGGGGCTTTGGTTTTGACTTTTGACTTGCGCGGTTTAGGTGTCTCGGATAGTTGCCTGACAGTAACTCTAGCGTCTATTTAAAATAACCTTGAATATTTTCGAAGAACACATTATGGATTTTATGTATAACGTAATGTATTAAAACATTGATCCTGTTTGGGTGAAAACAAAAGCTTGAAGTACTGAAGCTGTTTTTTTATTCAGGCGCGTTTCTGGAAAGCGCGCCAAACAGAAACAGCCTCCAGTTTGAAATCCGGATAAACAGCGCGTGTGTCAGGTGAGGCTGTTTACTCTGAAATATATTGCAATAAACCACTCTTTTGTATGTTTTATTAATAAGTGATATTTAGATCAGTGTTTTAAAGCGCCGACTTGACTAAATACACACGCGTTATTGTGTGGTTGTTATTACAGACAGGTTTGTTTTGAGATAATGTTGTTCATGTTTGCTCAACAACAGTCTGTAATTTTAATATTATGTAATATTTCGTTCTAGACTGTATACTTTAACAGCTAATAGAGCTGCTGAATTATGATTCGCAGTTATTTTTGTTTTAAAAGAGGTTTTGTTGAATGTGTAACGCTAAAAATAAAACATCAATAAAAATGCGTTTAGTATAAAGAATACAATCCGACAAGTAACTTAATGTTTTGCATTGTATGCCGTGTATGGAGTTATATTATAGTTGTAGATGAATGAGATATTTAATAAAAATATAAATATTTCTAGGGGAAAAAAATTGGTAATTTGGTGACATTGAAAATGTTGGCAAGAACTAACTTTAGGCTATTATTGTTTGTGTATATATATATATATATATATATATATATATATATATATATATATATATATATATATATATATATAAATCTTGAGCACTGAATAATACCTAACATATACAGCAAAACTGTTAAATAAAAAGTAGCCTTCATGTTTCTGATTTGACGTCCAGTTAAAATGCATTGACTGTAACTCAGTATAAAATATTTATCTGTTTTATTATTAATACTTTTCTGCATTTCACCACTGCTTTAGCTTGTTTACTAATCTGATTTATTTTTATTTTTTTGTAAATGTGCCATTGATTGTATACTGTGAAGCTTGTCAACTATGACATATTGCTTGTGTTGTTCCTCATTTGTAAGTTGCTTTTGGTGAATGTATCTGCTAAATGAAAAAATGTCCTGTCGAGGCATATAGCTTCACCTCAGTATGTGCTGCATTTTTCTGCAGAAGCATTATTAATGCAGACATGTCACAGAACGATGGGATGCATGACGATGACCTCGAGAAATCAGGGGAGGCATTGATTGAGTTCATCAAGAGCAGCAAGGCAGAGAGCGCTCTTCAAGGAGCAAGAGAGAAGCTGCAGGAGTTCTTTGACCGCCACATCAAGACCAAGAGGACCACAACCGAGCTCTTAAATGGTATTACTTATAGTACTAATGCTAACTTTTAACTTACTAATTAATAGTAACTTAACAAAATGCACTAATAAAGAATACTAAATACAAAATAATTGTTTCCTTTTAAAGATCTTGTACATGCAGAGGAAGTGGTCGGCCAGAAACTTCTGGATTTAGAGCAGCAGAAGAGCCAAATGGCGCAAGAGATCGAGAGGATGGAGCAGGAAGTACAAAGGAGCCTCTCCAAAAGCCAAATCCTGGACTCAGAGCAGGAGTATCCTTCAGTATGGTGTTTCCCCTTGAGACCTGAACCAGAACCAACTCTCATTATAATAATTGGCCATATCAGAATCAGAATGAGCTTTATTTGCCAAGTGTGCACACACACACACTTACACACGAGAAATGTGTTGTGTTTTCCAGGAGCTCTGGGTATATGCGTACATATAACACAAGAGAATAGAAAGAACGTTTAAATAAAAAATAATAATTTAAAAACGATAAAGTAATATACATCAAGATCAGTAGGTTAATGGACAGATTTGTGCATTTATGTACTTTCATACATCTTTAAGTAAAAAAAAAAAAAGAAGAAGTATGTATTAATTGACATTGTTGAGGTAAGATGACCAAGACACTGGAAATTTCAGTGTGATGCACACAAATTTGCTGATTGTTAAAATGTTTTTAGCACTGTCTAATCTCAAACTGATCTCAGATATGATCTGTTTTGTTGTTGTTGTTTTATTTTTATTATTATGTTTTTTACCAAAACATGAGTGTTGTTTAGTTACTTTATTGATTATGAACTTTGTTACTCTTCAGTTTGGTTGTTCCCTGTAGTTTCCCTAACGCATGGGACAGATTCTTGCTGAAAGAGCTGGAAAGACTCAGAGATACTGAGCAAGAAATTCAAACTCTGCAACAGGAAGTGGATGAAGACACAACCGAGGTCATTCCTTCAGCCATGTAAGCAAACACTGAGCTGTCTTTACTTCACCTTGTGTTTGTAATGACTAAGGACTACATTATTCAGTCCCCTATCATGTACAGGGTTGTGTAGTAACGAAATGCATGTAACTTAGTTATGTATTTAAAATACAAAATATGAGTAACTGTATGTCATTACAGTTACATTTGTAATGGGTAGTAATCAAATTACAGTTACATTCAAAAAGTATTTTAATTACCAAAGTGATTACTTTGAATTTTGCTACACTTTTTATTTCATTTAAACATTATTGTAAACTGTAAAGGGCAAATAATGTAAACAGAAATTGGTGATTTTCTGCTCACAAGTTTCATACCCCTTGCAGTATATCCACAATTTCAATAATTTTTACAAAATAAGAGGATCAATAGCATGTTATTTTTATTTAGTACTGTCAATAAGCTATTTCAATAACAGATGTTTACATATATACTCCACAAGACAAAATGACTGAATTTATAAAAAATGTCCCATTCAAAAATTTACATACCCTTGAATTTTAACTGTTTGTCATTGCTTATATGATCCATGACTCTTTTCATGTTTTGTGATAGTTGTCTGTGAGTCCCTTGGTTATCCTGAGCAATTAAAGGATAAGTTCACTTCCAGAATAAAAATTTCCTGATAATTTACTCACCCCCATGTCATCCAAGATCTTCATGTCTTTCTTTCTTCAGTCTCAAAGAAATTAAAAGTGCAGTAGGAGATCTTGGTAAATGCTAACTTTGGCCTGATAGCACTGAAAGCGAGCGTCCCACTCTCCCTGCAAATAGCCGTTCAAAGCCACGCCCCTGAACGTATGAACGCACACAGACCAGACAACCAGAGACAACATTACTACAATACATCATATGTCATTAACAGTGAGAAAAATTTATAGTACAGTTAGTAAAAGTACTACAATACCAGGAAGGAAGATCAGGTTGTTAATGTTTGCCTGCCATTCTCGCTCTGTCTGCATAGTGTACGTGAACGTGCTGATGACGTATCCTGTCTGAGGAATATGGGTCTTATCTAGCGAAATGGTCAGTCATTTCTAAAAAGTAAAATATTATAGACTTTTTAACCACAAATGCTCGTCTTGCTCTAGCTATGCAATGCGCGTCCACGACTTTGCATTATGTAATCACGTTGGAAAAGTCATGCGTGGTTAGTTCTTAGTCTGTGCACTCTGCTTCAAGAAGGTAGGGTAGGGAGAAAAACTCTCCTCAACTTCAAAATCATCCGTCATCGTTGTTTTACCTTTTATTTGTAAAGGGCGTTTGACTTTCTTTGCACGTTCACTTTGTGAAAACTGGGTCGGTACTTCGGCTATGTCAGGTGAGTGTGATTACGTAATGCGTGAGGTCGAGTGCAAGACGAGCATTTGTGGTTAAAGTATATACATTTTTACTGTTTTAAAGGGGTCATATGACGTTGATAAAAAGAACATTTTGTGTATTTGGTGTAATGCAATGTGTTTATGCGGTTTAAGGTTCAAAAAAACATTATTTTCCACATACTGTACATTATTGTTGCTCCTCTAAGCCCCGTCTTTCTGAAACGCGCCGATTTTTTACAAAGCTCATCGTGCTGAGAAGTGAGGCATGCTCTGATTGGCCAGCTATCCAGTGCATTGTGATTGGCCGAATACCTCAAGCGTGAGATGGAAATTTTACGCCCCTCACCGTATTGTGATGCCGTGTCCCGGCGCGACGACACAAAAACAATAAAACCCATTTATAAACGAGGCATTTGTTGCATCCAGTGGGGACATAATTACTGATTATAATGACTTACACTTGACTTACACTTGTCATTACACATGTCTTTTTACGCATCGCGTTGCATCGTGCTGCGTAAACATTACCATGTCTGCATTTGTGATCGAAGAAACGACAAACAACAAGCACTACTCTACACAGCTCAAAACTCACGTTTGAATAGTCAGTGGCAAATTCTTTAAATATGAAAACATACTTACAGGCTGTGAGTCAGAAGTGCCAGACTGTCCTTGCAAAGTTGGAATTGCCTCACTTTATAGAAACAACCTTTGTGCAAGCCAGCATTGTAGGCTTCCAGGTTCAAAAAATAGTCCTCTGTAAAATGCGCTGCAGACAGTCTAATATTTGGGTTGAACTGTTCTGGAGCAGTGTTGTAAATACAACTTAACCACTGATTTCTAGTTGTGTCCTCTTTTGGAAGCCCAAACAAAGTTCTTTCTCTTTCACAACGAAACACAGCGTCTCCAGGACAAGGCGCCGGTGGCAGCAACAACACTACAGCGAGAATAAAAGTCCCACCCTCTTTCTTTGCGGATACATCTGGGTGGTGTTTTGCAAATCTCCCCACACCGTGACGTAGACACGTGGGGGCATGTTTGAATGAGCTGTTTTAGGGGGGCGTGGTCGAGTCTTTATAAAGAATATCTCTTTGCTTTTGAGACTTTAGTCTTTGAAACTTTTCAGGGATCTTATCTATGTACAGCTTGTAACACTCCAAAGAGAAAGGAAAACTTGAAATCGCATCATATGACCCTTTTAAGAAAATGACCGATCGTTTCGCCAGATAAGACCCTTATTTCTTGGCTGTGATTGTGTAATGCCCTTTGAAGCTGAATTGAAGCTTTGGACCTTCAAACCATTAGAAGTCCACTCTATGGAGAAAAATCCTGGAGTGTTTTCTTCAAAAAAACAGATTTTTTTTTTTAGTCACTGAAGAAAGAAAGACATGAGCATCTTGGATGACATTGGGTGAATAAATTATCATGAAATTTTTATCCTGGAAGTGAACTAATCCTTAAAACTGCCTGCTGTTCTTTAGAAAAATCCTCCAGGACCTGCGCATTTTCAGGTTTTCCAGCATCTTCTGCATATTTGAACACTTTCCAACAATGACTGTAGGATTTTAAGATCCATCTTTTTATGCTAAGAACAATTGAGGGGCTCATACACAAATATTACAAAAGGTGAAAATGTAGTGATGCTTAAGAAGGAAACAAAATGCGTTAAAAGCAGGGGGTGTAAACTTTTGAGCAGGATGAAGTGTACATTTTTCTAATTTTGTTTAAAGTTTTTTTTTTTTTTTTTTTTCATTTAGTACTGCCCTTCAGAAAAGTTCATTTTAAATCACTCATTTTATATAGCTCCTGCCTAAGGTTAATTTAAATATTTTTAATAGATGTTTTTAAATATAAAGTGCGAGGATGTACGATATAACATATATTCAGATATGGTTTCATTTTCATTCAGAATGATTTTATATAATTTCCCAGAGCTTTGTGTAAGTCACTTGCCTACTTTTTCCTCATCTTTTCTTTCAGTACTTTCAGTACTTTTCAGTACTACTTTCACTATTTCTAATTTCAATATTTTGGGATGTTTAATATCTGTCAGTGCATATGGATGGGTATTCTTTCAAAAGCCTAGTCATCCTACTCTGTGTGACCAATTTAACCTTTGCTCATCTAACTACAAATATGAGTCACATCATGCCCTTGATTTTTATGTTTGGTGGATGTCATTTTTCCCTAGAAGACCCTTTGTGTTATACCTTATTAGTATTATAAAGTATTTAGATTAGGTTACAGAACTTGTGTAATCCTTCCCAACCATCATCATGTACAGTACTGTTCAAAAGGGTTTTTAATGAAGTCTCTTGTGCTCACAAAGGCTGCATTTATTTGATCAAAGCACAGTAAAAACGGTAATGCTGTGAAATATTTTATTTTTTAAAATGTTTATTCCTGTGATTCAAAGCTGAATTTTCAGCATCATTATTCCGGTCTTCAGTGTCACATGATCCTTCGGAAATCATTATAATATGCTGATTTGATGCTCAAGAAACATTTCTGATTATTATTATCCGATGCTGAAAAACTGCTTGATATATTGTGGATCACTTTAGATCAATTTAATGCATCCTTTCTGAATAAAAGTACTCATTTCTTCCAAAGATTCTTTCACATGGTCATGGAAAACCTGAAAATATGGGGAAATTTTTAATTTGTTTAAAGTCATGGACGTGTTTTTTTTTTATACCGAGTATACTTTATTTTAGTTATACTCTGAAATATTTCATGGAGCTATAAATAGCTTATTTAGTGCAATCTTTATAATTTTTTTTTTTTTTAATGAAAAAACTTAACAGTTTAAAAAAAAAAAAAAAACTGATGGAAAGTCATTGTCTGGTTACCCTATAGTAATATGTTAATACCTGTAAATCTATTTTGCCAGACTGCTTTGAAATGATCATGTCCACTAAAAAAGTCTGTTTTGTATTGTTTTGCTGCTCACTTGATTTAGATACGTCGCTCAGCTCTACTTTAAAGTAACCAAGATAAAGCTGGAGGTGGACACAGAGCCGCACATACTGAGAGGAGGTAATCCTGACACATTTACTGTATATGATGATGATGAACATAACAGTTTCATGTTCTAGACTGTATGAAATCTCTTTTATCTCTTGGCAGTTCACTATGGCACGGATGTGGCAACCCCCATTAACATAGACACATCCACCCGCTCAGCCTGTGAGATCAGCGATGACCTGTGGAGCCTGGTTAATACTGAATGGTAGACCAGGTGCACGTGAACAGTGTTAGCTAAATTACTGTTTGTTTTTATGCGTGTATGTGTATGTGTCTTTTATAATTGTTCTGTTTTTAATTCTGTTAATAAATTTGCCTCAGTTGCCCCCTTGACCCACACACCACAAGATGTCACTATACGTTCACAAACTTCCCCCCACAGCCTGAAAATGCACTTTTTTTGCGTTACTAGAAGAGCATTTTCTGAGTTTTGTTATAATTTGCTCTGTTAAAAGGCTCACCTGCTATTTCCATAGAGCAGGGATTTTCCTACGAAATTTAAAATCAGTTTTTGCAAACATTGTGATGAAACGTAATGAAATCAGGCATTCTTTTAATACTTACTGAATAATAATTTATAGTTAGATTTTGACTTACAAAGAAACATTATTAAAAAGGACATGCAGCATATTTAAAAATATAGAGATGGATGGGTTGTAACTTGCATTAGCATGAAAGTGAGTTTCTCTTTCGGTGTGAACAGACATTTTGTTTGTTCGTACTGCTTTTTTGTTTCAGTTTTGGCGTGCTTATTTCTTAATAGTTACATTTATTTTATAGGTTTTTTTTTGTTTGTTTGTTTGTTTTTTTTGCTCGGACAAAATCCAATTTTTTAGGATTTATTGACATGCCACTAAAAATGAAAAACTCTTTTTAGTGAAATAAAAATATGGAGATATGTTAGTGATGTAAATTTATTTTTAAAGATGTGCGTATATTTAGTTAGGTAATTAATAAATCACTCATTTTATATAGCTCCTGCCTAAGGTTTAATTAAATATTTTTAATAGATGTTTTTAAATATAAATTGCGAGGATGTACGGTGTAACATATTCAGATATGGTTTCATTTTCATTCAGAATGATTTTATATAATTTCCCAGAGCTTTGTGTAAGTCACTTGCCTACTTTTTCCTCATCTTTTCTTTCAATACTTTCACTATTTCTAATTTCAATACTTTGGCAAGTTTAATATCTGTCAGTGCATATTGATGGGTATTCTTTCAAAAGCCTAGTCATCTTACTCTGTTTGCGTGACCATTTTAACCTTTGCTCATCTAACTACAAAAATGAGTCACATCATGCCTTTGAGGTGCAGACACATGCCTTTTCAGCTTTGATAAACATCCGGACTGGCACGAGCTTATGACTTTTTTTTGTAGGGTTTTTTTGCAAAGACAGAACAGTGAGAAAATTCTGTGTGTGGCTCGTGTGAAAAGACAAAACCACAATATTGTTTAGTTTATGCTTGGTTAACATGTGGTGTGAGTGTGATTGAGGCAACTGGAAATCAGCTAGACTCACTGTGAGAGCATTGTTTTCTAATTCTTATATGCACTTTAACCATTTAGATTAAAATGGTAAAATGGTCCATTTAGACCATTCGCTGTTTTATAACTTAACGCAAATTTCCAGAAAAATTTGCTCTGAACTTAACAGTGGATGGGTTTTCCACTGCATCTGAGCAAAATTTATGTATATACATACACCTACATATGTATATTTGTTTCACCCTCTATTTTATTTTTCATGGGAAACAATGGGCAGTGCTTAAATGTAATCTATTGAAGCAAACTATGTAGTGCAAAATAAATCACTTGCGAAAAATACGGGACTAAACAATAAAACAAAAACAAATAGCAAACATTCAAGAAAACACTTTTAATTAATGCACTTATAAAAGATTTGTTTTTAAGGCTCATAATTTAGGATCAACAAAATACATTTAAACATATGAATGCATCGTTTTCAGTACACCGATAGTTTTACAGAAATGCAATATTGCTTGAATGTCAGTGCTGTTTTATCACTGCAGACTGCTACACATAAATGATGCCATTCCATACAACAACATAAAAACTTTGTTACAATATTTATAAAATATACAATATTTATATAGCTTGTGCCACCTTAGGTCACTGAAACTATATTTCCTGTATAAGCAAATATAGAAAAGTATAGCGTACTTACTTTTTTTACTTTTTTAACATGAAAACTGTATTTCCCAAAAATACCATTATAAGAGGAAACATCTTACAAATTAAAAATAGTCACTTGTCTTGTAGTTTTTATTTGCGTGCATATGTACTCTAAAAATGCCCGAGGACTAACGTGCTTGTGTGTGGAGGCATCAACCCGTCATTTTCTTTGCATTTTTTCACCACAAAGTCTCTGAACATTTCAACTGCTTAGACTGGAGGTGAAAATGACTCGCTGCACAAGCTCATTATTTTTGAAAATGCTCACACGAGTCTCGTATAACATCTGAAGAGTTCTTTTCAAAACATATTTGCACAATGTGTCACATTAGCTCGGTTCAGCTGTATAACTGCTTTTTGTTTGCGGTTTAAAATCCTATTTTTAAAAAGGCACCGTAGCTCTTGCATTGTAAGTCTGAACCACAGACAATCCATTTTAAACACTGGTATTTATCACAGTAAAAAAAAAAAAAAAAATCCACTTGTCTGGTCTACCATGTTCTCTGGTAGCCTCCGTGGTTTGCTTTAATGCATGTGGAGGAAACCAAGTCTTCTACTTTGAAGTCCAAAACACAACATTTATGAGTTTCATCTGATCCAACGTCTCCTGAATTCATTTCTAAGCACCTGTCCATTTGGCAGTTTTATAAATGTTCAACCTGAACCAGGAGAAGTCGAACTGTTCATTGAGGCTGCATTCACAATTTGAACTTAATGCGTTGTTCTTCCTCAGCTCTTCAATATCCTCGGGTAAATAGCTTTAATAGTAGATGGTGTGAAGTTCCCTGAGGAGACCGTCGTTTCCAAGCCCTCTAGCCTGTGTGACGGCACCTCAACCTTACTGGTGCTACAGTCCAGGAAAGGCATGCCAAACTTCTTCACCTGTCCATCTTTTGATATCAGACAGTAGCTGCAGACTAGTCTCAGAATGGCTCTCCGCATGTCTTTACTAGTTAGGGTGTAAATGATGGGGTTTAGGAGCGAGTTGATCATGGCGATACCCAGGAAGTAGTCCGCCTTGAGGAGCACCTCGCAGCTTTTAGCAGGGCAGCAGAAGTCCAGCAGAAGGAGCACAAAGAGAGGCAACCAGCAGGCGATGAAGACCCCAAGAACGATGGTGACCGTCTTCAGCAGAGCCAGATACTTCTGGGACTTCCTAGCCAGACCTTTGCGCTGAGGACTGCAGCCTAACCGCTGGGTGTTGGACTTCACAATGCGGAAGATGCGCACGTAGAGCACCACGATGGACATCAGGACCAGGGTGAACACGGTAATGCAGAAGAGGATGAAGCTCTTGGCATAAAGAGGCAAGACGGTGGAGCATTTGTCCAGATTTCCAATGCAATTCCAGCCCATGATTGGGAGAATGCCGAGGAGCACCGAAAGAACCCAACTTGCACCAATCAAACCGAACATTCGGCCACGCTTGGCCCCTTGATACGGCTTCATCCGGACCATCGTGACGTGCCGCTCGATGGCTATAGCGAGGAGACTGATGATAGACGCAGAAAGTGTGATAAACACGCCGCCTTCTCGAAGAAACCACAGCACTGGAGTCATTTTGAGAGTGTTTGCGCCCGAAGTCACGATGTTCACCATGTAGGTGAAGCCTGCAAGCAAATCGGAGAGCGTCAAGCTGCCCAGTAAGTAGTACATGGGGATGTGGAATTTTTTGTTCTTCCATATTGCCACCAAAACAATGGCATTTTCCACCACAATGAGAAGACAGATGATGAGAAACACAATGGCCTCGGGTTTCAGTCCGTCCCGGTATTTGTTCTCTTTCAGCTTTCCGGTGAAGTTGTAATGGGCCATGATGACGGCGTTGCTTTGATACTCCCGAAACATTCTGAGCAGGTAACCTGGGGACGAGGTGATCGGTGGCAGAGTTGGAGCAACGGCGGCGCTAGCAGCGTATGAAGCTTCCATTCTTCCCGTTTCTTTTGCTGTCCTTAAAGACGTTTCTGAAGGATCTCTGTAGTCCCTCTTATTGCCATATTCCAGCAAAGCACATAAAACAACTCTCAGGAGGATTTAACATAGTAGCAATAAATCCTTGCGTTGTAGGCTCATTTGTGTTGAAATTTTCACTTCTTTCCTTCTTGATGCTCAAATCACAGCTTTGCTATATCCTCAAAGGCCACCAGAGGGAACTGAAATAAAGCATTAGAAAATAATGTTAAATAATTATGGTAAACATTTTAATGACAAACAAAATATATAAAAATACACTATATATATATATATATATATATATATATATATATATATATATATATATATATATATATAAAAGCATATTTAATAAAATATTTAGCATTTATCATGTTCTGTTTCAATTGTTTAGTTATTCTTTCATAGTCAATATTTTATTTCAGTGTAGATGTAGTAAACAATTTTTATCTAAACAAATGGACATTTTAACACTGCATTTAATTAGGAATTCAGAGAAAACATGAATAATTGTAGAAAATGTAAAATTTGTGTTTGAGTATTAGTATTAGAAATTGTCAGTACACTGTAAAACATACAGTACTGTTTTATATATATATATATATATATATATATATATATGTATAATATATATATATATATATATATAAACAAACAGCTGTACCTGTCAAATTTATCTGAAAGAATGGACATTTTATTCTGGATGTATTTAATTATGACTCTACAATTTAAGGAAAACTAAAAAATACAGTATTAGAATTAGTCAATACACTAAAAATATACAGTGCTGAAAAAACTAGTAACTTGCTGTCAAAACCTTTACCATAAAAATAATACAGTGATGGATTATTATAAAGTCTATTTTACAGACATGAAATGTATGCATGTGACAACAAATATGTTAATATACCAGCCTATTTGAACTATTAAAATTGTTTGTTAGTGTAAAAAGTTGGCCTACTGATAATATAGAGATTTTACAGGTAAAACATTTAGTATTGCAGCTACTGTAAAAATATACGTAGCCTAATACCTTCTTAAATACACATTTCCTTCGTAGATTGTTATACTTTTTTTGCTTTATAATTTTTTTTTATAAAAAACATTTGCAGTTAATTTCGATGTATCGTTTATTGCAATATAAAATATTTACAGTTGCCTATAAGAAAATCGTAGTTATCAAATGAAGGTTTACCTCAGCGTTTTTACATTTTCAGCGGTTTATTATCGTTTATTAACCATTATTAGCAGTTTTACAGCATAGTTGAATGATTACACGACGCAAACATTTTCTGCATAATTATTTTGGTCACAATAGAGTTGCGCGTATCGCGAGCAGAGCATCGTTTACGCACTCGTGCGCAAAGGCTGAATTAAGACAAATGTCAATCATTTTATAAACTACGAAATGGTCGAACCAAGCTTTAACCAGTCTGTGACTGAACGAAAATCCATGCAAAACCACACTAGTTTACATACTGCACCCTCGGTTCTCCTAAACTGACTTTAATCTAGCCTACATTCAAATGAAACCTCGCTCATTCGTGTAAATAAGCGCAGCTTACCGTTTAAATTGGAAACACTGAACTGTGCCTGGAAATGACAAATCCTTCTCTGCTCCACTATCTCTTTTCCCCCAGGTCCTGCGTACAACTGACAAGCGCTGCGGCCGGCAGCTGAGCTGAGAGCTGAACCTTGGATCAAGACTCGTCCTGAAGTGGGCTGGTCTTGGCACTCGCCTTTTCTCGTCCTCTGTCTGTGGCTGCTGATGCAGCACTTATGGGTAATGAATTGCTTTGCTAACTTGAAGGTACTTTGACATTATATATGTAGGTCAATAACGTGACTATTTTTTTGTTCAGATCTATTAAGTTGCATAAAAATACACACTTCATAACGTCAATATACTTATTACGTGAAGAGCTTTTTTTCTTTTTGTGAGTTAGAAGCATTTAGATTTATTTTTGTGGGGCTTATAATCAGAAATGTGACGTTAAGAAAACAAACAAAAATATGTGAAAACGTTTTACTGTGAAAAAACAGATTTGAAATCTTTATTGAAAATAATATTTCAAGATTTAAGTATTTTAGTACTTGTCCACTTGACATTTTTAAAACATTGCCTTTTTTAGATTACAGTTCAAAGATTTGTTTTTAAAAGATTTCTTTTTGTGAGACTTGCATCCTCACTTATTTGCCCCTAATAGTTAACATTAATTCTTTTATTATTATTATTATTTAAGAACTCCTGCATTTTTTACCATTCCTCATCCTTATACTCAAACTCAAAATTCATAATGCAGGATGGTTTGAGCCTTATTGTCCTCTACAGTATTCTCTCCCTTCATTCTGACGTGCAAACATGTGCATAAACAAGTATGACTACATAAATAAATAAAGGTTATTTTGAGTATGTGATGCACAAGTACGTAAAACATGAGCAGTCTTGGAATTACATAAGGCAGCGGAGAGTGTGAGTAAGTCAGAAGCCGGATCCTGCTTTCTTAAACAGGAAACTCTGTCATTGTACCTCGAAGGGAGAGGGATTTCCTTGAGAAACACCTATGAGGTCATAGTGCCGAACAAAGCACTCCAGAGGAACACCGTGTCCCCTGTCTGAACGTGGAGCAGAATAGCCGCTACCTTAGTTTTAAAAAAATGACCACTTAAAGTTGGTATTATGCAACTATATGAGATCTTGAAAACATATGGAAGATGGATTCTTCATTCTACGACATGAAATAGGAAAAAGTACCGAGCATTGCATGCTTTCATTTTTACTGGCAGACGTTAAGCACATGGGAGAGGTCTGTCCTGTTCACCTGTTCACAGGGCAATGAGGGCCCACATTTTCAGTGCTCTGCACATTCTGCTGCTTTCCAGTGGGTGGCCAGGGTGCCAGAAGTGAACGGAGAGTTGCTTTATCAGTCTTTTCTGCTTCTTGCCCTCAGGCTAGTCTAATGGCAATATCAGAGGGGTTCCACCTCCTCACGAGAAGCTCCAGCCAGCAGACAGACTCATTGCTCCTGCTGTGTCTGGATATCTTGGGCTCAGCATGTTACCTACATTTACACACAAAGGCCTGATAATCAAGCATTTCATTTCCTGTTCTTATTGATTGCTTGTTGGCTAGCAATATCTGAGTGAAAATTGTGTCTACACTAATTTTTTTTAGTGTATGGTGAAACTGCTACACTGTAGTTAAACTACATCTATAATCTTGTTTGTTGTGTTTTCTATTGTCTTTATTCATCACTCAAGCATTGTCATGGACCTCAATGGGCCATTCAGTTCTTTACTGCTGTGACGACTCTCTTATTCAATTGACTGAAATTTCATCAATTAAGTGTGCAAGTCATCAGTAAAGTGTTAAAAAGCTTGAAATCACAGTTTTAACCCAAATGATCCAAATGAACTGTCAGAGATCACAAAACTTTTGCCAAATCAGTCAATTTGAACTTTATTCTCTCTGGCGAAATCACATTAGCTGAATACACAAACTTTACACAGCTCAGCCTTCTCTTTCAATTCATTTTACTGTTGTTATTTGTGGTTGAGAGTGATGGAAAGACACTCCCTTAGTTGAATGCTGCTATGGTGGTGTGGGAAAATGCCATTAAATTTCAGTAATTAAATTCACTGTGTTGTCACACAAAGAGTCTCACTGGCCACTGGAATAACTGAACTTGCGTCAAACCAACAAATATTTAGATGACCATTAAATAAATCCATTATTCCAGCTGCGGAGACCTTGACTCATCCCGGATCTTTTTCCAACTACAACGTTAATATCTGGGAAGCATTTTACATATTTGACACTCCCTACCAATTCAGAAGAACAGCACTGTGATTTCATCTGCATGTAGTCAATGCTTATCAAAGTTTCAATAAAAATGTGTTTTCTTAGGTTTCCTTAAAATAAGTGTTTCGTTAGGTTCGAGAGAGTTCAGCATTGACAGTTCAGAATAGAAGTTATATTCGTGCTTTGTTATCCTTGGCTTGGTGGAAAGGCTGGACCTATGAGGTCATGAGACTTCCTGTGTCCTATGAGGGGGTGGGTTTGACCCTGCCCATCTGTCTAAAAGCCTTAGCTACCACAAATAATGACAGATTTGCTCTGTTTTTTTTTTTTTAGTGAACATAACTTAAATTTAGCGCTTTTACACCAATAAATATCTGGCTGAAACATTTGAATTTTTAGATTGAATATGAAAAGTTCCAAATGGAATGGAAATGGTTGAAATGATAAGTTTGTATTATCTTTATTTGTTTAAAATTTAGTTTCAGCGATTAACATTGGCATGTTGTTATTTAAAAGAAAATCTTGGATTAGTTTTTCTTCCATTGCTTGTTGTTTTGCGCTCTTTGGGGGCTCATTTGAGGCCCTGTTGTCTGTCTCTGAAGTGACTCAACCATGTTGTGTTCAGTAAACAGCCTTTGGCCAGATTGCTGGTTAAACACAGTGAGCCTATCACAGCCACAACAAACTTTGAATGATGGGTCCTTTGTTATTCAAATTGGCCCCCTGTCGTGACACTCAACCGTCGTCTGGTGGTGGGATTCTGTTTGACTGACAGTAATGCACAAAAACGAACCCTGTACATGGAAATATATTGATTTAGTCTGTCGTTTTTAGTGTTTGCAGCTTTCTAGAGTACAGCCTGAATCTTCTCGCTTTAATAAGTGAACTTTCTCCTTACAGCTTGTATTGACAGGTCTCAAGCTGTAAAATTTAGATTCTAGTTGGATGCATCTGAATGTGCAGCTTTCGTTGCCAAATCAGAATTTCCGTTTATGCAAAATATAGAGAGACGGAAAAGAGTGTTTCGTGGCAATAGATGTTGTTGTGGTCATCAGGGATTTCTGGTACAAATAAACACAGGAAGAAACCGCCATTTGGGACCGTTTTGATTATACTGAAAGCTTACATGTATACTATAGACTATAGTGCTACTAACCTCCTCATTTCCTGCATGAACTTCTCGACCAATTCTTCCTGTTCGAGATTTGAAGAGAAACAACAAAAACTCCTGTCGTCGGTTAGATTTTGCTGTGCATTCTTGCTCATTTCAGAATCCTGACTTTGATTCTGAACTTTTGAGTAGGCTACATTACTTAGATCAGATACAGTCTCAGACCCAACAGTGAAATGTGAAAGGAAAAGTTCAGCCAAAAATTAAAATCCTGCTGTAATTAACTTACCCTCATATTGTCATAATTCACTGATAAACTCTGAAATGGACAACAAAAGTCATATGGACTACAAAAATGGCACATATATACTATTTAACAGCACTCGCCATGCACCAAATGTGCTCAAATCATGTTTGATTTGGGATACAAATGGTCAGTGAAAGACAAATTTTGGAGTTTCTCACTGAAACTATAGTATGGCTTCAGTTTTTCACTTACCATTTTATCTCAAATCAAACATATATTTGACTACATTTGTTCGTGAGAAATGTGAGAACAGTGTGTGCTGTTAATAGCTGAAAAGGAAAGTCACATGCATATGGTGTTTTTGTGTGTGTGTGTGTGTATGTGTACCTGTTTTTCTATTCAGGTGGGGACTTAAACCTGAATACACAGACTCATGGGAACTCGTGTCACGGTGGGGACCTAAATTGAGGTCCCCACAGGTAAAGAAGCTTATAAATCACACAGAATGAAGTTTTTTGAAAATCTAAAAATGCAAAAAGTCTCCTGTGAGGGCTAAGTTTAGGTGTAGGGTTGGTGTAGGGCAATAGAATATACGGTCTGTACAGTAGAAAAACCATTACACCTATGGAAGTCCCCACAAGGATAGCGAAACAAGTGTGTGTGTGTGTGTCAGTTAAGAACTGGATAGCCCCAATTCCCTTTAATTATATGGAAAAGAGTGTGAATAAACGATGACAGGATTTTTATTTTTGGGTGAACTATTCCCCCATTTTTTCTCTTTCTCCTCCTTTCTGCTTTGTTCTCTATCAAACACATTCTCTGATAAGCCCTGGAAGTCACCAGAGATAATGCGTCATTCCTTTCTCATACATACAAAATTGCCGCCCTCTCCATTGACAAAATAGTTTCACATTCTCCATTATTTCTCCACCATTTGTCACTTTAGATTCACATACTTGCTGACCTCATCTACCACGCTGATGCAGTGGTCTATGACATTGTGCAATCCAACAACCCCACGGCTCCACACATCTGGGGGCTGATATACAAAAGGCTGCTTTTTGTATTTAGTCATTAGTTTGGGATTCAGTCAACGAAATATGGAGGGAAGTTTCGCTTTCCCACATTCAAAGTGGGGGATTATATGAGTGGGATGGCTGTGACTCATGAGAAAGCCATCTTTAAGAAGCCTATAAACCCCTCTGAAAAATCATGCCTCCCCTTGAGGTTTATGAAATGGTGTTTTTTGTTGTTGTTGTATTTAGTATACATTCGCTCCAATTTGATGCTGTCACGAATAACATTATGTTTTAAAGAATATTTTGGTCTGTTTGAAGGAAAAAAGTAACATTTTGTCATGGTTATTCCAATATGTTACCCAAACAAACTTCTTATAGTCTCACAGTCGATTAATCTTCGCATTTGGACATCAAATGTTAAAATACATAAAAATGTTGTGAATGTGTATCTTTAATTTTATGTTGTCATAGGAAGAATCAGTCCCAAACTTATGTCGCAGTTCGGTTCTGGGTTCATTTCCAATCGGGCATAAACGAAAAATGACTGGCGGTTCAGTTAAGCAGTCAGTTATGAACAGTAACCGCTCTGGGGTGTGTTTCCCCAAAGCATCGTTAGCTAACTACAGTCGTTAGTTCCATTAAACTCTATTGGTAATGACGGAACTTGCGACCATAGTTTCCCATGTTTTTGGGAAACGCACCCCTGAACGATTCACTGACTGAGTCTGATTCAAACCGGTTAACTCACGAGCGAGTTTGAGTCTGCTTTGTAAATCTTCTGACTGACTCATTTAAAAAAAAAAAAACCTGTTCCAAAGAGTCATTTGTTCGCGAATAGGACATAACAGCTTGCTCTGTGTTTAATGTTGCGTATAGGAAAGTCTGACACGCGTTCTAGCATGACGACATCTGTCGAAAACATGCATGGTTTGTTAAATTTTAAATTTTTATCAGATATTTCAAGTTTTTGTCACGTTTGCGACCATTTTAGTCTTGGTATGTAGTTTTAATTTCTCTTAATGTCCTGTGATGTTGCTTTTTGGAATGAGAAAAGTCACAAACAATGGGAAAAACTGCAGCGTACAATGTTTTTCTAAGATGCTAAAGACATCCACCCCAATAGAAAGTGCCTGAAAGTTCACGTTCACACATGGTCCTTCTCGTTTTTTGAGTAATTTCCTCATAATCAGATCCAGACGCCAATGATTTGGCACTTGAGGCTGTTTCAGCTCCAATGACCAAAAATGTCTCTGAAAAATAGTTGTGCTTAATTCGGGAAGACAACTAAGGAGGTCTGGCATAGTAGAGAGATCAAATATAAGCACATTCTTGAGAGGAATGGTATATATACACATTGTGATCTAGAGTTTATTTGCTCAGAGAAACGAGAAATGAATCAAAACAAAGATCCAAAGTGACGTAGAAAACGTTAACAGCTTTAAGCCCTGTGAATATAAATTCACACTACATAAGGGGTCGTAGATGGAAGAGAAATTCAATGTTTACACTGTTCTCATCCAAATATCCTGTTTTGTTTTAAAAAGATGGCAGCTCGATGATGAAAACCTCTTCAAAGTGGTTATAAAGATTCTTGAGTGAAGCAGAAAAAGGGTGGTTGGTAAGTTGTGGTTGGTGCAGAACGCTCAGTGCTGGTAATTCTGGGATAACTGCGTAAATTAGTCGGTATAAACAACACATCTATTATCTAATGAAGTCACGTCACTAGAAACTAACAATGTCTACAGGATAGGAATGCTAAATGTTTGATAAAGAATGGACAAAATCAGATCATAACTTTAGCTTTGAGGTGTCTAGATGGTTAAAAAAGAGGGATTTTATGAAACAAGATGAGCAAGTCTTACACGAGAGTTTCATTATTCGCTCTGAATCCCTTCAAAGCATTTCAGGGCAGTTTGTAGGGTTCAAACAAGTTACATTTATTGGGTTTCATGAAAGAAAAGTTAGACTTGAGGGATATGTGGCTTGATATTCCTGAACAACATTAACACAGATTGAAACATTTTTTCCAATGCATTCCGCTTCATCTGATGGATCTTATAATACGTGATACTATGTGGGAGTTAAGCCTTCAAAATGTTTTAAAAACTAAGCAGTCAAGCCCACAGTAATGCAGAAGTAAGTACAGACTTTTCTAGAATAACATTTGGTGTTCCAAATGAAAGTTTGGGAGGTCTGTGTTCATCTAACTGCTCCTTACCTCACATTTTTCCAGAATCGCTCCATTACCCAGCTCCACCTTTGATATTAGGTGAGGTAGTGGATTTATAAACAGCTTGTGTCTCGCTGTTATGCACAACAAGCCTTTACCCTTTAGATGAGCACATGAACTCTATCCGGTCACAACGGCACAGCAGCAACAGGAAGTGAATTACTCTTCCTTTGGTGGTTTTGTTGTTATTGGCTGACTCGGAGTGTGCCTCTGGAAATCATTAAAGCTCATGTAGTCTGAGTGAACTGTTCATTAACAAAGAAAAAATAACTCGGTTGGTTTACTATTTGGCAAAATTCTGAGGCGAGGATAATGTGGGGAATTTTGGTAAAACACACAAAAGGTGCACTCATTCTAAACTCCCGTTCGGGACTTATTTGGCTTTAAAACTGGAATATTTCCCCACGTCCTGAGATCCATCTTGGCTGTCTGAACCACAAAAATGTTTGTTTGTTGTTGTTTTTTTTTGCCACTCACAATGCACACTTTTCAAGATAAAAGCTTAATTTTGCTGTTTGCAGTGATTTATGGTGGTGTCAGTGGTTATATAACTTAAAAATTGCATATGTCATTTGAAGAAATCTTTAGATTGTGGTCTATTTGAAACCATAGTAAGCTACCCCAAAATTTAATTACACACTAAATTAACATGCCTGATTTATAACATATACTTTAATTACAGTTTCATTGTCACCAATAAAGACAAAAGGAATATATAAAGATATTATTTCATAGTTCATTAGGAGCAGATGTGCTTTTCTGTGACTGCTGACAAAGTGTTTACATTTGTGCAGAGGCGAATTAGGAAATATACTGATGTCATTCAAATAATGTCTTTATGTCAAACATGCTTTAAGATGGAATATAAACTAATTCCATTAGCTGAGAGTTACATTTCCTTTCAATAAATACCATACCACAATAGACTATTTATCACTGACACTGTGGCAAAGGAAAGCAATAGAACCAGTTGAACATGCTATAGAACAGACCGGGGTTAGTTGTCACGTGGGAAAGTTGAACTGTATCTCAGTAACTTTACAGTTTTGAGTCAAAAGTGTGGGTGTTTTTTACTAGTAGTTTGATGTATTTGCTTGTACAGTAAATGTCAAGGGGCACAAATCCTTAAATTACAACATTAAACAGCCTATAAATGCTACTTAATTATGATATGCCTACAGAAATTTAGTTTAAACACATAGTGCAGTTCATCAAAAAGTCTCCAAATGCTGTCTTGGCATTAAACTTCCTCTGGCCACATGCCATGTTTATCATTTGAACATTTTTTGTGTATTTTCTAGTGGTTTTCAAGCTGATCTGGACTGTGTTAAGTTAACTGACCAGCTGGCCTCTGCTTAGATGCACATGTGGATAGTGATGACGGGGGTCCTTATACAAAACATCTTCCTCCAGACTTCTTCAGAGTCTCTAAATAGATGAACTATTTTTCTTATGAACCACATCACTCAAACTCTCCATAACTGGTGGGTCACAGGTCTGCTCTCATGGGATTGCGGAAAGAAGCATAAAAACAATGCTAAATCCAAAGCAAGAAATGCATTTAGCTATTTAATCATGCACAGCTAGTACATTAAAATAAATAGGCTTTTAAAAAAGAGAAGAATGTATAATAATATTACATATCTTTTTTTGTTGATGTCAAAGGTCATGCATCTAGTCGAACTCAACACTATGTTGATCCAAATTTGTCTGTCAAACACAGGCAAGTTGCCTGGTGATCTTCAAAAAAATGTAATACATTTCAATGTTTCAACAAAATTTTGTACTGTATTGTGTCGCCACATTGTAACATGGACCATCCTGAAGCAAAACCATTGGAGAGTCACTGATCTAGATCATCATCAACCTCAGTTTGCTTTTCTGTATAACCCATAAGTCTTTTCCAAGCATGTCTACTTTGTCCTTGGGGATTTAAATGGCAGTCAGACATGTTTAAAGTAAAAAAAAAAAAAAAAACTTTAAACATGTCTGTAGGATTTCCTGAGGAAGCAGAAAGAAATAGGGTCACTGAGTTTGTTGTTTTTCATTTGCATCTGTTGACCGAATCTGTCAGTTGCTGAAAAAACACACACTTTACCTGAAACTGAACTCTTACCCTACACACTAACCAACTTTTTTCTCAGATGGAAGTTTGGCTGCACTGACAAACCAACTAGATACAACACGATTGTTTGCCAACTGAGAGAGTCTCCATCCAAATATCCACTCACTCATGGAAAACTCATTTTTCAGATGGTGCCTCATTATAAATAAATTGGAAACAATGAGATATTTGTTCTCTCATCTCGGGTGTTATGAAGCGAGATGTGCAGGCATCTACCAGCAGACCAAAGTCTCACATGCTGGGAAATAACTGTACCAACTAATAATTTGTATACTAATCATTGTTGGCAGTAATAAGTGAGCTCCAGGTGGAAACACAATGCACAGGTGTAACAGGTGAACTTAGCAGAGATGTGAAATCTGTCACATATGTGAAAGTTAGCTTCTGTGAGCATGTAACTCCTTCTCACCTCCAGTTCACGCTGAAGAACTGAAAAGCCATACTGTCCATGATCTAACACATATGGTGTGATCTAAACATCCAGTTCATCTTCATTTCATTTGTAAATCCAAATGTACATTTTGCAAAAGCTACTCTAATTTTTGCCCATAGCAATTGTTTAGATTTGCACATTGCTCCTGTTCATATATTGGAAAACTTTAGGCTTATAGGGTGCTAAATGATCCAGAACTTTCATTTTAATTGATTGATTTATTTTTGTGATTGACCAACTAATTGTATATTTTTCTACATATATGCAGCTACTTACCAAATAAAAATAATAAATGGACATGATGTGGATTCTGAATTTGCATTGTTTTATTTTGTGAAAAGAAAGAGACCATTGATTTGAGACATGAAACTAACAGCTGTTTTTGAAAATATAAAACCTAAAAATATCAACCATTGACTGAACAGATTAAAGTATTAAAAACAGCACAGCAAAATAATCATTAAGAGTTTATTCTGTGACTAAAGCATTTTTTTTTTACCCAATATAATCTGAGAAATAATGACGGCGGCAAATGCACTGTTGGTGAACAACTTCTGCAAAATGTTTATAGGTGTCACAGACCCTTAGCTAGACGCTAAATGTGCTCTTGTTCCACTAAATGGAACTTGTTACTGAGCGCAGTTCTCACATTTGTGTTTGTGACATTTTTTCGAGCAAGCACAAACCTTTGCATCTTGAAACTGTGGCTTTCAGGGTGGAGTAGTGTGACTTTCAGCACCCTTTCTGTGGCGAACTATTTTAGATGCTAAAACTTACGATTCCCAGGAACTTTGACAATGTTATCTTTAGCAAAAAGAAAAAAAGAAAGTATAACCAATGTTTGAATAACTGAACAAAACAATGTCACTAAAATGTAGAAAACTACTCTATTTTTATATATGCTTTCAAACAGTCCCGACAGTATTAAATATGTGCTTATCAGCATTTGGGAAACAGGGGGTCAGATGCTATCAATATCTGACCTGATAGCGCTAACAGTGAGGATCTCCATACACTGACGTTATTGAGTCTGTTATCAAGAACATCCTGTTATTTCTCAGATTTGTCGTATTTCTTTTTTTATCTGTTGCTGATTATGTTTTGACCTCTTGTTTAGGCTCCTGCGCATGCAAGGCTATTTCCTCAAGACTCATTAGATGCTGTCCCATGCTTCCAGAGGATTTCTACTGGAAGAAGGCAGTTTTACTTGGATTTTGTATAAATGTCAGTGGTGTTTCCTAAGGCTGAATTCACTTTGAACACCTTAGCCAGCAGCAGCAACACACAGCAGTGACACTTTAGCATCATGATAGGGGGTTTTGCACAAGTAAACACCACACAAATGTTCTTCAAGCGATTTTTAGTTTTTCTTAATTTAAAATTTTTTAATGAAATTTCTTAATGTAAAAATCTCAAATAAAAAGGACTGCATAAGACAGAAACAGCTCTGGAAACAGTCATCAGCCCACATTTAGCGTAAGCAGTCTTAATCAAAGTATCTCATTTAATGGAATAGATTTGCATTTTGTGTATAATCTTTTACAACCACATTCTTTCCTTTTTGGTCATTGAGGTCATATGAATATATTTCCACACTTCTGTCTGTGGCTCAGTTTCACACTTCTGCAAGAACGTTTCTTCGTTTGAAGTGCTTGTAAATGTGTGTGCTCATTAATGTGCCTACATGTGGAGTTATTTATAAATATAAAACGCATTGTGAACTGCAGATGTGTTAGAGAGACATGTCGACGCTTTCGCTATACGTACTATATGCTAAATGTTGAAATTACAGTGAGAACCACACATTGGTTCGTTTCCTCTCAGCGTTAGTCTGGCATTAACCTCTGTGCAGCCAGTAATTTAGTAGACCCCCGGGATCCACCAGAGATTCATCTCTGTCTTTAATGGGGCAATTTCCCAACCCTCTCCACCCTTTCCATCCTTCTCACCCCTCTTTTGTTCTCTTCCCTTTTCTCGGCCTCTTGCTCTCTCCTCCTTTTTCTTGGCCTTGCGTCTGTTCTGTTGGTTTTGGGGGTTGGAGAGTGAGGCCTGTCATTACATGATCTCTAATGTCTCGAGGAAACCAATCCCTGCTGCGTCCTTTATATTTGAGACGACTCCGAAACATATGGAGGCCTGGATAGGGGACAGGAAGCTCTTTTGAAAATATGTAAAGAAATATTGCTTTGACGTCTGTGTCTCTTTTTATCGCAGGAAACTTTAACTTACCAATAAGACTTGTTCCATTACTTGAAAAACAGATGCTCCACATCACATACCTTCCTGTACTTGCTTTATTTATTTCCAAAACCACAATTTGAAGGAGATCTTGACAGGCTCTACAGGAGACTGTTTCTACTGTGCTATTTCTCTTTAGCTTTTCAAATTCTGTATTTCATTATGTTTTACAACAGCTTTTTTCCAACATGTTTTAGGAAAATTATCTTTAGCATTGCTGTGTTTAACCTGTTATGGAGCCCTTTACCAGTTACTAGTGACCAAGAAATGATGCCATAGAAGTAGTTCATGCGTCTGTAGCTAATTTCTGCCAAAAATAACCTTAATTTGCATTAAAAAAAAGTTTTTACGCTCACTTGAGGTGGATTTTGACTTGTGTGAAAAAGGGTTAATGCAAATAATGGGAGATAGAAATTAATTTGCCGAATAAACGAATGACCAGTGGACTGATTTTGTTGCACAGCGTCTGAAATATTGTTAAGGTCATTATTAAATGCCTGAACAAAGTCTGTCATCAAAGTATTTCTGTATAATTCTCTTACACAACTGCGTTCCTAAACAGCAGGCCTCTGAGAGCAATTTGACCGCATTTGTTGTGTTTCGTCTGCTTGCTCTGAGGTGCGAGCAATTTATTATAAATGAAAATTAATATATTCAGTGGCTTCTCCTACTTTTCTTACTGATATTTAGTGCCAGTTTATGAGGAAGTGACGATTTTGTTCTCTTTTTGACTTGTTGGATGGAAATGATGCTTATTCGCAAATTTTTAATGCGATAATCCAATTTTGCACTTAAGTTAAATTCGCAACTTTGGATGGAAACCCAGCTATTGTCTTCTGAAGTCACATGACAGCCTTTTTTGTGAAACAAGAATGAATTTTAAAGTTTATTGGTGTAATTTATGAATCAATAGCACCTGATGGAAGTGCAAAAATAATGACTGTTTTCAAACAAGTTTCCCAAATACTCCCATTGTCTGAAATTGATTGCTTTGTTTTTTCAGTCTGCAGCTTTTTTTTTTAAATTTTTATCACAGCTGATGACGGTTTATTCACAATGGTCTCTACATGTTAAGCAGGTACATACAAATTTTAAATATTTTAAAATGCTTTGAAGAATACACAAAATATCAATTCTAATTCATGTTTAATTATTTCATTTGTTTAATTGTCAAATCTGGCTTGAATATATGCTGTGGCAAAGAGGAATGTTTATGATAAATTCATAAATGATAATAAATTTGGTCTGCTCCTTAACTATTACATGGCTTCAGAAGACTTACTTTATATAATAATAATAATAATAATGAGTTTTATTTATATAGCGCCTTTCCAGAGCTCAAGGACAGTTTACAATAAACATCAGAAATGTGAGAGTAACATCAAACAATAACACAGAAAGTAATTCGAAAATCAGACATATAGAGTAATATATAGATTAGACAACATAATACAGAATAAACAGAAATCAACTTAAGAAAGGCAGCATTCTGAAAACAAGTGAGTTTTAAGCAGTGATTTAAATTCAGACAGGTTATTGGCAAGACAGAGTGATCTGGGAAGAGAGTTCCATAATTTAGGGGCAACAACACTGAATGTTCTGCCCCCCAGAGAAGAGAGGCGATATCGAGGGACGACGACCATGCAAAGCTTTAAAAGTAAGCAGGAGAATTTTAAACTTGATATGATAGGCCACTGGTAGCCAATGCAGATCAGCTAGAATAGGGGTGATGTGGGCCGAACGTTTAGTGCGAGTGAGAATATGAGCGGCTGAGTTTTGAATATACTGTAATTTAGCAATGGAGGTAGCTGGTAAACCAATGAAAAGGGCATTATAGTAATCGAGATGAGATGAAACAAAAGCATGGATGAGAGTTACTGCATCATTGGCACTCATGAAAGGACGGAGCTGGACAATAAATGAAAGAACGCTGATTTAGTGAGAGAGTTGATATGAGACTGAAATGAAAGAGAGGAGTCAAACATAACACCGAGATTTCTAACGATACTAGCTGGAGCAATTTGAGTGACAGTGATATTGCAAGCAAAGTCAGCGGGAACTTTGGTGGTAAGTGATGGGGTACCAATAATGATGATTTCAGTTTTATCCATACTAAGTTTCAGAAAATTAGAGTTAAGCCATATTTTTATATCCTGCACGTAAACAGAGATTTTGTTAATTTGGGTGGATAGGGAAGGCCTGCATGACGTGTAAATTTGAATGTCATCAGCATAAAAATGATAGCTAAAGCCATGATGCTGTAGTATCTGACCCAATGGTAAAATATAAATAGTAAACAGCAAAGGCCCAAGAACGGAACCCTGGGGGACGCCTTGTTTCAGGGGGGCAGTAGGGGATCTGAAATCTAAAACTGTCTATCACATAGGTATGAAGAGAGCCAGGAAAGATCAGTACCAGATATACCCACAGCTGAAAGACGAGAGATAAGCAAATCGTGAGAGATGGTATCGAAGGCAGAGCTGAGGTCAAGTAGCAGAAGTAAAGACAGAGAGCCAGTGTCGCAAGAGAGTAATAAATCGTCCACTAGCTTTACAAGGGCAGTTTCAGTACTATGTTGTGGACGGAAGCTGGACTGAAATGGGTCAAAGACATTATTTGCCACTAGGAAAGACCAAAGCTGGGAAGCTACAGTACTCTCCAATAATTTAGTAATAAATGGTAAATTTGAAATGGGACGATAATTGGATAAGACTGTGGGATCGAGATTGGGTTTCTTGAGAACTGGGGTGACTGCATCAATTTTAAGTGACTTAGTAAAAGAAACAGTGACAAGAGAAGCATTTATGAAATGAGAGATAGGTGCAGAAATGACCGAATGACACCGTTTCAATAGAGCAGTAGGAGCTGGGTCAAGTCAACAGGAAGAAGAATTGGATTTTGAAAATAGCTCGGAGACAGAAGACGGATTGGTAAGAGAAAAGCAGAACAGGGAAAGACCAGAGAGATTAGGCTCAAAGCTAGAACTGATGGCGTTGTTTGAAAAGCCCCGGTGGACGGCAGCCGTCTTGTCCAGAAGATAGTTTAGAAAGGAGCAGCAGAATTCATCTGAACCTACAGCATCATGAGGTGGGGGTTTGGTGAGTTTATTTACTGTCTTAAACAGAGCTTTTGGCCTGTTACTGGCTTTATTAATCATGGCAGAGACGAAACTAGAACGCGCTAGATGTAAAGCAGATTTGTAAATTTTGAGATGTTCTAGAAAGGCTTGATGATGAACAGTGAGGCCAGTTTTCCTATAGAGACGCTCAAGCCGTCGACCGGAGCCCTTAAGGATACGAAGTTCGGGGGTGAACCAGGGAGAAGTGTGAGTGGAAGGAACAGTTCTAGTCTTAACAGGAGCATGCACAGACAATATAGACAATATAGAGTTAAATTTTGAAAGAATCAGTGAAGGAGAAGATAAATCAAAAACATCAGAAAGATTAGAGGAACAGAATGATGAAATTACGGTAAGATAGGACAGTCTTAGCAGATTTCTTATGTAGAGGCAAACTAAAATTAAAGTCTATGAGTTTATGATCAGAGATACCAGCGTCAGAGGAAGAGATGGAGCAAATACCAACCTCTGAGCTACAGATCAAATCAAGGATATGACCACGAGAATGAGTAGGAAAATGAACATGCTGAGACAGATTAAAACAATCAAAAACTAACAGTAATTGAGTGGTGTTAGGGCAAACAACATCAACATGTATATTAAAGTCACCAAGCAGGAGAACAGGTAAAGACATGGAACAAGCGAGGGTTAACAGTTCACTGAGTTGTGAAAAAAAGTTCAAGAAAGCTTTAGGAGGACGATTGAGTAGGATGATAATAAGAGAGTCAGCCTTCAGTACCGTATTCAAATGTATCAATGTCGTGGAAATCAAGTTGTGTGATTCGGAGGTTATCACGGTAGATGACTATGTAGCACTATATGCACTATATATTATTATATAGCACCGAATAATATTTTTATGACGTTTTTTAACCTTGACAGAATCCATCCCCATTCACTTTCATTGTATGGAAAACCTTTAACGACTCCCTTCAAAGCACTGAGAATTTCACTGTGAACTTCCTCATCCTTTCGTTACTTAGAAACAATGTTGTAAATACTGAATACTTCTGAACTACTTCAGAAAGCCCTTTCAAAGGCCTTTGCCTGTTTCCACAGATCCTGAGATACTCTTATCTAAATTACACCTTATCCTCAATTGACAAAGCAGGAATCTAGAATGCATTGTGCTGTAGAAAAGATGAGTTTGCAGACTGATAAAATTCTTGTTTTGGATATGAGCTGTGCAACCGTACTGCTGCAGGATACCGGGGGTCACATGGATTATTCTTTACTTGGGTTTACTTCCTTTGAACCGAAGCGGAAGGCAGCTGCTGTACCTTTGATCAGGTATTACAGGTGTTTGAATTCAATTAGGCTTTCTGTGACTTTAGTTTTTTTTTTTTTTTTTTAAATAAATGTCGTGTAAATAATGCCAAATTTTGGACAAGTAGTGAAAAATCCTACAGTTAGTATCAGATACTGAGGGAAACAGCTTAATGATATTGATCCAGGAATATTATCTGTTGACATATTAATGTAGGCCACATTATTATGTTGCATTATACTCTAAAATCTTGTCTTGACAGCTCTCCTTTCAGCAGTCAATCATTAATAATCTCAGGCATGTCACAACATAAAGCGATACCCATAGTTGGGTTTTTTATATCTGAACACTCTCAGCCAAACCCTTCGTCTTCCACCGGATCTTATCATGTCTTGTAATCAAATACACATATCCTCACATTGTCTCTGAAGGAAAGTTGAAAACAAATCAACCATAGCTCTTTTTTGTGTTCCCACACTTACAGATGAGCAAAAGACAGATGTTTTCTGTTGGTAAAATTGTTTTTGTATATCAGTCCTGGCTCCACCCTCACATCAAAATAAAACATGACCTAAATTGACTCAGTTGGATGATTTTTTTTTTTTTTTAAATGTATGGAAGTTACATTTTAATCTGTATGGAAACATCATTTTTATGATGCTTTAGGGTATAAAGACATTATTTTACATTGTTTTCTGTAGTTTTGTGCACCCTGTGCTAGAGTAATTCAAATTGTGAAGAGCTGTGGGTAAAAACGAAAGGTACTATTCTGCATTTTCCACAAATATACAATCCAATCTGTGGGAAGCAGCTGTGATTGTAGGCGAGTGGTGTTGAGGTCATGAGGTCAGAGGTTGAGGGGTTAAGGGGTGTTTTGGATGGGTGCAGTGCCAGTGCGGAGGTGCATGCAGTTTTACGTGGTGGATGCTCAGGTGCATGTGGAGCGTCAAGATCTGACACAGCTGCTTTGCTGGAAATGAGCAGCACACTCTGAGTTTCCCTGGCACGTACTTCGCCTGCCAGTTTGACATCACAGACCTTGTGCAACTTTAACCACAGTTTATATTTTAAAAACAGTTTGACTGACTATTTAGAATAGAACTCTCCTATAAAAGGCAATCCAAGGAAATCTGAGCACTGCATTTCACGTTCAGCGTATTGACTGTAATTGGGCCATTATCACAAGGTATACTGTATTTTGTGCTGGTTAATTAGCAGTGGTGAAGAACCAGCTCATGCAACCAATGGACATTATAATTAAACACAATAGAAAGAGGCACAAGTCAGTAAGGAAGTTTTGGTATGGAAATCACACACAAGAATGACTTTCATGAGACTTGTGACAGTCTTTAATAATTAAAGAAATTGCTGCCACCATCAGACCACTGTTCAAAGCCTCTGTAATGGCAGGTGATAGTCAGGCTGATTAGTTAGATAATTTTGGCCGTTTTGAAGTTATCAGTATTGGCTGGTATGCTAATGTGCCTGTGAAACAGTTCAGTTTTGAGTAAATATTGTAAAAAAAAAAAAAAAAATTAAAAAAATGTTCATTTGATTTCAGAAATCATCTAATTTGTTATCATTACAGTAAATTGTTTTATATATCACTATATCATCAGATATCGAAATGTCATGAACTACTACTACTAAGGGCTGATGCTTGTTTAAATGGCTTACACTTTTACCAATATTTCTATTTCTATTTTGTGTGTGTGTGTGTGTGTGTGTGTGTGCGTGTGCGTGTTTTCTTAATGTATTCTATTTCTGTCTCAATACACTACTGTTAAAAAGTTTGGGGTCGACAAGTTATGCTTACCAAAGCTACAATTAATTATTGGATCAAAAATACAATATAAACACTAATATTGTGAAATATTATTATAATTTAAAATAATTGTTTTTTTATTTGAATATAAGTTGAATTGTAATTAATTCATGGGATGGTAAAGCTGAATTTTCATTACTCCTGTCTTCAGTCTCACATGATCCTTCAGAAATAATTCTAACACCGTGTTGCAACTAAAGAAAATAAAACTTATTATAAACAGTGATTACTGGATGCAGCACAATGCAAGCAACAAATCTTCCACAGTAAACTGATGATGCGTTTTATTTATGACTTACTGACACAAAGGACAATTTGCAACAGTTTGCAACAGTCACTTTGTCTCGTCCAGTATTGACAGCCTCTAGCTGTTGCAGTGTGGTGTGACACTACCAACAAAGGTCACGTCCGGTGTCAGCAAAGTGAATTGGTGCACAAGAAACATTTCTTATTATCAATGTTGAAAAACATTGTGCTTCTTATTATTTTTGTGGAAACCATGACACATTTTCTTTGCATTCTTTGATGAATAGAAAGTTCAAAAGTATAACTTAGAGACCAGTTAAACACTTTTATTGTAATAAACGAAGATATGATAAAAAATATGACTAGTATATATCCAGATCTGGAAAGATTTGCGTGATGTGCAATTACAGTAAACACCTTAAGTAAGAGTAAAATTCCCTGGCCAGTAAAACTGAAATTGACACTGATAGTGGACTGGAGATTATTATGGTTGATAAAGTACCTCACACTGTCGGTTATATTCCATATTGTCAGACTTGTGGTTGGTTGCAATGCAATGTTCTCAGTGATTTTAACTTATTGCTATGTAGCTGCTACAGGGCATTCTGGGTGATCGATAAGTGCTAAGTCAAAAGTGTTTGTCACCTTGTAACCAATGCTCAGCTCAAAATTCTAAATTTTTAAAAGACCACAAACTCTAGATAGGATCTCAATCTGTGTTACTAAGAAATTTGCAGTAGCCTAAACTAGCCCCCACCCCACCCCACGCACCAGTTTGGTCACCTGGGTACTTTTTAAAGACACTGTTGCGGTCAGCTGTTAGCTTCTGGGATTGCTCTGAGCAGAACTGAGGGGAAGCAGCAGGATTTGACCAAGTGTGGTCAGGAGGAATGTAGTGCAGCGCCTGGGGCCCCGCTCAGGAATGCTGACCACTAAGAAGGACACTTATTGAATAACTGTGGGAAAAAGAACTGTGTTTAAAATCTGATTATAACACCTTTTCATGTTTAAAGGGACAGTAAAGACATTTATAGTGTTGCAAAAGATTTCCATTTCAAAGAAATGCTGTTCTGTTTGAACTTTATATTCATCAAAGAATCCTGAAAAAAACAACTAAAAGTATTAAGCAGCATGACCGTTTTCAACTTTGATAAAAAAAAAAATAATAAAAAAAAAGATTTAAAAAAAAAGTTTTTTTGAAAAGCAAATCAGCATATTAGAATAATTTCTGAAGGATAATATGACACTGAAGACTGGAGTAATGATGCTGAACATTCAGCTTTACCATCAAAGCAATAAATTACATTTTAAAATATATTACAATAGAAATCAGTTTAAATTGCATTAACATTTCACTCATACTTTTTTTACTGTATTGTTGATCAAATAAATACACTGAATAAGCTAACCTTTTCACTACCAATTCCATGTAAAATGTTTGAGTGACACACTATATTAGAAAATAAATGTAGGGCGGGGCTTAATTGTATTCACCATAATTGATTGGATCAGTGAAAACTTGGCTTTTTTTCCAGAATGGTGCCAAACCTGAATGCAGGGTTGCCAAATCTACTGAACATGGCTACTTTTAAACTGTTTCCAAGGGTTTTTTTTTTTTCTTTCAAGTTAAAAATTTGATTATTGCATAAATTGTATTTGACTAAAATGCTTGTATCAAAATATTTAACCCATTTTACATTCTACCAATGATAAAACTGTCAAGGGCATTATTAGAGAGTTCATATTAATACTATATAGTGATTTTCAAGTTGAAATTGTGTATAATACAGTGATGGTAAAATATTTATTTTTGTCATGGGAGTGGCATATTTTGAGCTTTAATATTTGGAATTGGGGCATTTGGCTTTTTTTTTTTTTTTTTTTTTCTACACAGATCTGCCAACACTGCCTGAATGTGATTTTGCTAAATCAGTGCAAAATAGCTATTTGAGTACTGTTTTTTTTTGTCCCCATTAATGACAAAGTGTGTTTAGCAAAACTGCTCTATTTGTGTTTCATGCATGGGAAAAAGTCATAAAGGAATGAAATGTGGGTGAGTAAATGACAAAAGTTTCATTTTTGTGTGACCTATTACTTGTTTTGCAGGTTCAGGAATTTTCTCAGATTTCTGAAACCAACGCGTCCAAATATAAATAACAAATTCACAGAGCTCAAATAATGTGTATCTACTGTAATTTCAGTAACTAGACCACCATCACTGTGCACTACAGCACACTTTACCACCAGCCAACCCTGGAGCAAAGGCTCACCCATATTTAAAATATTTTTGCAGCTCCTTTAACGAAATGGCCCTGAACCTCAGACTTTCAACACAATAGAAGTGAATGTTTGTGTATCCGAGGCAGTTTTTCATCTGTCATTTTTCTGGAAACACGATTCCTGCTCTACTGGCAGGCAAACAGGCCCAGGCTGCTAGTTTTGCAGCGGTTGCTTTTTGCCAAGGCCTTGGAAGCCCGTGGAAGGATGTGTGGGCGGATGGAGAGAGAAGAAAGAAAGAGTAATACAGAAAAAGAGAAAGGGAATGAGAAAAAAGGAGAGCAGGGCTGCCAAGGAAAGCTTCCAAACTCACTGGTCAACATCAGTCATTATTCTCAAGACTTTGATGTAATTCCTCCCTGTTTTCAGGCTTTAGGACAGGCGCCCATATCCACATGAATCAGGCTTGGCTGAGTAAAATAATCCTCAAATCATTTGTCATCCCAATCCCAATGATTGTTTTCAAAGACAGACTGATAAGCACCAGCAGCAATAGCAAGAGAGCTACTGGCTGCCATCTACAAGTTAAACTAACATCAGTTATACAAGTAGTTCTTTGATCTTTTTCATAGCTTCAAAATCTTTTTCTTTCTTTTTTTTTACATTTTGTGTTTGCTAAGATTCAGCTATACTGATCAGTTGTTTACTGATCTTGCACATTTGCGACACTTTCAAAGTGACATGTCCATTGAGTGAAGCTAAAAAGATGCTCCGTTTTATCCAAAACAGATGAACGTGAATCTGGTGATGTTTTATTACAAGGGTTGTTATACGTATCGTGGCAGCTTGGAAATAAAATGTCTAGGGAGTAGGGCTGCTCGATTGTGGAAAAATCATAATCACGTTTATTTTGGTCAATATTGCAATCACGTTTATTTAAGATGATTATGAGTAGGCCACGACGAAAACTTTATATGAGTGATTTATTTAAAGACAGCAATATATATTTTCTGTAAATGTTGCTATGACATCTACATTTTAGTGATCAGAGAAATTTCACAATTCTCAATCCCACAGCAGAACACCAGGGTAAGGTCTCGGTTACGTACGTAACCCTCGTTTCCTGATGGAGGGAATGGAGATGTTATGTCGTGACGACATTAGGGGATTCACTTGGGAACCCCAATCATCTCTGACTTTAAGAGAAAACGCCAATGAATATTGGCTAGTGGATTCTGCATACCTGAGCCACTCCCCATGCAATACTGGTATAAATAGGCAACAGATGCATCCACTCATCAGGTTTTCCGCTGAGGAGCTGAGAACGTGTCCCTGGCACCCTGCGATGGTTCAAGATTGTGGCATGGGGACATAACGTCTCCGTTTCCTCCATCAGGGAACGAGGGTTACGTACGTAACCAAGTCGTGGAAGTCGTGGCCTAATGGTTAGAGAGTTGGGCTTGTAACCTGAAGGTTGCCGGTTCGATTCTCACACCGGCAGGAATTGAAGGTGGTGATTGTGAATGAACAACACTCTCTCTGCCTTCGATACCATGACTGAGGTGCCCTTGAGCAAGGCACCGAACCCCCAATTGCTCCCCGGGCGCTGGAGCAATGGCTGCCCACTGCTCCGGGTGTGTGTTCACGGTGTGTGTGTGCGTGTTTGTTCACTATTCACTGCTGTGTGTGTGCACTTGGATGGGTTAAATGCAGAGCACCAATTTCGAGTATGGGTCACCATACTTGACAATACGTCACGACTTTAAACTTTTAAACTTTAAGACTTTCCCTATCTGTCGGTCACTACAAGTTATGTCGTGACGACATTAGGGTTCCATGGAAAGCGCCACAAACTGAACCCTGTCACAACCTTATGGCATTGCAATGTTGACAAGCAAGTGCGTGACAGACAAATGCCATGCAAAGGTCATATCCTTCCCATCGCCCCAGCGCAAATTCGCTGACCTTGGTACCCGCAGGGACCACAGGTGAGTACATCGCTGCTGGAGATAGCCAAGCTGCTGTTCCTTTCACCACAGAAATTAGAAGGGATTTCGACCTTCAACGAAAGATTACTTCAGGTCTTTCCTATTTGTTGTTACAGCTCGCCAGTAACGACGGGGAAGTGCCTCTGTAGCCTTCCGGAGAAGGGCGCTACAGAGGCCACATCCTGCCCCTTAGGGAGGTAACATGTGGAGACACTGATATGGACTGACCCAGGCCTGGGGCAGTACTACATATGAAATTTGTCTCTGAGGCAGGTCCTACCTAGGAGTAGGGAGGAGAGCTGTCACCAGAGCCTGACAGAGTGCTCTGTTAAAGGGAAGACACGGGTTTACCGAGAGGGAAACCTTACCGTGGAAGAATGCACATATGGGATTGCCCGAAGGGAATCAAGCCATATGGACACCTAGCCCAGTGCAGGGGCTGACCGGAGACCCGGGCGAGCTAACGCCAGTACTGGACCTGGCATCAGACTGCTCCGCCCAGTCTGACTGCCGGGGATGCTGGAGGAACTCCACCAGGGTTCACCGTCTGGGGAACTTACTGGAGGAGGTGAGGAGGTGAAGGGGAATGGCGCAGCAAGCGTGACACCGGCCAGCTCTTCCCGCCACTTACCTGTTACCCAACACACGGGAGGAAACTGGCTCAACGCGGAGACTGTAAAATCTCCCGGAGGTGTTCGGTGTTGCCCAGTCCGCAGCTCTGCAAATGTCTGCCAGAGAGGCGCCGTGTGCCAATGCATAGGAGGAGGCAACACTCCGTGTGGAGTGAGCCATCACCCCCAGGGGGCATAGCTCGCCTTGGAATTGGTACGCCAAGGCGATGGCATCCACTATCCAGTGGGCCAACCTCTGCTTGGAGACAGCCTTCCCTTTCTGCTGACCTCCGTAGCAGACAAAGAGCTGCTCAGAGCTTCTGAAGCTCCGGGTGCGGTCCACGTATATGCACAACGCTCTTACAGGACACAGCACTCCAAGGCTGGATCTGCCTCTTCCGAGGGCAGTGCTTGCTGGTTCATTACCTGATCGCGGAAGGGCATGGTGGGAACCTTGGGCATGTATCAAGGCTGGGGTCTCAGGACAACGTGAGAGTACTCCGGCCCGAACACAAGGCACTCTTCGCTCACTGAAAATGCTTGTAGGTCCCCGACCCTCTTGATGGAAGTGAGCGCGGTCAGGAGCGCTGTCCTAGCAGACAGGAACTTCAGCTTGACTGAATCGACTGGAGGGCACCAGAGGTTTTTAGAGGATTTAACCTTCTGGCACCCCTCAGGAACCTGACGATGAGATCGTGCTTTCCCAGGGACCGGCCGTCCACTGCAACGTGATGTGCTGCGATAGCAGCACATACGTTTTCAAGGTAGAGGGTAACAGCCTACGCTCCAACCTTTGCTGCAGGAAAGAATGCACTGCTCCAATCATGCATCTTCGGGGGTCTTCTCGGGCAAAAAGAACACCAGATCGCGAATAGACTCAACTCCAAGGCAAGAGCTCGCCTGGTAGAGAGGGCTCTGGCCTGACTGAGAGTGTCTTCCACCGCTGGTGGACAAAACACTCAAGTCTGCCACGTCTCATCCAGGAACCACACATGGAGGTTCCAAGATCTGGACGCGTGTACCACATGGTACCGGGCCTCTGAGAAAGGAGGTCCTTCCTCAGAGGGATGCGCCAGGAGGGGCTGTCACGAGGAGCATGAGTTCCGAAAACCAGATCCGGGTGGGCCAACCGGCGCAACCGGCAGGACCTGTTCGTTGTCCTCGCTGACCTTGCACAGTGTCTGTGCGAGAAGGCTCACTGGGGGAAGCGCAAACTTGCGTAAAACCCAAGGCCAGCTGTGCGCCAATGCATCCGTGCCGAGGGCAGAGGGGACCTTGGTCAGGGAGTCATTCAACTGGCCATAGGAGGACTAGTGGGAGGCAACCAGGTTTACCTGAACTTCTCCGAATCGACTTCAGAACAGCCGGATTGTTTTGGGATGGAGTCGCCATTCTCCGGGAACGTGAGCTGTCTTGAGAGCACATCGGCTGCACGATTGAGCTCCCCCAGGATGTGGATGGCGTGCAGCGACTTGAGCTGCATCTGACTCCAGAGGAGGAGATGACGGGCGAGTTTTGACATGCGACGTAATCATAGACAACCCTGCCAGTTGATGTACGAGACAGCCGCAGTGTTGTCCATGCGGATCAACACGTGCTAGCCAAGCAGCAGCGGCCGGACCACTGCAAGGCTAGTAGCACTGCCAGCAACTCGAGGCAGTTGATGTGCCAAAGTAGTCGAGGCCTTGTCCAGAACCCCGAGGCTGCCTGCCCGTTGCATGTAGCGCACCAGCCCGCACTGGAGGCATCCATCGTGACAATGACATGCTGAGACACTTGTTCTAAGGGTACTTCGAGCCGTAGAAAGACAAGGTCCGTCCAGGGGCTGAATGAACGGCAACGCATTGGCGTGATGGTCATGCAAACTGTACCGCGGCGACATGCCCATCTCGGGACTCCGGAGTGTAACCTGTGCTGAAGTGGTCCAATATGAAGCAATCCGAGCAGCGAGACTGCAGCTGCGGATGCCATATGCCCAGGAGCCTCTGAAAGTGTTTCAGTGGTACCACCATCCTGCCTCTGAAGGAACTCAGGCAGGTCAGCATGGACTGGACACGCTCGTTGGTGAGACGCGCCACCACACTCACGAGTCTAACTCTATACTAAGAAAAGAGTTTCTTTGCACGGGGGAGAGCTTGCTCTTTTCCCAGTTGACCCGAAGCCCCAACTGGCTGAGGTGCCAGAGCACCAGGTCCCTGTGATTGCACAACTGTTCTCGCGTGTGGGCCATGCTCAAGACAGTTGAGGATCCTGATGCCCACTTCTCATAAAGGGTGAAGGGCACCCTCCGTGACTTTCGTAAAGACACGAGAGGGCAGGGAGAGCCTGAAGGGGAGGACCCTGTACTGCCATGCCCGACCCTCGAACACAAACCGATGGTCTGTGTCGAGGGCGAATCGAGACATGAAAGTAAGCATCCTTCAGGTCGACCGCTGCAAACCATTCCTGGGGTTGGATGCATCTGATGATTCTGCGTCAACATCTTGCATGGAAGCTTGTGCAGGGCCCGATTCAAGACTCGCAGATCCAGGATTGGCCGGAGGCCACCACCTTTCTTGGGTACAATGAAGTAAGGGCTGTAAAACCCCTACTTCTTCTCGGCTGGAGGGACCGGCCCGATTGCATTCTTTGCCAGGAGGACAGCAATCTCCTCGTGCAAGACAGGTGCATCTCAGACTGCCACGAAGTCTCGAGAACGCCGCTGAACTTGGGAGGTCGCCTGGTGAATTGAATCGCATAGCCGGGTCGCTTGGTGTGCTCGCAGGATAGCCATGGCATGCAGGGCAGAGGTGGCTTGGCCCGCAGTACTGCAAGCTTTGGCCGCGAGAGCGGCCGTCAGCTTACAGGCTTTGGATGGGAGACGAGGATGATTCCTCCAAGTGGCAGTGTTTTGTGGGCACAGGTGCACCGCAACCGCACTCTCCACCTGGGGAATGTCAACGTACCCCCTAGCCGCCCCGCCATAGAGGGTAGTGAGGATGGGGGAAGCAGACAAGCAGCTTCTGGCCAAAAAAGGGGCCGTCCACAAGCTCATCAGCTCCTCATGCACCTCCAGGAAGAAAGGAACCGGGGCAGGGCGTGGTCGTGAGCCACAGCCCGTGCCAAGGAACCAATCATCTCGCCGCGAGGGGTCGGAACTGGGAGGTGTGCACGCCTCCAGCCTGATGCTCACGGCGGCCCGGGAAAGCACGGCAGTCAACTCTGGGTCTTCATCCTCAGAGGACGATTACGCATCCCCCGATGCTACTATCGACATCTGATCCTCTATCGGTGCACCAAATGAAACGCTGGGCACGCCGTAAGACGGCACATCAGAATCACCAGGGAGCCGCACAGAACAGCTGCTGCGGGAGGAGTGAAAGGTCCGTGGGGACTGGCCCGGCAAGAAAGCTCTCACTGTAACCCTCAGATCACCCAGAGCCAATGATTTTCTGCTCGTGGCAGAAAAGCCAGCATGGGTAGTGACAGAGGGAGCCCCTCCCATCCCCGTGAGAAGAGAGAGGTGCGATTGCAGCGCTGCAATGGTTACATGCTCAAAACGAACGCATAAACCATCCACAAACGTAGCTTCAGCGTGCTTTCAGTCCCTGAAACTGAAGACAACGATCGTGGCTGTCGACGGAGGATAGGAAACGACCGCAACCAAGAGGACACGGCCGGAACGGTGTCTTTAAAAAGACACCAACTGACCATGATTTGCTCTTTTAGGAAATCTGCTCTTTTAGTTGAAGTGCCCAGGGGAATCGCTGCAGACAGGAACACCGCTGTTCGCACCGTGACGCCAACCAGAACAGCTTCCAGACAGATGATGAATGGCTTTGTGGAACACGTTCATCCACTCAGCTCAGCAAAAATCTGAATGGATGCACTTGTCGCCTACTTATACCCGTATGCACACGGAGTGGCTCAGGTATGCAAAATCCACTAGCCAATATTCATTGGCGTTTTCTCTTAAAGTCAGAGATGATTGGGGCTCCCAAGTGAATCCGCTAATGTCATCACGACATAACTCGTAGTGACCGACAGATAGGGAACTCATGTTAGTAAAAAAATAAAAAAGTCCTCAAAAATTATTTAAGATAATTAAACTGTCAGTAATAAAATAAAAACAAAAAAGCAAAGGACAAAGAAATAGTTTTTTATGCAAGTCTGAAGTATTTAGCTAACAGCCTACTACAGAAATTGAATAATTGAATGTAAAATAAAACAGCATAGTCTTCACTGTAAGAATTAAACTTTCTTTGCTTCCTATTAAAGCTAAAATGTCATTCAGTCAAGAGCAGAGAGAGATTTTCTCTTTGTCTTTTGTTGTTTGATTAATATTAAGCACTCAGTCGACAGCAGGAATTCCCTGTTGTCACTTTAAGAGCCGCCCGGATCCAATTTACTGTTACACACGTATTTTCATTCTCAATTGTTTACATTCACTTAAGAAATAACCGACGAGGGTTTATGTGAATTATCACCGAGAGCAGCATTTTGACAGTTTTATGTGTATTTTACCGTTTAGGCAAGCACCTTAAGCTAAACGTTCACTTTACTTATCCGTGTTCTGTTCCATCTTTGAATGCATACACAGAAATCCTACTGAGGAACAGCGTACATTCTCTTTCATGCTTTTAAAAACTTTAAAAAAGTCTAATCAACTTTAATAAATAAAGCACGTCCCATTTTGCAAAAACTCACATTAAATGATTTTACTTTGGCTGTAAAATTGGGCTTTTCTGGAGGAGCGCTGCGCTGGAAAGGGGGTGCAATGGGGCGCAATAATCGCTTTATCTTGATTATTGTATTTTTATAATCGTTGGAGGTCAAAATCGTAATCGAAACAGTATTTCGATTAATTGCACAGCTCTACTGGTGAGTGCCATTGAAAGGTTAATGCTCTATCGCGCTTGAAAGTAATGTACAACCTACAGTACCCTAAATCCTATCCTAAACCTAACCGATAGAGTTAATAAATGCAAAAACACATTTCCTGAAGCAACTATGCAATTTTAGTTTGCTTCTACAAGTTTCTTTTATTGGGACTTTTTTCTCATTGGAATCGTGCTTGAGCATTGTGCATCGCAAGTGCAATACTGGGTGCGCTACTGAGCAAGTTTACTTCAGAAACGCCATACATATGGAACAGGTAATGTGGCCTAGACATCAAAATGTATTAGTTTACAAGTTATTTTTCATTAATCGATAATCTGTTCCTGTAATAATCATAATTTGTGTGAAAAGGAATAAAAGCTGATGGTGTTTTACTGCTACTAATGTTCATTTCAGCTGGAAACTGCAGTGAATTGTATTTGGAGTATGACTCACATCCCTCCTTCAATATAAGTTTATGAGAACTTTTCTCCTTTTTATCGTCTACTTACCACATAAATATTGTAACTTTGATTACTTAGAAAAGCAAAAGTGCAACTCTGCTTAATAACCTGCATGATTTAAAGTATCATTCATGTCCATGGCACTAATGGTGCAAGACGAGTTGCTTAGCAACAATAGTAACAAATTTTTGAAAAATGCGTCACCACATTGAAGAGTTTCCTAACTATTCCTATTTAATTATATTTACAGTTATTCTCCTGATTCAGATATTATTCACATTTCTGGTATTTACTGGAAATCAAGTGATTCACACTTGATATCTGCCATTTTTGCTGCTAAATAAAATCTCAATAGTCGATCTTTTTTGTTGTTGTTGTTGTTTTTGAAATGGCAGTGTAAGGAATTGGAGTGCTTTTTTTATTTGCACTATGTTTGAGCAGTTTTGTTCAAAAATAAGAATTTGAGTACAACTTGGGTAAAATGTGAAAAGTAAAATTTGTGATTTTTATTTTTTTCTGGTGTTAAAGTACAAGATGATCAAAAATATGCTTTTTTTGTGAATATTTGTGCAAAAAGAAAACAGATTCAAAATCATATTTAAAATCATATCATAAAAAAAAAAAAAACCTTGGTGGTTACTAGGGTGTTCTGGATGGTTGCTAGGAGGCCAAGGCCCAAGTGTCCCCAAGTCCCATATTCTGGCCTCTATGCTGCCATAAAAGTGTGGAATAATAATAGCTTCAGCTTAACACTGTAGTGCACCTTAAGATACTAATATGCACCCTTTAGGGCAGTGGTCTCAAACTCAATTCCTGGAGGGCCACAGCTCTCCAGAGCTTAGCTCCAACCAGCTCCAAATCACACCTGCTTGGAAGTTTCTAGTAATCCTGAAGAGCTTGATTAGCTGGATCAGGTGTGTTTGATTAGGGTTGGAGCTAAACTGTGCAGAGCTGTGGCCCTCCAGGAATAGAGTTTGAGACCAATGCTTTAGGGGCTGAGATGGTTGATGATGGTGTGGGTATGACTTGAACTGGCTACAAATAGTGCAGGATGAGTAACATGCTGAACTTTAATAACTACTTAAGGTTAGGGGGTTGTACCTATCATGAACCCTAAGTAGGAGCAATAGCCTTAAGAAGAGTTGTGTTTGCATTTGCATGTTTTTCAACAAGTGTATGAAAGTTATGGGTTTCATTTGTTCTTCTGGGGTGAACAAGATGAAACTCCCATCTAACCTCAGCTACCCAGAATGCCTCAGCACATGTTCAAAATACAACGATGACACTGTGCGGTATATTCTGCCCTCATAAATATGCCATTTGGAACAGTGAAAAGCTGCTGTGGCCAATTTAAGCCCAACTAAAAACTTCAAAACAAAATTTCTTTTTCTACCTCACTGCCAAATCAAGCCACACAGATCAGTATCAGAAGCCACTGCGCAGCAATCATTTAGACATAAGCGGGAATACTTGGGAGTGAGACTGTTGGCATATGTCCATTCTTCATTCTAGACAAATTGCCCACTCATTCATATCTTTCCATTCTCCCACATTCCTCCGGCTCTTCCTGTGAATGTGTGAAATCGTTCCTCAAGGACCCAATTTTACCTGATTTGACCTTTAAAAAGTGCTCATCTGATGTTTTATTCAGTCAATTAAGAAATATCTTTGACCCAAGTAAAACAAGTTAACTTTCCACATGAAGCAACAGAAGCAGCATGTCCGCTCAGATGTTACGGTCAAGTGGATTTTAAATGCAAAAATCTTTTAAATTGGTTTTGCATGATTATAAACGCGATGGTTGCATGATTATATATACTGTTTGGTGTAACAAATGAGTGTAAGATTATGTGAATTTTAGATGGTTTTGTGTAGTAGATGTAACGATTAAAAAAAAATAAAAAATTGTCCCTGACATTAAGTAAAATTTTAGGTTATCTAACAAAACAGTGTGCAATAAAGTTTAAATTATATAACATGATTTGTTTGCTATCTGGAAGTCATCATGTTGTTATCTTGTCAAAGTTGTCATAAAATTACAGGCTGGTGAAAATGCAACTATAAAACTCCACATCTCTGCACAATTTCTTCTTTGCTGCAAGGCATGAATCAAGAGAAATACTACAATGAGACATGCTGGTCTATTGCGGCTGTTCTTGCCAATGCAATGTTTTTGAGATGCATCATGCGCTAAAAATGAATAGTAGTGGAAACAGTGACACTCGGTTAGTGCTACACGATTGATTCAGCTTACGTGGGCGATGTCTTACCGCTTTCCCACATGCCGATATCAGCTGTGTCATTTCTAACCTGTTTTTAATCAGCATAACCAAGAGCTGCTGCCAAGAGGCGGGACATATGCTATGGTTTGTGTGAATTCCCATGAATAGCTAGAGAGTTGCCTGGCAAGTTGATTAACAAAGCCTTCGGGTTGAGAGAGAGCTTTGCTTGTTCTGACCTGTCTCTGGGTTCTGGCTAAAGATTAGATAAGTTAAATTCATCATGTGTTACCTTTTGTGGTTTAAATGACACGCGTATTAAAAGTAAATTCTGCTTTCATAAGAAACTTGTCTTTTCAGTGTGCACAGCACACTCTAAGAGGTGTTCGGACATTTTTAGTGGCAAGTGTGCTTTTTAACATGACAGGAAAATTGAGTCCATTCACTCTTAATAATTGTCTTATTGTAAATGATCCATCGCACATTATTCCAAAGAAAAACATGTTTGCCTTTCTAATCTTTTATCAAAATGTAACAACTTGCTCCACCTTGACGTGACTTTTGGCTGACATCATTTAGGCCACACAAGCGGTTGGACAATGTTAACCAGCAGCCAAATAATAATAATAATCCTGACCTAGATTTTTTTTTTACTGGATATACAGTATATCCTGTTTCACTTGGAAATACATTACGTTATGAAAGTAAACTGGTTGCGTACAATGTTTCATGTTGACTTTGAAGACAAAATCAAGATGGTTCCCATTTACTTGCATGATAAATGTTCCTGGTAATGTTACTGTGCAAATAATCAATATTTATTATATTATTAATAATTATTAATTATATTTAGTAATATAGTTATTAGTTTTAGTTTATTATTTTAGTCACAAGAGTAAATTAACTTTTTTTTATAGCGGCATTGTCTATTTTCTCTCTCTCTGGAATACAGGAGCTGTGACAAATTCTGCCTGATTTATAGCCTGATTTGCAAAATTTATCATACCAATGTTGTCCTATTTTATTGCAGAAGTGAAAACATAATTTAGAAAAAAATCTAAAAAAGTTTTTCTATTAGATTTCAACCTTTCCTCAGGAATAGTTCACTCAAAAATGTAAATTTGCTGAACATTTATACACCCTCAGGCCATCAAAGATGTAGATGAGATTTTTTTTTTTTTTTAAATCAGCTCAGATTTGGAGAAGTGTTGCATTATATGACTTACTCACCAATAGATCCTCTGCAGTGAATGGGTGCCGTCAGAATGAGAGTCCACACAGCTGACAACTTGTGGCAAGTTACATCCCAAAGTTCAATACTTACGGTTAGAAGTTTGTTCAAACACCAACCCTAAGTATGAGCAATAGTAATGCTCGCCCTAGCCAAAAGTAAATGTAAAGGTCAATTAAGTTTTTTTTCCAAGTCCTTTCTGCTTTGTTCCCAGGCAGCACTTGAGAACAACGGTGCTGACTCATAAAGAAAAGCTGAAAAGTAAACTTCAATTAATCACACAGAAGCCAAACAAATTCACTTTCTCACAGTGCAGAAGTGCCCGAAGGCCTCAAGACAATTTAATGGTGCCATTATCAAATCAGCAAAGATCATTTTAAGACTTTGTCACTTTTCTGCCTTCCTGGAATCAGAGTGATTAGTTTAATAATACGTGATTCACCAGACTCTACAGATTCAATGATGCAATCAAACAGAGCTCACGTGCACAATGCATAATCAGTGATTCAGAGCGACGACCTGCAGAGAACTGCTGATTGGATCTTCTCGCAGGATAACAGTTGTGGGAATGTTATGGAAGCACAGGTGAACGGGGGTCAGCAGCAGTTGTTTTGGCCATATGGAAACTATGCTGAGCTAAGGAGAGAAACAACGTGACTCCAGTATCAGATACTGACCTCTGCACATCCGCCCTGCCCTGGGGGTCGTGACCTTTAGCACTCACTGACAGCAGCTGACACTTGTTCAGGTCTGAGTGCTCCAAAATGACAAGACAATGATTGTTACATTTAAAAATGAAAGCAAGCTAATGTTTGAATATGCATATTGGATCTCTGGAATACTCCATTCTGATTGGTCATTTGCTGCATCCTGCAGTCAAATATTTTATATAACTGCCTCATTGAGTTGGCAACGTTTTATGTTAGCATAAGTATGTTTCCTACATACTTATGCTAGATTTATGTCTCTTGTATTACTTTATGATCTTTTTCTTCTCAAATAATATAGTGCAGTTAATCATTATATTAATTATATTATATTCATTTATTGTACTGAATATCCCATGAACAGCCAGATGTTGCCACAAAATAAATCCATCTGGGTCCTGATAACCCCATCTGGGTTTATTTTGCAATAAACTGTGGTTCATTGCGGTATCTTTGTTGTTCATCAACATTTAAGAAGCATCTGAAAGCAAGTGCAGTAAAACGTTACCCACAAAAAAAGCAGATAACTGCTTTTATGACAATAAAATCTCATTTTCCCTCACAGCCCTGATGTTTTAATTCTGCTCCACCAAAGATGTTCTGAAGGTTTTAACAGAGCATGATTTTATTTCCATGATCCCAGACTCCACATGAAAGAGATAACAGCTCAAGCCCCGCTGCCAGTGTTTGTTTACTGGAATGATGAATATTATTCCACTGGATTTAGATTAAAGATATGAGCAAAATTCCAGGTATTGGTAGTTTTCTGCCAAAATATTTTCTTATGAGTTTATGGTAATACGATGCGTAACTCAATATACCTGTGAAAAATCAATATGGAAAAATTCTATTAACGCAGTACATTGGGCCCTGTTTTAACAGACTATTTTTAGAGTGTAGATTTTCTGAGGATATGGGTTTATAGTATAATTTATTCAATATTTAAATATTTAGGTAATAATTCCTTTGATTGATTGAAAGTCAATTAATCCATCCGTCTATCCATCCATCCGTCTGTCCATCGATGGCGGTAACACTACCCTCTAATCATCATTGCCCTGGACCTTTCTTTCTCATTCAGGACCACAATTACACTTTGTCACTAAAATCCACCATTGTATCTCATTGTTCTCTACTCTGAACAGTCCTCTAGTCTTTTCACAATGACACCACACTTTACCCCATTACAGAAATCAGAAATCTGTGAAGAAAAAAAATATAAAGTCTTATTGTATTTACCTAAATTTTACACAAATTGTAGTGTTAGCTGCATTCATGAAGCTCAAATATTTTTATATCTATCTATCTATCTATCTATCTATCTATCTATCTATCTATCTATCTATACACACATGACTTAAAAGTCAAGTTACTATATATATGTATATACAGGTGCATCTCAATAAATTAGAATGTCGTGGAAAAGTTTATTTATTTCAGTAATTCAACTCAAATTGTGAAACTCGTGTCTTAAATAAATTCAGTGCACACAGACTGAAGTAGTTTAAGTCTTTGGTTCTTTTAAATTGCGATGATTTTGGCTCACATTTAACAAAAACCCACCAATTCACTATCTCAACAAATTAGAATATGGTGACATGCCAATCAGCTAATCAACTCAAAACACCTGCAAAGTTTTCCTGAGCCTTCAAAATGATCTCTCAGTTTGGTTCACTAGGCTACACAATCATGGGGAAGACTGCTGATCTGACAGTTGTCCAGAAGACAATCACTGACACCCTTCACAAGGAGGGTAAGCCACAAACATTCATTGCCAAAGAAGCTGGCTGTTCACAGAGTGCTGTATCCAAGCATGTTAACAGAAAGTTGAGTGGAAGGAAAAAGCGTGGAAGAAAAAGATGCACAACCAACCGAGAGAACCGCAGTCTTATGAGGATTGTCAAGCAAAATCGATTCAAGAATTTGGGTGAACTTCACAAGGAATGGACTGAGGCTGGGGTCAAGGCATCAAGAGCCACCACACACAGACGTGTCAAGGAATTTGGCTACAGTTGTCGTATTCTTCTTGTTAAGCCACTCCTGAAGCACAGACAATGTCAGAGGCGTCTTACCTGGGCTAAGGAGAAGAAGAACTGGACTGTTGCCGAGTGGTCCAAAGTCCTCTTTTCAGATGAGAGCAAGTTTTGTATTTCATTTGGAAACCAAGGTCCTAGAGTCTGGAGGAAGGGTGGAGAAGCTCATAGTCCAAGTTGCTTGAAGTCCAGTGTTAAGTTTCCACAGTCTGTGATGATTTGGGGTGCAATGTCATCTGCTGGTGTTGGTCCATTCTGTTTTTTAAAACCAAAGTCACTGCACCCGTTTACCAAGAAATTTTGGAGCACTTCATGCTTCTTTCTGCTGACCAGCTTTTTAAAGATGCTGATTTCATTTTCCAGCAGGATTTGGCACCTGGCCACACTGCCAAAAGCACCAAAAGTTGGTTAAATGACCATGGTGTTGGTGTGCTTGACTGGCCAGCAAACTCACCAGACCTGAACCTCATAGAGAATCTATGGGGTATTGTCAAGAGGAAAATGAGAAACAAGAAACCAAAAAATGCAGATGAGCTGAAGGCCACTGTCAAAGAAACCTGGGCTTCCATACCACCTCAGCAGTGCCACAGACTGATCACCTCCATGCCACGCCGAATTGAGGCAGTAATTAAAGCAAAAGGAGCCCCTACCATGTATTGAGTACATATACAGTAAATGAACATACTTTCCAGAAGGCCAACAATTCACTAAAAATGTTTTTTCTTATTATTATTATATATATACACAGTATATATAGTCACAATCACATTTTATGTATAAAAATATATAAATGTATATATCTGATTTTTTACTGCTGAAAGTAACAACACATTGCTGCTAAGCTTGATATAAAATGAAAATAACTAAAAAATAATAGCATAAACAACAAAAATATTTATTAGTAAATAACTAAATAATATTTCAATTTCCCCTTAAGAGATTATAAACATTTACAGTTTTTTTCAACTGCTTACACACATTTTCAAAACTTTGCCTCTTTTTTTCAAAACTTTACACATAAATCCAAGAATTGCACTCACAGAATGCAAAATGCCTCACATCTCTTGCACAATGAAGCACTGTATTCAAAATATCACAAACACACCTCAAAAGCAAACATTTGCAAACACCTTTGCCATAGATTTTTATGTGTTAGACTACATAGAGAATTGTCTGTTGAGTTTTGCAAAAAGTGTTTTATGAAGTTGAAAAGTCAAAAGGCCGAGAATTAGTGTAAAGTTTTGCAGGTTTGGTGTGTGGTTCTGGTGTTTGAGTGTCAGGTTTCAGAAATTGTGTGACAAGTTAAAAAAAAACTGTAAGAATACATTTAAGTAGAATGTTACGCACCACTTTTCTCTGATGGTTTTTTGGGGGGAAAAAATTACTTTTTCTCAAGGGTTATTTTACAGGCCTTATTTTGTACCCTATTTAGTACCATTAAGCGCTTAGTATTTGTATTAAATACAAGCCTCTCCAAGGAGTGTCACTGCAGTTCCCAGTGTTTTGTGTGTGTGTGTGTGTGTGTGTAAAGAATTTGGGTAGGATAAGGACACACGTCACAGTGACTGATGTGTGATTAAACGTTCTCCTCTGCCCAGGAGCACTTAGTGAGCAACAATGGGAGAGTTCAGAGAGCAGCCAACAGTGGATGAAGAGAGGGCAGGACTGAAGACGAGTGTGAGTGTGTGTGGGCTGTTAACAGTTGTCAGGTTAATGAGGAAATCCTGAAGCAGCAAATCAAGAAGTGTGCACAGTTTAAGAAGAGGAAACTGTCACCTGTCACACTTTGCGTGTGAGCATAAAAGGCACAGCTGTGGCAGTTGTGTCATCCCTTCAGATATGAAAGTGCACAAGTTTATAAGAGTGTTTCTCAATGCTGCTACTCTTGCCCCCCAGCACTGCACATTTTTGATGTCGTCCTCATCTAACACACCCGATTCAACTCATTATTTCATTATAAAGGCTCGGTGGGTCAGATTAATAAATCATGTAAATGTGAGGTGCAAGAACCTCCAGGAACAGAATTGATGACAGGGGAATTGCTGCTCTAAAACTATTTAAAACTGAGGTCAAGGTTTGGCTCAGTAGTAGAACCCAGTTTGCCTCTGCTGGTGGATGCCGAAAGTGCACCATCTGGACCCCAAAACAGCATCTTTCCTCATTGACAGTTATTCAGAATTCAGAAGTAGCCAAGTAATTGAGTATTTTTTTTTTTTTTCCCAAGCAACACATAACTCAGAATTTTAATGTTTTTTAAGAAGTCTCATATGCACATCAAGACTGCATTTATTTGATCAAAATACAGTAAAAACAGTGAAATATTATTACAATTTTAAATAACTGATTTCTATTTTAATATACTTTAAAATGTGATGGTAGAGCTAAATTTTCAGCATCATTACTCCAGTCTTCAGTGTCACATGATCCTTCAGAAATCATAATATGATGATTTATTATCAATGCTGGAAGCAGTTGTGCTGCTTAATATTGTTTTGGAACCTGTGTTTTTTTTTTTCAGGATTATTTTATGAATTACTTATTTACATATTTAATTGCCCATATTTTAATTAAAGATATGTCATAATAACAACACTATTAATTCATATCTAATGATGTTACTGACATGTACATCTAATTCATGGAAATACTAAATAATAACCTCATTAATTACAATGAGCATGCCTCTTGGGGTCTTCTATGCCAATTCTGGTGGGGCATCTTACCCCAAAAGTCTAATTTTATCTTTTTACTTCAAAATAACAACTATATTTTTAACTCCACAAATCTAAAAACATGAATCTATCATTAACAAATAGACACAAATAACCTCTGATGTTCAACATCATAAAATGTCATAGACCACTAACCTCCAAACTGTTTCCACTGACTAAATCTCACACGTTGGCATTCAGATGAAATGACAAAATTAAAAATAGCGTAGCCATTTATTAAAAATGGTTGAGATTTTGTGCGGTCTATGGTCAAGAGAAAAACATAAGGTGGGACGCATCTTAAACAGTCCTACTCTTTATAAGTTTAGAATGCATTATATAACAAGTAATGTAGTTGCCTTCCTTGCTGCAGCTCATAACAGTGACCAGAGGGGCTCAAAGCATGCTCTTGTAGCGCCATCAGCCGGTAGTCAAAAGTTTTAACAGTGGGGTTTTGCTGACACCTACTGATACATTTTCAACTAGAATGCCATTTTATTAAAGTAAAAATATAATAAAGTAAATAAAATAATTAAAGTAAAAAATAATTAAATAATTAGAAAATAATTAAAGTAGGCTAAGTGAACTTTTTTTTTATTTATTAAAAATGATCCGGAACATCCACATCATTACATTTGAATGCACATTTTAATAATGTGAGTTAGTGTAACAACACGATATTGGTTTATGAAACCCAAAGAAATAAATCACATTTTATGGAGACTTTATTTCAGTATATAGGTAACAGTTATTTCAGCTGCATATTAATTGATATTCATAGTAGTTCTTACATTCATTATATGCTCTAGGCCTACTAAACTATTATAAGTTTAGCTTTATAATAGTTAAATGTACCCCATTAATAAGTCTTTAAAAAAAATTTAATAAATAAAAAAATATATATTATTTTGTGATGTCACGCTCATTTCTTTTTCTTTAAAAAGCTGTACACAAGCAGTATATATAAAAAAGCTGAACAGGTTTGTCTGCTGTCTTCAGTTGAACAGGAGACATGACATGAAGGACAAGCAGTGGCTACAGGCCTGCACCTGTAAGATGGCATTTCTTTCTTTCTGTCTTCTTGTTCTTCTTCCTCTTCTTTTTTTAATAACTATCAAGAAACTTTTATCATGGCACAATTCAAATCCAATGTTTTTTCTAGTAGCCATTTTTATCGAATTTCTAACAAACATTGATATATATAAAGCCTATAGGCTACAGCCTATTTGAGATAGGCTGTAATATTATTGGGAACCAGCTGTTTATTTACACTGATTTAAGAAGAATAATAGGACTAGATACAATATTTAGTAAAGCCATCTTCCACAGCAGGAAACTTTTTGTCACAAGGTGACGCTGTTTCTTCAATCTGGGGAGTTTTTCTTCAAGGCTGCAGGCATCAAAAATCAGCACTTGCAGCCTGTTCAGTTTGTCTCTGCTGTCGACTCATTTATTCATAACATCTGCATAAAACAACCATCTCTTTGAGGGAGTGAATGAGCAGCATGGCCTCAAGTTAGCAAGCTGTTTTGAACACAAGAACAAAAGACTAGCGTCTTTCTCGCTAATCAATGCATTGCAAACTGAAATCTGTTCGTTTTGTAACCAGAAATAGCCTACATGTTAAATAAATCTGCCAAACACAAGTAAATAAGATAGGTAAGATAGGCCTAAAACTACTTCTTTTTTTTTTTTCGCGAATAAAACAGACCTTGTCAGCAGGTTCTAGGCTTTTTTTTTTCTTTGTAAAGATGTATTTTCTCTCTCAACACCCATTTACGCTACATTTAATAAACTATAGCCTACAACGTCCCTGTCGAGATTGACCTATAAGCCATCCATCACAGCCTCGTTTTCATCGCGATAAATTAAATATGGTGCACCGCGGCGATAAAGACGGAAAGACAAGTGAATCAAAAATTATATATTTATGTTTTAATGGGATCTAGTCTAGTTGTCACAGTTTTTACTGTAATGATCATTTCTTATAATAGGCCTATTTGGAAATCAATTTCTTTCAGATACTGTAATTAAATCGCATTTTATAATAGGCTATATAGCTAAATTTATAACGTGGTGACAGCTTGCACCTGAATTAAAAGATTTAAAAAAAATGTAGGCTACTGAGAACTTTTGTAGCTTTATTGCGTTTACCCAACGGATATTGCAAAAAAAAAAAAAAAAAAAAAAAAAAAATTTAAATAAAAAAATTTTTAAAAACTATGATATTGTATATTTTTGTTTGTTAAAATTATTCTCATTTAAAATGGCGAGCTAAGTTTTTGAGAGCATATTACTTCTAGTGAAAACAGTGATAAGAAGCCACGGTCTATCCTAATACCTTCATAATATAAAACCAAAATATTAATCGTTTAAATATTCTAATGTAGAACATCTTTTACATAGCATTTATTGTCGTCTCCATTTGTAGAGTATGTTGTCTATAGGAATACATCACCCATGAATACCACATTAAAGCACATTATCTGTGGAACTGCTGCGTCGGGTTTGTATTATCCCCTTTTCGCTTCCAAAACCATCCTTCATTCATGTCTCTCGCCGGGCCTGTTTCCAATCTGAGGACATGCGTGATAGATTTGTGAAATCATGCCCACCCACTTCATTTCCCCGCTCGGTGGGCTCCGGTATCAATAAGATTATATGTGCAGGAAATGTAGAAATCCTCAACAAAGAGCTGCATCATTAAAACAAACACCCCACGGCCTTCAGCACCCAATTGCGAGCGAATATGGTTCACTTTCATCTGAATGACCCTACAGTTTTATATGATACAGCTCATTTTCACCATATCATAAAAAAAAAAAAACTAGAAATGCAAGATATTAAGACAGAGGAAACATATGTGCGAAGATCAAATACAGTATACGGCACCTTAAGATAAATAGCCTATTATAAATCTGTTTCTTATTTTAGCCTCATTGCTTCACAGCTGAATGACATGCAGGCTGATTCATATTGTGCTGTCATTTTACTTATCTTTTATTGGTTTTAATGGTCTCCAGTATTTTCTATATTAGGCTATAAGCTAATTGTTGTATTATATTTAATATCTGGATTTAACAATAACTAAAATAATAAAAACATTTAAACTACTATAAAATTACATGTTTGATCTTACTGCTGTTCAGTAGGCTATTTATCAATCATTATTGATATTATTTAATAATTTGTTATTCATTATTTAAAGCTATAAAACAATGCGGATACAAATAATAGCCTAAAGAATATTAAATATTAATGAATGAATTATGATTGCAATACCCCAAATAATATAGCCTAGCCTACCACTTTGTGCAATATGAATACTGTCAACTGATTTGCTTAAATTTGCTGCATGGCTAAAAAAATAAAATAAATAATAATAATAATAATAATAATAAAAAGATCTCAGGGATACACAATTCGCACGTTATGCATTTCTTAACTTTTGCCCTAATTCAGCAATTTTCAATAAACTTGGTCGATTTGCATGTAAAAGCTATTGCGTGAATAGATCAAAAAAAAAAAAAAAAAAAACATAGGCTAAACTAATCTTTTGGTGCTGGTAAATTTAATTTCTGGTAATTCCTTTCGATTTTCAAAAAAATAATAATAATTCCAATTCCTCTGACTCCTCGGCATATCAGATATTGTGTTTGAATTATCAGAAAATATTAAAAGCATGCATTAATAAAAGTGAGCATGTCACTGTCCTTTTTTCATCTCAGCACATTAAAGAAGGACAGTGACATGCTCACACTTTTATTAGTCCATGCTTTTAATATTTCCTGTCAATTCAAACACAATACGTGATATGTCGAGCAGTCAAAGGAGCAGGTAGTGTAGCTTGTCTAATTCATATCAAAGTTAAGCGACGTAATACCCTTGTGACTTGAGAGACATGAAATCAGTCATGGTTCCTTCAGAGGACTGTCTGCGGACAGAACCTGGTAGAGTTGCCCTGTTTTCATTGGAGTGGAGCTTCTTCCTGAGAACTTCGTCATGACATCATCGTCATCCGATTCCCGACCAGCTGCAGGAATCCAGTTGCGTTGGAGTGGACGATGGACATTGCTGCAAGCGCAGCTCTCCAGACCTCCTGCGCTCGAATGGTGAGGATTCCTGTGTGGCCAAATTAAATCTTGTGTTGTTAGCGCGCCCGTCTCTTTATCATCCATCTTCCAGGGTGTTCTGAGGAACCAGGAACAGCCCTTTTCAAGCGAAGGAGAGTTTAAGACTCCCGCGCGTTGCCATCTGCTTGTTTAGAACCCGTTTCGCGTCTCCAACTTGTGGATTATGACCCTGGACACTGATTTAATGGATGACCTCGTTGTCGACGTGGTTGGAGAGGGTGGCAAGGAGTCTGGAGACGAACATCTTTCGCCCTCAGCTCTTTCTGCATCCGACCAGGTACATAAGAGGGAGGATAAGGACCACGTCCCATCTTCCATATGTCCCTCAAGCTCGAGCAAGAGCACTTCGGTGAAACCGCCCTATTCCTACATCGCTTTGATCACCATGGCCATCCTCCAGAGCCCAAAGAAGCGTCTCACCCTCAGCGAGATATGCGACTTCATCAGCCACCGGTTCGTGTATTACCGAGAGAAGTTTCCAGCCTGGCAGAACTCCATCCGACACAATCTCTCCCTAAACGACTGCTTCGTGAAAATGCCACGCGAGCCCGGTAATCCCGGGAAAGGAAATTACTGGACTCTGGATCCCAATTCATCGGATATGTTTGAGAACGGAAGTTTCCTGCGGAGGAGGAAGCGATTTAAGCGGCAGCACTTCAAATTTGGCGTGTTCAAAGATCAGGCGCTGCAGCCGAGTGGCTTTCCTAACCTCGGCTACGGTGCGTACGGGCTCAGCGCGTCCTGCGCTCATTTACCGGGGCTGGATATCTACCCGTTCGGCTTCCATCAACCCATCGGCGTGCCACCTGTTGGGAACATTTTACCGGCGCTGTCCACGCTTTTCTCGAGAAACTCTGTCACAGCCAAGTCTTTCCCACAGTCTCAAACAGTGGCCATGGAGCCTGTCACGCCTGGCCTCGCCTGCGCAATGGCCCCGACCTCTCCATACGTGTCCTCAGCACTGTTCAATCCAGTGGGCTTCCCTCGGGTCCTTAATTTTCAGTACGAGTACCAGAAGCTGCAAGATGTGCACAGCCACGTGGATTTGTCCACTAAACACAGACACCTGGCTAGTGTCAATGACTAGCAGCGCATATTTGGACACGAAACTATTGTTTTTTTGTTTTCTCAGGAATCATTTCATTTATCCCGAGGTATGAAAGCGTGTAAAGCATCGCGTCGAATGTTTTCGAATATTTAAAGGAACTTTTGAGTTTTTAATTTCTGTCAGGAATTCATCCAGTGAAGTGTTGAAGTGATACATGCTGAAATTGTTTATTGATGCATGTTGTTTTATTGGAATGATTAAATATCGAACGAATCGATTATTTAAATGACGAACTTCCTTTTCGCGTTTTGACGGAAATAAAAATGGACTTTTTTAAATGGACAAGAAATGTCGTGATTTGTTCATGATTTGGCGTGAACAAGAAATACAACCAGAAAACGGTTATAAGATTATGTTGTAAAACAAATTGCGTTTTACTTGCAAAATTTCTCTTTAAATGTGCTGTAAATACAGTGCCATTATTTTCCAGACGTGTCTCACTCATTTCTCAACAAGGATAAACATTTAAATAAGCAACCACCCAAAAAGGTAAGATCAGGTAAGATATCGATTGCTAACATTTTTAAATTCATTAATTGTTATTATTCATCATCACATTTTCAATAATGTGAATTATTCTCATTACTATGAATGAAAAATTAGGAATTATGATAACTATGACACGCATATGCATAAATAAACACAACCTGTGTGTGTGTGTGTGTGTGTAAGTCAGAAATAAACCAAGACTTAGAAAGTTACAATAATGCCACACATATTTAAAAAGTGAGAGCAAAAAAAAAAAAAAAAAAAAATGTAAGATTTCCTCATTTATCTAACATTTGATGAAAATCTAGATAATAATCTAGGCCAAAGGGTTTGTATTGATTATGGGAGGGTTTTTAAATAGTATCTTGTGCATTTTATGTGATTTTATAAGATCCATAATCATGATTATTAACATTTATATAATTTATTGAACTGGTTCAATTGAAGTATTGGACATAATGAATGGCATTTTATATGGTTAAAATAATGCCCTGATAGTCGTAAAATGGCCCTGAAAATCATTTACAGGAGGACATTTATATTGTCACAAAGTTTTATAGCCTATTTCTGATACTGCATAGATCTAAATGGCCATTCATTTAGCCTATATCTCCATCATAAATAAGCTAAAAAAAATAAATAAAATAAATAGAAGTAACCTATAACACGTGCCCACTCGTGTCGGCTTATTTATTTAAGCTTGTTAAGCGGAAATAATCAACCGGATCAGTCTCAAATGCGCTTCACAAATATACAGTATCTCGCCGGAGCATGAGCAGATTTCCATCTGAGCGCACATTGTAAATAATCATCTCCAAACGCTCAGCCGAGTCTTGGCAGCTGACTCTGACTCAGGTGTATATTCACACTCCTGTTAGTCTGACAATCATTTAACAGTAATTTCGATCTTCGATTTAAAAGCTCTACACATTATGCATCTATATATACAGCCATCATCACATGACCGCAAGCCTTTGATCCCTCTTCTGAGTGCTTTGCTAGGATCTTGGGGCCTCCATTTTTGCTTGAAATGATTGAACAGATTTTGTATGATTTCATAATCAAATCAAAATTACACTGTCACCAAATTCATAAAATGATTCAATAAGAATTTATATTTCTCCTGGGAAACAACAGGCCACAGATTCGGAATGAAGAATAATGACACCCTTTTGGATATAGGCTACAGATTTTATTTTATGTGTACTGAGTGTGCTGTTTTTATGAGTTTTATGTCATAAGGGCATATGATTGCTAAGTTTCAGAATATTCCCTCAGTTACACAATGCGTTTTTATCTGCATGCAAGAGAATGTCAAGTTAACAGTTTTATGGGAAGGGAAATGAAAAAAGCACGCAAGCTCTGGTATATCCAGCCGTATATCGGTATTTCCAACTAGATGCAATAAAGATAATGCAGGGGGCAGAGTGTCTTTGTCAGGAACAGGAAAATAAGAGTTAAAACCAGTGTACTGTACGTAGCCTATTTATCTAAATAGGCTATATTCATATTTATTCATATATGTGTGCGCGACACAGATCTACCACATTGGTTTTATTATCACAAATAGAAGAGTCACTTTAACTCCTACCACTACTAGCCTATTGTTATTTTTATTAGTAGTCTATTAATATCTACTAGAACAGTTAGATAATGAGTTAAAGAATTCGAATTTCTATAAACAGCCTATTAGAATTATGCATTTTATGTTGCAGAGTAGCATCATATTGACAAAGTAGGCTATACAGCAAATCCATGCCTCGGAAATTGTGGGAATTATTAAAATAAAAGTTAAATAAAACATAAAAAAATAATACGGTATAGCTAAGTAGCAAAACACCACGAGAGAGTCAAATGTCACACGCAATGGCTGCATTTCGAGTCCCTCACTGTTAATAAACTGTGTGCTGTAAATGAATATCATGCAAGCAAAGGAGTTCGTGATCTGAGATAGCGTTGATCTGTCATGACTGGAGGAATTCATCTCAGATGGATATTGAAGTCACGTGCCTTAATCCTGCTTTCTGTTTGATGACCTTCTCAGTGCCACTATAACGCCTGTATATTTTATTATTGGTTTAGCAGTGAAATGCTCTTGTTGAAGAGAGGATTGCAACCGAATGATTTTGTTTCAGTGTGTGTCTTTGTTAGAATGGACTCTCTCAATAATGACATTATTTGTCATATAGATCTTCTATACGAGTACAAAGATAGTTCCAAATTCAGACATAAAGCAGCATTTTTAATTTTAGCCTATGTAAATAAAACGTCAAATATCTGCTTTCATATAGGCTATCAAACTGAGGGAAATTGTTAATTTGTCTGTAAAACCCGTGACTTCCTTGAATTTCACCATCATGCTTTGGCTGCATTTGAAATCTTGTTTATTTGGATTTAACCTGCGCTTTGATGTTTGACGTTTTCCAGTCTTTCTTTAATTCATATGACTGGACAATGAGCTTGAAAGTTATATGCCTAAATGGACTGTAGCCTACTGGATTCATGTGTGAGAAAAGAAAAATAAAACAAGCGCAGAAGAGCTAGAACCAAAGTTAAGGCCAACCTGAGATAATTAAATTCCCCACTGCACCTGACAAAATAAAGGAGACAAAAGGACTGTGTCTTTGTGAGTGTGTGAGCACAAGAAATTTCACTAGTGTAAATGTGTCCAGCTGTCTTTAGCTCGCCCACAGACTCTTTCATGCAGTAGATGGAAAGATTCCTGTTGTTGGCTCTAAATAACTGCCTCTATTTAGCTGCGTCCCAGCAGAGATATAGAGACAAATATTTATTTGTACAGTGACCATATCTGTGACCCAGCTCCCACATCTTGCTTAAAGACTATCGTCTTTCCCAGCTGCCACAGTTTGTGATCCTCAAAAACAATCTGTGAGTTTATTTTCCCCAGTCAAATAGCCGTCTAAGACCCATAACTTAAAACAAAACAATTCATTTCACGTACGAAGACAGAAATCATAATAAGCCCTACATTTGTGGTCTGAAATTGAATACGTCTTCTGTGAAAACTCCACTTCACGCTCCATCAGTGTCACATTAAGCATGTTAATAATATTGTGATTGTGATGAATTGCTCTTTATGTGACACCCTCCAGCAGCGCTCGCCTTCCTGCGCTTTATTACAAATGACGTATTATAATTCATATTTTTACCCTCCGATACGGTTTGCTTTTACAAGGGAGTGAACGAGCAGGTTCTGTTTAAAGGTCTGCTTGTACCTGACCCGAGAGGCGCTTTCTCCTGTCTGCTCATGCCAAGTCAAACAGGATGGTTAAAGTCATCGCTCAAAGCCTGTCCCAGCTCGCGCAGGTCTCTCCTCCAGACACGCAGCGCTGCAGAGGTGCTCTGCGGGATATCCTGCTCCTTCCAGCGGCTTCCTGAAAAGGAAAATTCTGTTCCCTCATAATATTCCTGTGTGTTTGAGGTCTGCTTTGTTGCATTTGAGCTGTGAAGGTAATAAAGCGATTCAGGGGATGAAATAATAAGACATTAATTTAAAATTCATTTGCACCAGAAAGTGATTTCTAACGATCACATCTTAAGCCTTTCAAAAAATAAAAATAAATAAATAAAAATTACGGTAGCCTACTACTCTTCCCATAATCCCACAGCGAGTTCACATAAAGTAGCCTAATACACCCCACGGTAAAAATTGAGTCAACTTAAAAATGTTACTCTGCTGCCTTAAAATTTTTTGTTACCTTGACAATAAATTTCTTGTGGAAATAAGTTGCCCTAGAAATAAGTTTTTTTATTATTATTATTATTATTATTATTATTTTCAAGTCCAGTAGTTCTTTTTGTTTTAACAAATAAAATCATGTCAACTTGAAAAATATTTATTTCAACTTGAGTTGATTAATCTTAAGCACATTTGTTACCCCACTGTCTTAAAATTTGTAATTAAGATGACAATTTTTTGTCTTGTGTCAACTTAATTTTTCCATTCAATTTTTAATGGTTTAAAATCTCAAAATAATATATAAATAAACAAAATCTGTCAAAATACAATATAAAACCAATAAGGGTTTATGTTAACTACATACAGAAGTCCCATCATTCTGACAAAAGCAGGGGTGTAACAATATACACTCACCGGCCACTTAGGTACACCTTGCTAGTATATATATATATATATATGCATATATATATGCATATTATACATATGTGCATTACGCTGAAAGGCTTGATATCATACACTCACTGGCCACTTTATTAGGTACACCTTGCTAGTACCGGGTTGGACCCCCTTTTGCCTTCATAACTGTCTTAATTCTTCATGGCATAGATTCAACAAGGTGTTGGAAACATTCCTCAGAGATTTTGGTCCATATTGACATGATAGCATCACGCAGTTGCTGCAGATTTGTCGGCTGCACATCCATGATGCGAATCTCCCGTTCCACCACATCCCAAAGGTGCTCTATTGGATGGAGATCTGGTGACTGTGGAGGCCATTTGAGTAAAGTGAACTCATTGTCATTTTCAAGAAACCAGTCTGAGATGATTTGAGCTTTGTGACATGGTGCACTATCCTGCTGGAAGCAGCCATCAGAAGATGGGAACACTGTAGTCATAAAGGGATGGACATGGTCAGCAACAATACTCAGGTAGGCTGTGGCGTTTAAACGATGCTCAATTGGTACTAAGGGGCCCAAAGTGTGCCAAGAAAATATCCCCCACACCATTACACCACCACCACCAGCCTGAACCGTTGAGACAAGGCAGGATGGATCCATGCTTTCATGTTCTTTACGCCAAATTCTGACCCTACCATCTGAATGTCGCAGCAGAAATCGAGACTCATCAGACCAGGCAACGGTTTTCCAATCTTCTAATGTCCAATTTTGGTGAGCCTGTGCGAATTATAGCCTCTGTTTCCTGTTCTTAGCTGACAGGAGTGGCACCCGGTGTGGTCTTCTGCTGCTGTAGCCCATCTGCTTCAGGGTTCGACGTGTTGTGCATTCAGAGATGGTATTCTGTATACCTTGGTTGTAACAAGTGGTTATTTGAGTTACTGTTGCCTTTCTATCATCTCTAACCAGTCTGCCCATTCTCATCTGACCTCTGACATCAACAAGGCATTTTCGTCCACACAACTGCTGCTCACTGGACATTTTCTCTTTTTCGGACCATTCTCTGTAAACCCTAGAGATGGTTGTGTGTGAAAATCCCAGTAGATCAGCAGTTTTTGAAATACTCAGACCAGCCCGTCTGGCACCAACAACCATTCCACGTTCAAAGTCACTTAAATCCCCTTTCTTCCCCATTCTGATGCTCGGTTTGAACTTCAGCAAGTCGTCTTCACCACACCTAGAAGCCTAAATGCATTGAGTTGCTGCCATGTGATTGGCTGATTAGCAATTTGTGTTACCAAGCAATTGAACAGGTGTACCTAATAAAGTGACCGGTGAGTGTATAGCATTACAATATTGCCTACAGCAATACAAAAACGTGACAATACATGGATGTGCACAATTAATTGCAATATAGAGAATAATTTACCCAAAAAATAAAATTGTGTCATTCACATACCTTCATGTTGTTCCAAACCCATATAACATTTGTTCATCTTCGGAATACAAATTAGAATGTTTTTAATTAAACAAACACTGACCAACACACACACATAAAGTGAATCAAATTCTCATAAGTCAATTCATATAGATTACTTTTTCATGATGTTTTATATACTTTTTGAAGCATGGACTTTCAGTGGAGGGACAGAAATATCTTCATTTGTCTCTTGTCTCTTCAGTTTTGAAGATAAATAAAAATTGTGCCTGGAATGACATGAGGGTGAGTAAATAATGAGTCATTTTGGTTGAACTATCCCTATTAATCTTGCTGTAAAGATAAAGGTTATTCATGCAGATGCAGGCCAGTGGGATAAAAAGCAAAGTGTTTTTTGTTTTTTGTTTTTTAAAGTAATAGAAGCAAAAAAAGTTGTAATAAATTAAACAAACTGTACTTTATTCCTCACAGCCTGTTTTCATTCCTGTCAAAATTAAATATGGCACTACCCAAACTAATGTATACTGCTGCACACGAACAAACACACACACACAAAAACAACCCATTCTTTATTGAAGAATTATTGAAAAATAAAATCCCTATACAGAAAAAATAAATGGGAAAATATCTCTGGAAACAAGACAGCTGAAAAATTGGATAGTCAATCTCTTATTAGAAACAGGTTGTATATCAGACTAGATCTGATTGAAGAATCAGATGAAGAAGCAGTCTGAAAAAGTTTTTACAATGAAAGCTTTTTCCTGAAACTAGATCTCACAAAGTCCTTGTTCAAGCACAGTACACACTTCAAACTCTCTTTTCATCCATGATACGAGTTAGAAGCAACACACTGATATTGTAAGTTACATATCAGAGACCCTGGCCATAATGAAATCTGATCACAAGTGGTCACAGAAGACACATTTGAGACGCTTGTAAACACACGGTGTAAACAGCAGTCTGTCTCAGCTGTCCACTTGTGATCGGATCACCAGAGACAGTTGTTAATACCAAGTGTAAACAGACTTTTTTTAATCCGACGCTGCAACATAATTTCCCTTTAAAGGGACAATAATGATCTACTAATACGACTATGACAGAGTGATGCACGTCCTTAATGAAAGGGGAGATGTTGTATGATGTCAGCACTTCTTGTAGCCATTGATGTCACATAAATGATCGGTTCCGCTCACACACACTTTCGCCAGCACCACACACACACACACACACACACACACACATGTGCTTTTGCTGGCAAAATGTGTGCCTCTCTGCCTCTCCATTTGCACTGAACTGAGTTATAAATCACCCCACACCTCCACCCTTCGCCTTTCGTCAGTGAGTCCTTTTTCCAGAACCAAGGGGCCTCTGCTCACTATTTTGCCCAGCTATTTATTTGAGGGGTGACCAAGTAGTGCACATGCATTTTGCGTGCACACGTATGCCAGTGTTTTTCAATACGTATGTGGGAAATGTGTGCATGCGTATGCCCCCTCCCCATTCCCACCCCAGCTAGCTTCTTTGCCAAAATCAATTTGCCAGTAGATGACAGTGAAATACTGCAGGAAAGCCACCCAGAAGGGGAATGAGCTAACACCTCAGCCATGCTCCTTCACCAATGGGCAGAGCAGATGAATGAACAGCAATGGCAGAGATGGAATGAGAAAAAAGGAAGTACAAATGGCCCGTAGGGAAATAAAATGAGAAATTTAATTAGGACTGCTTAATGTGTCCATGTTAAGAAGTGGTGTATGGTTGTCTGCTAACCTCTGAAGCACCCTGCTGCTTCCATGCACATGGAGCCCTGATGCTCAGGCTTAGTAAAGAAACCTGCTGTTTATAAACAGCACACTAACATAGTATTCTTCTTTCTGCAGTGTATATTATGTATACTGTGCACAAGGCAATGTGCTTGACTTCATCCTCCATTGCCAATATTATGGACCAGAAGTAAATACAGCGGAACTGTTTTTTCTTTTTTTTTAAACAAATGTATGTTTCCTGTCCCTTTCTAAATAATAAAAATAAAAATTCCAAATGAGGCTTTTCACAGCAATGCCATAAAGAACCATTTTGGGTTTCCCAAAGAACCCTTCAGTGAGCAGCTCTTAAAAGAACCTTTTTTTTTCTTCTTAAGGCTGGAATATACTACACAATCTGGACAGATTTTAAAACACTGGGCATCATACACTTACCCACTTTGTAATAGTCACAGAGGAAAAACTGGCTATTATACACTAAATGCCTGAGGATCACACACTACCAGACTTTAAAGTTGTTCCGATCACAACAAACTCACGCAGAAACCTGCGGCTTGCTGCTAGGAGACGCTTGACGAATAAAAACAATATGCATTCTCAGCTCAAAATATCAAACATGTCTGATATCCTCCGACTGGATGGAATCAAAGTCTGGAACTAAAAAAGTCAGTCTGTTACCATCATACACTAGGCAATTTTCTATGAAATCTGTCACCTTAAATCTCCAGACTGGCTCTGACATTCAGTAACTAGCATCAACTTATCCAAATTGTAAATCAGGGGGGAAATTGTAGTGTATACCAGCCTTACAGTGTGAAGAATCTTTTTTTCTGCTTTACACTCTTAAAAGTTACATATTTGATTGCCATTTATAGTTCTGCGAAGAACCTTTAACATCCATGGAACCTTTCCATTCCACAAAAGGTTTGTATAGAGGAAAAAATTATTTATCTTATTAAAATATTCTTCACACTAAGAAAAATGGTTCTAAAAACTGTTTACAGAAAGGTTCTTCAGAGAACCCAAAATGGTTCTTCTGTGGCATCTCTGTGAAAATCTCCTTTAAGAACCTTTATTTTTAAGAGTGTAAAGAACATTTTGCAGAATTGAAAGGTTCCATGGATGTTATAGGTTCTTTATGGAACCATAGATGCTAGTAAGGTACCTTTATTTTTATGAGTGTATAGTAGTTTCTTTGAATATACAAAACAACCATGCAATACACCACTAAAATGCAAAATAAGAGTTCATGTGATACACATGTACTACCATTTAAAAAGTTTTTTAAATAGTGAATTTAAAAAAAAAAAAAAAAACATATGCATAACTACATATGCAACATTTAGTAAGTACTAAACTATATTTCCATTTAGAACATTTTTGGTGACTAAACAATTCCCCAACTTTTATTTTATGGGATAAAAGTTATTTTTATAATTATTGGAATATAGAATGAGCAGATGTGTCCAATTTTTTTTTAACAAACTATATGCTATATACTGTAATAGTAGTGAGAGTAGCATGATAGCAGGCCTATGCTATTTCAAACAAAGCCTCTTTGCATCCCTATCGGAAGCCAATAACACTGCTGAAAATAGTCAACAATCTCTTGTGCAACAAAACAATGTGATGTTTCTTGAAAGAAAAATGTTTTTCGACTAAAAACTGAACAAATGGCATCAAGTGGTGCTGCTTCCAGTTGCACAATTAGCTGATTCCTTTGTGACTGAGCTAAAAATCTGCTGTCATGTAATCAGGAAGGGAACAGGAAGTATAATTAACATATGTGTCAGAGGCTACAGAACCGGGTTAATGTGCGTTTCAGTCTCTGGTTACTGTTGCCTTGTTTTTTCAATGGGCCCAAAGCCTGATTATGCTGACGTGGTGATGGTCGGGCTGCCTATGGTCAGGTGGTTTATTCGAGATCTCCTTCACCCTCAGTCGCTGTGTTGCTATGGGAGCTGAATGAGGTTTGTGGACCACCAGCAGCGAGCTGCAGCAGGAGATTGGCTCTTAACCTCACCAATTCCTCAACCTCAACCTTACGCTTTGGTTTGGTTTTCCGCTCTTCTACGTTAACGTCTACAGCAGTGCAGAAGAACTTGGACCTGGACTTTTAAAAGGCATTTGAACGAGTTCTGGAAGGGAAAAATCATGAGCTGGCATACAGAGTGGACACTCAGCCAAACCTCACACTTTGTATCAGATGAAAAAAGTCTGCTTATTCCCTTCTGGTCCTTAATCCAATAGACCAAGCTCAAAGAAAACCAGAGGATTTGGTGTAAAACATCTTTTCTCCTGTACAATCGGTCTCAAATTGCTCATTTTAAAAAATGCCTGTTCCCCATCAAGGAGTGATTTTAATACGCCAGTCTTGCTCTCTCTAAGCGTGACCTCACTGAGTTGAAACATTACAGCATGTTTTAGCGAACTGATTACGACGAGTATCAGCAAGTGCATGAAATGCCAAATGCCACCCTGCCACCCAAACTGTCGGCAGGGCGAGCATGCACTTCATTTTTGCACTGCCTGCCTTGGTGGTCTCTGGTGTAAGCTATATTTTACCCTTGCCTTTCTTTTTTTCCATTTTTTATAGCAAACAGAAAATTGTTCCTAATTCGCTGTTGCTAGAGGGGGGTAATTTGTGGCTTTTGGCAGAGTGTCACAAGCCCCAAATTTGAAAAAGCTGCTGTGGGGAAGCTGTTTTTTACAGCCATGCAGGACACGTTTTGGCAGCAAGAGAGCCAATCACTTTTATATATCAAGGAAAAAACAGAATTAAGCAAAGGAAGCGCTGGAACTAAACAGAGGGCAACGAGACTGTATTGATCTCTGAGGAAGGAAGTAACCCTTGTCTAACATAGTTATCTTCTGTTTTGTAGGCCTCTTTTGCACTGTTTGCAGCCCATCCATTTGATCTTCAGATGTTTCCATGAAGTTTCTGAGAGCCAGAGAAATCAAGAACATATGGGGCTTACAACATTAAGTGTAAATGAATGAATGTAAACTCTCGAACATGAAGTGTGCGGTAGCTCCAAACGAATTAGATTTTGGGGTCCTGTTGAAGACGGAGTGAAAAATGCAGGGAAAATGAACTTGTTTTACCTTACTATTTAGAGTTAATAAAACAAGCCTCAACCCATTCTATAGGTCTTCATTTTAATGTGAACATTCTTAAAGGGATAGTTCACCCAAAAATGAGAATTTTGTCATCTTTTACTCACCCTTGTGTTGTTCCGAACCTGTATGAATTTCTTTCTCCTGTTAAACACAAACTATATAGAAAAATGTTGGTAACCAAACAGTTGCTGGTAACCATTTTTTTCCCCCATACTATGGAAGTGAATGGCTACCAGCCAACAGCTGTTTGATTACCAACATTCTTCAGAATAATTTCTTTTGTGTTCAACAGAAGAAAAAAACGCATACAGGTTTGGAACAACGACCCCTTTAAGACCCATTCACACCAAGTGTGTTCACGAACAAATGACTCTATTGTGCCAGTCTTTTTAATGAATGAATCAGTGAATCAGTCTGATGAATCCTTCACTGAATGTATTATTGAATGAACATCAAGTAATCATAATGTCCAGTTATGGAATATTCTAATATATTACAGGATGGATGTTTATGAATTGGAAATTTCATTTAACAAATTTAAAGTTTTTTGTTTGGTTTTTATTTTACAATAACAGTTTTACACAATGAATGCAATTTGATGCTTTTAAACTAGATTTTTGATGTTTATTATATCAATTGCACTGCATTGTTTGTGTCCTGTTGTTCATTTTAATCATATATATATATATATATATATATATATATATATATATATATATATATATATATATATATATTATTATTATTATTATTATTATTATTATTATGTACCAAGTTACATGATTCCTGATTTACAGCAGATTAAAGAGATTTTCTTTTATGAGCAAAATGCACATCATAAATAAAATCTAATTCTAATCGAATTAAAATCAGAATTGATGCCCAGCTTTAGTTTCCAGAGGCCCTTACTATTTCTTTATTGTTCTTTCTGGTTATTCTTAACTCAATCTCCTCTTTAAATACCTCATTTTCCATTTTGTCCCCCCCTTGTCCGACTCTCTCCCCTATATTCACTTTCACTCTTCAGGGACTGCTGAAGCATTTCAGCGTCTCCGTCTCCAGCATGGTTTTTCACTTTCACAACACTACGTCATTACCCTGGGTGTTTAAACACTTAAGGAAGGTTTAAAGAGCAAGGAGGGAAAAAACAGAAAGTTGTACATTAACTCTGCATTACCCAAAGGAACTGTAAAACCTGCACCCTGAGCAAAATGTGAATAAATAAAACCCGTGCCTGTCAGAGATCTGGAACAGAAGAGTGGATGCAAACGAGGGGGGGAAAGCCACCATGTTGCAATTAGAAGCACTAAACTTGGAGGGTGTCTGCTGTAGACTGTGAGACCTTTAGACCAGTTGTTGTGTGCCAGTAACTAATGATGTCGGACACAGTGCCTGCCGAGCCAAAGTAGCAAAGTGTTTGAGTCTTAATAACTCATTTTGTTGAATGACACAACACAGTTGCCATTCGCAATGAGAACACCATCATAGAATACGACACTCCCTGTGCCTACTCTCATAGGAGGTCTTACAGCTGTGAAGAGCATATCCAAGAGTTGAGGATAAGTCCAAATTAATCAAAACTCAACCGATACTTTGACGTCAAGTGTAATCATGACACATTCTCTGAAATATCACTGTTAATCCTTCACTGCATTTAATGAAGTCGCTGCACTGCCATTATTTTAAACTGTTTGTTGCTCTCACACCCTCCAAACATCTGTTTCTGGTGGGAAACTCCATGGGAAAGTTATATCACTTCAGAAACTCGTGGGCAAAAGCAGAAAGTTGGAAGAGCCGATACCTTATATATCTTCTTTACACATAAACCAGTTTTGTTCTACATTGGGGGCAGTTCTAGGCGCACAATAAAGCTCTTTTGATGGATGGAAGCCCTGGAGGACGCCGCAGGTGTTGTGTGGGATACATCTATCACACGCCAAATCAAGCCAGAGTTGTTCCTCCTTGATTGAGACGGATAGAAAACAGCATTCCACGAGTCTGCATGAAAGACAGCAAGAGCGCTGGGGGCCATACTTGACAGGCCTCCATGTAACAAAGGTGAGAGTTTGACCTCCTTATCTGACTATTAGGTTAACCGGAGAGGTTGAGTGGAGGAGTGAAGACCAGGCCAAGGTAAAATATGCATTAAGTGTTCCATGTATCATGTATATGGCATGCCACTACAAACTACACACTTTGCTCTATCTTCTACCAGTGATCCTAACTGGACAGAAGCCTAGCACTTTAAATAATTTCAGATTCCTAAAATACAAACACCTGCTCCAAGAAAGTTCCACCTGTAACTATTATTATTGCTATTATTGCTATTATTATTATTGCTATTACGGTGCTATCTTGTAATAATTCACATGAGATGGTGAAAATGTATGTTACTGATGGCTTGTACAAAAAGAATGTTTTTACAATCTAACTTCTACAATTTCACTCGTCATTTATTTATTTATTTATTTATTTATTTTTATTATTTTTTATTGCTTTGGTTTCAGCCAGTAAGCTACCACCCAGTTTACCTGGCAACCGCATAGCAACAGCCAACCACCCAAAACAGCTGAAAAAATAATAATTTTGGGAACTCTTTCATGAAAATTGTTCACAATGGGTCTTAAAATGGTGCATTTTAGAGTTAGTCCTGGAAAAAAAAAATAGAAACTACATTTTCCCAAAACAATACCACGGCTACAATTTTTGTTACTATTGAGAAACAAACACTGTCAAAAATATGCAATTTCCCTATTTTTATATTTGTTTATTTTATATTAGTGGAAGCTAATACCAGTTTACCACAGTATACTGAAATAACAATAAGATATGGCATTTTGGCCTATTACCCTGGTCTGTCTGTCTGTCTGTCTGTCTGTCTATCTATCTGTCTGTCTATCTGTCTGTCTGTCTGTCGGTCGGTCTGTCTGTCTGTCTGTCTGTCTATCTGTCTGTCTGTCGGGCTGTCTGTCTGTCTGTCTGTCGGTCTGTCTGTCTGTCTGTCTGTCTGTCTGTCTGTCTGTCTGTCTATCTGTCTGTCTGTCGGTCTGTCTGTCTGTCTGTCTGTTGGTCTGTCTGTCTGTCTGTCTGTCTGTCTGTCTGTCTGTCTGTCTGTCTGTCTGTTGGTCTGTCTGTTGGTCTGTCTGTCTGTCTGTCTGTCTATCTGTCTGTCTGTTGGTCTGTCTGTCTGTCTGTCTGTCTGTCTGTCTGTCTGTCTGTCTGTCTGTCTGTTGGTCTGTCTGTCTGTCTGTCTGTTGGTCTGTCTGTTGGTCTGTCTGTCTGCCTGTCTATCTGTCTGTCTGTCGGTCTGTCTGTCGGTCTGTCTGTCTGTCTGTCTGTTGGTCTGTCTGTCTGTCTGTCTGTCTGTCTGTTGGTCTGTCTGTCTATCTGTCTGTCTGTCTCTCTCTCTGTCTGTCTGTCTGTCTGTCTGTCTGTCTGTTGGTCTGTCTGTCTGTCTGTCTGTTGGTCTGTCTGTTGGTCTGTCTGTCTGCCTGTCTATCTGTCTGTCTGTTGGTCTGTCTGTCTGTCTGTCTGTCTGTCTGTTGGTCTGTCTGTCTGTCTGTCTGTTGGTCTGTCTGTTGGTCTGTCTGTCTGTCTGTCTATCTGTCTGTCTGTTGGTCTGTCTGTCTGTCTGTCTGTCTGTCTGTCTGTTGGTCTGTCTGTCTGTCTGTCTGTCTGTCTGTCTGTCTGTTGGTCTGTCTGTTGGTCTGTCTGTCTGTCTGTCTATCTGTCTGTCTGTTGGTCTGTCTGTCTATCTGTCTGTCTATCTGTCTGTCTGTCTAGCTATAGTTTATCAATCAATCAATCAATCTATCTATCTATCTATCTATCTATCTATCTATCTATCTATCTATCTATCTATAGTTTATCTATCTATCTGTCTGTCTGTCTGTCTGTCTGTCTGTCTATCTATAGTTTATCAATCAATCAATCAATCTATCTATCTATCTATCTATCTATCTATCTATCTATCTATCTATCTATAGTTTATCTATCTATCTATCTATCTATCTATCTATCTATCTATCTATCTATCTATCTATCTATCTATCTATCTATCTATAGTTTATCTATCTATCTATCTATCTATCTATCTATCTATCTATCTATCTATCTATCTATCTATCTATCTATCTATCGTTTATCTATCTATCTATCTATCTATCTGTCTATCTATCTATCTATCTATCTATCTATCTATCTATCGTTTAATAGTAAAAAATAAATAAATAAAAATAAAAAAAAAGACTGCCATATATGGACATAGTTCACATTTTTGTTTTTGAGAAAGTTCCCGTTACTGAATGTATTTCTCGGAGGCAGTTTTAATCTATCCTCACATGTGTCTGGCGTTTACAAATCACAGAAACCACCTCTTCTCTTTCTTTCAGTCCTTTCCTCCCTTTCAACCCCCCTTGGGGAGGTAAAACCCAGACCTGAACCACACTTCTCTCTTATTTAAGGGGGTCAGGGCGAGCTTATCGGTCTCGGGAGGGCTATAAAGTGGCCAGGCTCGTGTTTTCTCTGCGCGCCTCCGGATGAGTTGCGGCGCGTGAAAGGCTCGCGCTGCGGGCACGCGGAGGTCTCGAGCGCAGTTAAGATGAAACAGTGGCTGTGGAAAGAAAATATAAAGACTTGTGAGGCCATCGGAGTATTTGACTCCTGTGAACCTGTGTGTGAAGTTCCGGGAGGACATGCTCCGTAAATTTCCTTATTTTCGCTATTTCCCCTGTTAAAGCTGCGGGTTACGCTGGTAAAGAGCGTGCGCGCGCACAAAGGTAAATACAGGTATGACAGGTGTGGAGCGCGAGAAAAAGGAGGGTAAAAACGGAAGATGATGTTTGTTTCTGTCCCAGCTTCAAATTAAAATATTTTTTGTTAAATTTGAAAGCCTCCCTTTGGAAATTTCAATGGATGACAAAGGGACTAAAGAATAGGCCTATATAGCCTAACGTCGTGAAATTGTAGGCCTATTTAGGTTTAGTGATGGCAACAGAAAATACTCTGGAGAATGTTTATTTCACAAAAATCCCACAGCTACTACAATAGAAAAAAATTGTAGTAGCTGTGGGATTTTTGTGAATTTAATGGTAGACAATATAAATTTTCCACAATAAATTGTTGGAACAATATGGTATTATGCAATGTAATTTTGGTGTAAAATATGGTTACATTGGTCTTTGTGTCTATCTATCTATAGTTTACAATAGTAAAAAAAAAAAAAATGACAATTCCATTTTGGAAGTATAGAGAGAGAGAGAGAGAGAGAGAGAGAGAGAGAGAGAGAGAGAGAGAGAGAGAGAGAGAGAGAGAGAGAGAGCCTGTACATTCACCAGGGGGATAAAAGACAAAATGGACCAGAGCCCATGAGTAAGTGCCTGCAAAATCATTCCAAATAAAATAATGGTCTAGTAGTCCATAGCAAATCTCTGGTGGTCTCTCGAGGTATAACGGTGGGTCTGCAAAAAACCCTTCCACGTCATTTAATGGCCATTTTAAATGGTTTTAAAATAAGGGCTGGGGTTACTTCTCAGGCAACATTTAAAATTAAATTTACCTTTTGGAAGTAGCTTAAAAACTGCTCCTTACATTAATTCCACCTCATTATGCAATGATGCTGCTCAATATAAAACATCTGGAAAATACCTAATTTACACATAACAATGCTTTCGTGAGAAACAAAAAATACACCGCGGCTTCATTGTATGAACTCAACCATGACTTGAGATTTCGCAAATTGACTCATTTACTGATACAGTTCAAGCAGCAGGAAAGGTGTCCAGAAATGTAGCATTACATTGTTAATAAAGATGGAAACAAGGTAGAGGAACAAATTACTTTATTACTATTTATTCAATATAATTTATATTTCTTTTTTTTCTATACTATTTGTTCTAGGGATGCGCCAATGTATCGGCCGCCGATATTTATCGGCCGATTTTTGAATAATTTAGAGCCATCGGCATATCGGAAATAGCATGAAAAGGGCCTATACCGATGGTTTACTAATTAACTGCACGGAGACAATGAGTTGCATGTCTGTTGCAAAATCCAACGGTTTTCTCTGGGCAGGATAATTAAATACTCGCCAAAACAGGATAAAATAGGCTACATAAAAAAGGAATAGGCCTACATACGAAATATATTTTGATAATACATAACATCAACCTTCACATAGGCTATATTAGTAATAATAATACGATGTGCGATTTGACATTGTCGAGTATATTGCAAAAATCAAACAAAAGACACAGAGTCTACGCATACATTACGTAGGCCTAAAGAACTCCAGTAGGTTAGACCAGCGCACGTGCGAGTGCGTTCTTTCATTGCATGATTAAAATGCATGAAGAATGATCAGAAAATTCAAGATACTGGGCAGAAAATGTAGCCTATGTATTTATATCATTTCATATAGTTAAACAATATCACACAAAGATCGAGTGCCGTTTTTTTGGTCCAAAGTCATCATGATTATGTGATTTTATAACAGTTCAAAGAAGTTAATGTTAAGAAACTTACGTTTTAGACACCATTAAATTCAAATTAATTTCTATCACTGCTGTGAACCACCACACAGAATATGAAAAATATCAAAACCTTTAGGAGTCAGCTGTCCACGGTAGTCCTTAATTAAGATATCAGCACAATAACACACTCAGCAAAATATCGTCTAATTATAGTTATTGGAAAAAAATTTCAGAAAATATTGAGATATCTTTTTTTATGTTTATTGCACACCCCTAGCAGGAAAAGATATGTTCAAATACCGATTCTGCCTGGAGAGAACCAGTCGATTTTTTTCCGTTTTTAAGCCCTTTTTTATGCAACTGACCAATACCGGTATCGGAATCGGGTAGTAGTTGTTTGTTAAAATCGGTATCGGTATCGGCCAAAAAAACTCCTATCGGTGCATCCCTAATTTATATTCATAGATCCCAATGAAAGAGCAATCGAGATATAGCCTGCTAAACTTCATACACGTAGTGCATGTCGGTAGGGAGTGTAGACATTAGCTGTAAAGTGAGGAAATTTATGTGGTGAGGAATGGGAGGGTGGTCAGGGAATGAGTGAACGAGGAGGGGGCTTGAAAGAGAGGTGTGGAAGGAGAGAAGGGGGTTTTAGATAGCACGGGTTGGGAGAAAGAGAATGTTTGGATAGAAGAGGGGAAAGTCACGCTAATTTATACTCGCCTAATTGGAACCAGGGCAGGCCCTGCACCTGATATGCATTCCACAGAGCTGCAACACAGGAGAGTTTACATGTGTGTTTGAAAGCGCAGGATGCTGTGTATCTCTGTGTGTTTGCTTAAGTCAGAGGTCAGGGGGTTTTCACCAATGAGCAAAAGGTCAGCATCAATGGTGTCTTTGTTATCTAGTATCTCACAGCGGTTGGAGCGTGTCGAGAACCGTTCCATCGTGACGGTCGCACAAGCAACTCAGAGCCAGACCACCCTGGTTTTCACACACACACGCATGCTCATAAAGTTTCTCCAATCAGTTAGGAAAATCTGGAGCACACAGTCACTATTATGATCTAATGACCGGGCCTTTATAGTGGCAGATGGACATCATCATGCTAAAATTCTCACTCAAACATGGATGCTTTAGTCATTAAGCAGATTGGCAGATGCTAAGCATATATCACTGTACCAGTCCAGCTGGTATGAAATGAAGTGCCAACTTTGGTTTTGTCTGCCATCTCGATGCTGAATAGAAGCGCATGATAGCAATTTTAACCAATGCACAGATGATAGTCTATGCGGTGGTGATGATGTGGCTGGTGTTAGACATCTGCCAAGGAGGCTTCAAGTTGTGCTTCAAGTCATTATTCAGTCTCGTCTCACACAGCAACCTATCAATAACCTGAGCTGTGAATGGATGGCCCAGCAGCGAATGTACGCTCATTGAGTACACACATATAAATCCCCAGAGAATAAAAGCTAGATAAATAGATGTGTGGAAGATAATCCAAATTCCATTAAAAATAAAAACATGAGCCGGGTTGAAAGACAGCGGCTGCAGTCAGACATATGGAGAGCATATTGGTCACAATGCAACATCCCCTCCTTTTCTTCTTTTTTCACCTCTTTCTGGAAAGGGAAGAACTGCAACAGAGATTCAGATGTGGCGGAGAGTGTTTTGTTTCCCTCTGAGAAGGGCTACATCACTCGGGAAGTTCAGGACAGGTTTTTTTTTTCATGCTCTTTTGAAGCTATCTTTTCCAGTTTCATTGGCCATGACAGACAGCTCGATAGTTTGCACACATTAATGACTTTGAGTCACTGGAGAGTGAAGGAGCGTCGTGCTCGGTTCATTAGTGGTTGCTGCACAGACACAAACTCTCCTAGTTTTTTTGTCTCGTGTCTATTCCGAGTGCCTGACTCAAAGTGCATCAAAGAGGCCGCAGCTCGTCTGCTTTTCCTGCCTTTCATGACACGCACACACAAACACACTAGTTTTGCCCTGTTTCAGCAAAATCACAGGGCATTGTGATAACAGATTAAATAAAAACAGAGTATAACCTCAAGACCCAAGAATATGAAGTCCAGACACATGAGGCGGAAAGGCCACATCTGGATGTAAATCTGAGAAGAAAAAAACAGACATATTAATAAAATAATGCATTTTTTAATAAATAAACAATTTTTTTAATTAAGTAAATTAATAAATATAACCATTTTTAGAGACAACATGAAATAGGATTAAAGTCAATAAGAAATTGTTTTCGCAACCCATTCATAGTCTGTTCAAAACAGTAATATGCTGTTTCACTTTGTAATTTTAGAGACAAACAGAATATTCAACAACAACAACAAAAAAAAGGAAGAAATGTAGGACGGGACTTGGTTTAATTAATCTGTTGTTGATTGGAACGAGGCAGATCTGAATGTGAGTTTGCAGTTGACTGTAGGAAATGAACAGAAATTGTGAAAATATATTGTAAATCGTTCACAATAAGATCATGAATTTTCATTTCATTCCGACTTCAAGAAGTCATTCTTTTTAGCTGAGTTAAAGCTTTCTTTCATAAATAAGGAACAGTATTGATGAAATTTCCCAGTGAATTATTTCCTCCCGCCATAGACAAATTGCAGCAATTTCTGTTTTCTATTTTTCCCTCACTCCCAGTCTTCTGTTTAATGCATGCTTTCAAACGGACCACAGTGAAAATCAGAGGTCTGGCCCTTAGGCCCAACACACTGCCTTTCATTTGAGATTTCAGATGAAGGACGTAATTTTCTCTCTTTCTGCCTCCCTCTCATCATTTTTCTGTCTTCCTTTTATTGGGTGATGAGAAACTTGGGGTTGGGGTTCTTATATGATTGGTTCACCCAAAAATGAAAACTCACTCATTATATGTCGTTCCAAACCCGTATGCTGTCATTTCTTTCTGTGGAACACAAAGAGAAATGGTTGAAGAGTATGTAAACTGCTATTTTGCGTTCTGTGAAGCTCCAAAAACTCACAAAAACCATTTTTAGGTGAACTGTTCCTTTAAACGAGACTAAAACTGGATTCAAACCCAACTGCAGCGTTTCTCCCTGCCTTGACACCAGATGATCTCTGTTTTACAGTCCTCTTCAGCCCAAGGTCTCGCGTGTGCATGTTTTGCATTTAAAATAACACAACTTGATAGTACTTCTGAACACAAGTTCTAAAGTATCTAATAGCCAGAGCATCAAAGAAAATGTGTTTCGCAGGCTTTATGTTTCTTGTCACTTCAAACTGCCTTTTTTTTTTTAGGTTTTGTCCTTTTGGTAAGTGTTGTAGAACTAACATTAGCCTCTTGATCAAACATATCTATCAGAAAACAAAGACAGCCCTGAATGATGTAATTACTCCATTAGCATTTCAGTCTCTTTGGTTGTCAGACTGACATTGGGTTGCGAATTTCATGACGGTATCCCGACTCTTCCATTACGCAAGTGTGCGGTCGGGCCAGGATTAAGGCCCTGATCCACTGTATTGGACAGGAGCAATCCTGGTCAGATCTGCATTGTATTAATTCATCCTTGAAGCAGTATCCAGATCTCTCGCTGTGTCTGGTAATGGGAGGAACAGTATGCTTGCTTTGGCTTGACCCTGAGCCGCGATCAGACCACAGAGCGGTGTCCATTACAAAGAGCAGCGATCTCTCTATGGTATGTTCAAACACATCCCGCAGGCCTGCACTTCAAACGTGGGCCATACCCGCTCACCAGCAGCAGCATGTCAGTTAGTGAGGCCCGCACTATTAATCAATTAAAGGCCTGCGCGGAGCACAGCAAGGCCCCCGTCCTGCTGTGATTTGAGGGAAGGATCATTAGTACTCACACTTGAGTCCCTTTAAGAACACTCAAGGCTGCATTCAGATGAGGTATGTGCAGTAAAGCACTGATTTCCATGGCGTTATGTGCTGTTAGCGGTTCTTGATGATCTGCATTAAGATTGAACAGCTCATTCTAACAGTGCTTCTGAATGAAGTCACTCTCATTTGTTCACATTTTTTAATGAATCATACAGAAAGGCTCAAAAGCCTTGATCCAAGTTACTAATGCGTCACTCACTGACTCAATCATTTGGATGAATCATTCAGTGACTCTTGATTCAGTAAATTGGCAAAATATATACCTTGAATACCTTATACATGCTTGTTCTGACTTGTAGTTAAAAGTAAATAATCTGAATAATTAAACAAACAAATAAACAGAAACATTAAAATATTCTATCAAAACTATTATTATTTTTGTTTAATATATCTGATAATTATATTCATGTTTTTTTAAATAATTAATACTTTTAATTAGCAAGACATTGATAACATTACAAAAGATTTCCATGTCAAATAAGTACTTTTGAACTTTCTATTCATCAAAGAATCCTGAAAAAAAAAAATGAATCACAGTTTCCACACAAAATATTAAGCAGCACAACTGTTTCTCCAGTAATAATATGTATCTTGAGCAAATGAGTATATTATAATGATTTCTGAAGGATCATGTGACACTGAAGATTGGAGAAATGATGCTGAAAATTCAGCTTTGCATCACAGGAATAAATTGCATTTTAAAATATATTCAAATACAAAGTAGTTATTTTAAATTGCAATAATATTTCACAATGTTACAGTTTTACTGCATTTTTGGATAAATGCAGCACTGGTAAGCATGAGACTTCTTATTTATCCCAGAGTTTTGAAAGGTAGTGTGCAGAATCTGCAATATTCTGCAATAATATGAAAATTTCTACATTGTATCAGCACAGCTCTTATTTATTTTATTTCTGATTATTGTAGTACTTGTGTAATGGAAACAAAAATATTTCAAAAAGACTTCAAATTAGAGTCCAGCTGAATGTAGACACTGCAAAGAAAACCTTTAAAAGTAAAGTGCTTTTGAGAACACATACCTCATAGCTAGCTTCAGTTGTGTTCACAGATGTAATAAATAAACACCACCATTTTATGCACTGAAACGTTGCCAGTGCCTCATAAACATTAACAGTTTGATTGTGTGCGTATAAAAAAATAAGCCCTCGACGTGCTATTATGAAAGCAAACTTTTGTTGGTCCATTTTTATTTTGTAATTTGGCCAGGGCTATTATCAATGCTTTATAGGTTGCCTGAAAGCCACACGCACTGTTACACACTCATTCTAAACAATCACAACCACACACACACACACACACACACATGCTCACGCTACAGGGAGGAACATGAAAATAGCACTAATAGGAAAAAGATGAGGGAACTCTATTCGGGTGGAGTCCTCCCTCTCTCCAGGGCTGGGCGCTGGACATCATGTTTCAGAAGATTCACGCTGTTTACGGTCAATCAGCAGTCGTGTGCTGTGGCTTATAGCAGCGTGTAGGTCATCTCCAGCAGCTCTTTGATTTACAGTAAGTTACATGGATCATGTTTTTTTAGAGCTTTAAGGCTGTTTTTTTTTAATATATGAAGTCTTTTAACAATTTTGATACAATTTTCCAATCTAAAACCTGTTTTTCTACTGGGTGTAACAGATCACAAGTTGTAATTCTATACACATGCTAGCTTCACCATACCCTAATATAGGCCAACTAATTAATCCTAGTTTTTAAAATCTCTCAAACTAGTTTTTTTTATTTATTTTTTTTTTACTTTTTTACATCACAGCTAATCTATTAAAAGAATGTGATTAAATTAATATTACTAATATTTTATGGACAGCATTTTAAACACTGTTTTTCAAAGATATTAAGAATTTTATAAACTGTGACAAGTCTATGTCTCTTCTTCAGATATGAACAGAATACAGGCTGTAGCCTACATTTTATAATAACTACTAAATACTAGCATCATTATAAAAGCTTTATGTTACTTTAATTCAATTTACTAGATTTTTTTTTCAATGTATTAGATTTTGTAACTATCATTGTTATTTGTTAAGATCATATATGTTTCCATGGTAATACAGTAAATAAAGTTACATATTACTGTTTTACTTTGACAAAAGAGCATTTTATTTAAAAAGATATCATTTTGGATGGCACATGATGGCATCTTAACAAGCATCTATGTGATTCATATGGCGCTAACTGACCCTTCACAAAGACCCACCCCCCTTTAGTTACTGTTGCTACGTCCGACACAAATCATGTTCTCATGCAGTGAAAAATTCATCCCGAAGCAAAGAGGACACTGACAACCTGCCATTAATACCGTTTGTGGCGCTTTAATGTGTCATGACTCAGTTGAAGCAGCACGTGAACCGATCATATCTTCCTCTATACTAATTATTGTACAAAATGAACATGAATGAACATCAGAAGGTATCTCAACCGCAAAAAGACATCACCTAGCATTTTTTCAAAATTAAAGTCCACCGACATTAATCTGCTCTCCTCTGGTTTGTTTGTCGGACAAAATGGCAGATTCTGTATTATGATTGGTCAGATCGCCTGTCAATCACAATTGTGTGAGACCTGAAAAAATATTTATCAATTACAGGTGCATCTCAATAAATTAGAATGTCGTGGAAAAGTTCATTTATTTCAGTAATTCAACTCAAATTGTGAAACTCGTGTATTAAATAAATTCAATACACAGAAAGTAGTTTAAGTCTTTGGTTCTTTTAATTGTGATGATTTTGGCTCACATTTAACAAAAACCCACCAATTCACTCAACAAATTAGAATACTTCATAAGACCAAAAAAAAAAAAAAATTAAAAAAAAACATTTTTAGTGAATTGTTGGCCTTCTGGAAAGTATGTTCATTTAATCTATATGTACTCAATACTTGGTAGGGGCTCCTTTTGCTTTAATTACTGCCTCAATTCGGCGTGGCATGGAGGTGATCAGTTTGTGGCACTGCTGAGGTGGTATGGAAGCCCAGGTTTCTTTGACAGTGGCCTTCAGCTCATCTGCATTTTTTGGTCTCTTGTTTCTCATTTTCCTCTTGACAATACCTCATAGATTCTCTATGGGGTTCAGGTCTGGTGAGTTTGCTGGCCAGTCAAGCACACCAACACCATGGTCATTTAACCAACTTTTGGTGCTTTTGGCAGTGTGGGCAGGTGCCAAATCCTGCTGGAAAATGAAATCAGCATCTTTAAAAAGCTGGTCAGCAGAAGGAAGCATGAAGTGCTCCAAAATTGCTTGGTAAACAGGTGCAGTGACTTTGGTTTTCATAAAACACAATGGACCAACACCAGCAGATGACATTGCACCCCAAATCATCACAGACTGTGGAAACTTAACACTGGACTTCAAGCAACTTGGGCTATGAGCTTCTCCACTCTTCCTCCAGACTCTAGGACCTTGGTTTCCAAATGAAATACAAAACTTGCTCTCATCTGAAAAGAGGATTTTGGACCACTGGGCAACAGTCCAGTTCTTCTCCTTAGCCCAGGTAAGACACACAAGAGGAATACGACAACTGTTGCCTTGACACGTCTGTGTGTGGTGGCTCTTGATGCCTTGACCCCAGCCTCAGTCCATTCCTTGTGAAGTTCACCCAAATTCTTGAATTGATTTGCTTGACAATCCTCATAAGGCTGCGGTTCTCTCGGTTGGTTGTGCATCTTTTTCTTCCACACTTTTTCCTTCCACTCAACTTTCTGTTAACATGCTTGGATACAGCACTCTGTGAACAGCCAGCTTCTTTGGCAATGAATGTTTGTGGCTTAGCCTCCTTGTGAAGGGTGTCAATGATTGTCTTCTGGACAACTGTCAGATCAGCAGTCTTCCCCATGATTGTGTAGCCTAGTGAACCAAACTGAGAGACCATTTTGAAGGCTCAGGAAACCTTTGCAGGTGTTTTGAGTTGATTAGCTGATTGACATGTCACCATATTCTAATTTGTTGAGATGTGAATTGGTGGGTTTTTCTTAAATGTGAGCCAAAATCATCACAATTAAAAGAAGCAAAGACTTAAACTACTTCAGTCTGTGTTCATTGAATTTATTTAATACACGAGTTTCACAATTTGAGTTGAATTACTGAAATAAACTTTTCCACGACATTCTAATTTATTGAGATGCACCTGTATCTCAATTTAGGCCTTTTGTCAACAAAAACCAATATACACCACAAATATTCAGTTATTTCGATAAAAAAAAGTGCATATAGTGTATTTCAATTACAATTTTCAACCAACGAAAAACAACTTTATATATAGGTTTTTTTAAATACTTTAGTCGTCGGGACATTGTTGTGACAAATGACTTAGTTTTAAAGTGGCAAAACGGTATTTTCTGGATAAAATTGTTATTTTATTATATCACTTTAATAATTTAAAAAAGAAATAGGAAGAAAACCAACATTTGTAATCAATCCCGCAGCCCCTATTTTGCAATACTTGCGCATGCGCGAGCTAACGGCTAAAAGATGACGTCCACTGTGGGAAAAGTGTGTGTGACTGGGTTTTTTCGCTTGGGCTTTGCTCTTTCTCAGGCCACAGGCCACAATCATAACATAAGAGAGCAATGTCGTGGCGTCTGCAGTTTGCCTCTGCTCCTCACCGAGTGGACCACAAGGCCCTTACAACAACATCTCCGCTGAGGGGCCCGGTGGCATAACTCATCCTCACCGTATTAAAGATGGGCCACTGGTGACTCCACCAGACTTTGGCCTGGGTTACGCATAAAGGCACAAATCATTACGGTGTCAGTTCTCAAGGGCATAGGTCCTTTGAGAGCCAACTGTATCGCCATGAAAAGAATGTTCAGTGTTTTTTCATTTTTTTATGTGAGGGAACAAACTTGGGTGTTTATATTATTTTCCCTCCATATTTTTAGTGGGGTTTTTTTCTCATATTAATCCACAGTCCCCTCCTTTTCATTCTTTCCATTGCTTTCTTTTACAAATTTCTCCCTCATTTTCTCATCCCTCTCTCTCCCTGTCCTCTTCCAGACGCATGTCCAATAGGACAGAATAATATTTGGACAGGTGTTCCTTTTTAAACACGTTATCCACAAGTCCAAGTACGCAGGGGACCGCACTACATCATTCTTGCGTCGTTTCTTTAAGAAGATGGATCTGAGGTTAAAATATACAGTACTGGCTGAGTTATACACAGCCTGCTATACTGTAATCTATAGAGCACTACATCCGTAATCCCTGACAATAAAAATCTGTTTAGCACCAATTTTCCTTTATTTTTTAAACGTTCTTTTTTTCCTGTTTCAAACAACTCCAGAAAGCCACATCTGGAAGACAGATGTACGTCCCACAGCAAGCTCTTTCTCTGTACTTCTCTCTCTCTCTGTGCTTAGAAACCTGAGAGCAGGCTTGTGTCTCTCTCTCTCTCCCTGGGCGGACCACCCACATAAGGAAACGCCTTGCTGTACTGAAGGCAGAAATACAGGGATGGTTTTGTTTGATGGATGGGTTTAGAAGACTATCACTTATGTCAATGTCAAAACCATAAACCTGCTCTCACAAAAGAGGGTGAGAGAGAGAGACATCTTTGCATCTGTCTGTCTGACGTCTTTCTGCAGTGGCATAAAAGCGTTTTCACAATATTCTTGTCTGCTCGTGGCTCCTGAAGCTGTTAAAAGACTAAGCTGATGGGCTGATTGGGTTTCTTGTAGATCTTTGTTTTTTCAGAGACACATCCTTTCTGTTTAAATGATAAATCCCATACAGAAATGCGATATGTGGCAGGCAATACATGTACAGTAAATACTTGGATATATGATATGGTGGCCTCAAACAATTTTGGGACACTTAAGCAGCACTTGTGTGTATGAAAATATTTGTATTATATAACAAAAAATAAATAAATAAATAAAAAAGATTAAGAAAGATATCACAAGCCCACTTTTCATATAACACGTTGTGAGGTTCTAAATTATCTGGACACTTTCTGGTTTTTAAACACTAATGGATCATATTCATAACTAATGTGATGAACTATGTAATAAATCTGCGAACTTGAGGAGATCTTACTTAAACCCACTAAAAATCGCCACAACACCAGCTGATTAAAGTCACTGAGCAAAAATTGTGAAAAAAATGTGACTTTAAATTGTGCAAAAGTGTCTAAATACTTTGTGTCACTGTATATTGTATATGATTTGATGTCAAATGTGATATTTATGATAACTTGAATTTACTTAATATTTTTAATATAATACATTTAATACGTACATATATTACAATATAGGTAATATATTTTAAAATACTTTTTTTTTTTTAAATATTATGAAAATTCAAATGTAATTAATTACAAATAAATGCTGGTATTTAATATATTTACATATGCCTACATACATGGTCATATGTGCATGGGATTTCATATTTGCTTCCTTTTTCATTCAAATTATTTGTTAACTCAAAACCAGTGACTGAAACCAGTGATTGTAAATGCATGTATAAATAAAACACAGAAATTAGTCACACCATCACTGATTGTTTTCATTATGCCACTTTATTTTCATACTCTAGAACAGCTGCAGAAACACTTGAACTGCAAAGCAATTAAGTGGCAAAATTGCACATGAAAATCGCTTACATGAGGAGCGTTATTAAATGAATGCTCATGCGATCAGTCTGAAAATGTGTAGCATGCGTTTGTTCCATAGCAGCTGTTTAGTGATGTAATAAGAACACTGTTATGCACCTAGATCCAGAGATGTTTATGGCCTGTAAACAAATCCTGAGTTTATTGTGCGCTTAGAGTTCAATGCTCACTTCAAAGAAAGCGCTTCAGGCTTAATAGTGATACTGTGATTTTTACTTGTGCATGTGTGAAATAAAGCTATTTGGTGACAGTGTTAAGACAGTGATGTTCACTCCATTGCTCCATATACGGTGCTTATGGATAGTTGCTCTTTAAACTCAAAACACATAACATCTAGTGTTTAAGGCAAAAGAAAAAGCTTTAGTTCAAAACTAATGGTGCACACAAAAAGTCTGAGAAATGGGTCTTCTGCTCACCATTAGAAATTGAGTTTTCAATACTTGCTTTTGGTGTTAAGCTATGAAGATTCATTAAGTACTTGAATGCTTGGTAACACTTTATAATATTTTTCATAAATAACATTAACAAACATTAATATATATTATGCTTAACAGATCATTAGTTAATGAACATTCAAATAGTTGGAATTACTGTGTGTGTGTGTGTATGTGTGTGTGTGTGTGTTAGACAGACAGACAGACAGACAGACAGACAGATAGATAGAGGGATGAGAGACAGAGAGAGAGAGAGAGAGAGAGAGAGAGAGAGACTTAAAATCTAAATTCTAAATCTAATTTAAACATAAATGGAATGTTTTCATTTAAAAAGAAAATAAAGTCATAAGGTAAAGTTCATAAGAAATATTTAGTATTCTGCACTATTTTTGGATCAGAAATTAAACAAGCAAGCATGAACATGATCATCAGTTTTACACAAACTTGTGTAAAGTGTTTCTGTCATTAAAGCAAAAGGGGAACAAACCAAAATCTACAACTCTAAAATTAATGTTAATTGTTCAATTGAACTCAAATTATTAAGTTAATAATACAATTTGTAATGGGGAAAAAAAGCATGTATTCAATAGAAAAAAACATTTCAATAGCATTTGCAATGGTTTTTGTAGCTGACTATATATGTATATCTATATATGTATATTTGTTTGATGTTTCTTAGTGACATAATGAAAATTACAATAAACTGTTACCAAATTTTCAAGTGCTCACTTGGTTTTTTGTTTCCGTCTACCCACCTCCGTCGCCACAGAGCCCACCGTTGCTCCCATGGCCCCTCCTAAGGGCCCCCCGACAAACAACCCCACGATCGACCCCAGTAAAGCACTGCCCCTCACCATATTGGGGAGCCACATGAGCCACCCGACCACACTGTCCCACAACCAGCGTAAGAGCGAGGTGTCAGGCGTGGAGACGCAGAGCTCTGCGATTCCCTCAACCACCAAATCGTCCACACTTTTCTCTGCTTCGGCCCTTATTCCCTCCGAATCATCCTCTCCTTTTTCTCCTCTGCTTCTCAAGATCTCCTCCTCCTTCTCTTTCACTCTCCTCTCTGCCTCCTGCAACAGAGGGCAGGTGTAGAATTGTGTCCCGGTTTCTTCCACCATCTTTTCCACCTTTATGAACAGCTCCTCCACGTTGGATCCCAGCCGCAGTGGGTGATGCCGGTCCCTGCATTTTTGCACGAGCTCTAGCAAGTCGGGCCGCTCTGTATTGAGATACTCGTCCAGAGAAACATCCTCAGGCAGTCGGTCCATGTGAGTGAAGAGCACCATTGCGTGTTTACTGACCGCCTCAGGGCCAAACACCTTCTCGATGGTCTCCAAAATCTGGAGCTCCAGGTTGCTGGGCCGGTGGACAGGGACACAGAGCAGGAAAGTGTGGGGCCCCGGGGCCGATAAAGCCGCACAGAGCGAAAACTGGCGGCGGACGTCCTCTGCAGGACGCTCAATGCACAGGCAGTCAGGTGTGTCCACGACAGCCACCTGTGCAGAGAAGATGACAAAGCTTTAGAAAAAGGCCCCTTCAATACACTATGAAATAATACAGCACTAATGGATCTATCTGAATACAGTTAAAATAAAAAAGTGATTTTACCATGGTAAAGAGGTGTTTAAGTACAAGCTGTAATGTAGTTTATTTGTTTAACTGTAGGTAACACTAGGCCACTTTCAGTTGCACATACATATTTTATAATAATGTTTATAAAAAAATGAATATTTTATTTATAATATATTTGGTCAGACTTTGCAAAAAGGCCCCATTAGTTAACATTAATTCACTAAATGTCATTAACCAGCATTAGGCCATACGTGTTACATTATTTATTCATCATTTGTTAATGTTAGTTAATAAAAATACAACAGTTTATTGTTAATTCATGTCAGGTGAGGAATATAAAATAATATTAACAGATACATAAAATTTTAGTTTTTAATAATGTAAATGTTGAAATTACTATTAACTGCTTTAGACGTGCTTTAGAAGTAATTTTCATTGTTAGTTCATGTTGTCTAATGTAGTTTATAACTATAATAACAATTAACAACTATAATTATATATAATTATAATGTAATTAACAATTATTACATTTTTATCTAATGTTACCAAATGTAACTGTATAGTAAATATTATGCTGAAGTGTACTCTCACTTTTTTATTTTATTTTATTGTTTTATGTTTCTCTTTTTGAATCAAAGGTTTTGTAGACAAATATTTTTGTAGACAAACTGGTTTTGTAGGCAAATATAAATTCTTCAAAAAAACTATAATTTTAATTAATTTTAATTTAAATCTCCCAGTCTCCCATCTCAGTTTTATGAATTACTGGTTTTATAAGAACAAAAGGCAGTTAAAGTTTGCTTAAAGTCAGTTAAATTTGTACAATTATTGTTAAGGTTTATGACATGTATACATAAATGTGAATATAATGAAAAAATAACTGTGACACATAAACATCATTTTATGAAATGCTTTTGATATGTCACATACTAGGAAATCACTTGAATGCATTGATGCAGCTTTATTTTACATTAAATAAAAAATCTGTGCAGACTGAGTGTGGCCTTTCATAGAGATTTAAGTGAGAGCTGAACGCACCTGTCGTCCTGCCAACGTCACACGTCTCTTCTGACAGTCGGTGACTGGTGTCTCAGGGCCTGTACAGTCAGAGTCAGATGTCGGGCCGCCCAGGATGGCATTGACCGCACTGCTTTTCCCAGCACCCGCTGAGCCGAGCAGGACCAGTCTCAACTCTACAACCACAGACAGAAACAGTGTTATTAAAGACAGACATGAGTTACAAAGAAACCACTTTTATTTGGCTTTTTTTCACAAATAATATTAGAAAGTGATTTATTTACATTTTAGATTTAGTTTTCAATAAATACTGGAAAAAATTAAATGACTCAAGTTGTGTTATTGGTTTTATGAGGGTTAATTCGATATCAAAATTTCATTACAATACTGGCATAATAAAACATGAAATTTATACTGCATTGCAAATTAATTTTACACTTTTTAAATTCACATTTGATTTGCATTTAAAACACTTTGAGCTTTATTTTAAAATCTTAGTATTTCATATTTGAGTGGTTATGTATATTATATTTACTATTATTTAGTAACACCAGCTGATTTGTTGTAACATGAAACATGCAAAAAGTAGGAAACAATAATTGTGTCTTTATTCAGAGTTCAAAATATAATGTTTTATCGAATGCCTTGTAATGTTTAAAGAAGAAATATTTTTTGATCAACGTCAGTTAATGGTGTGACAAACTGATACAAATCTGGGTTTACCACAGCAAACAAAAACCAAGTTTCATATTTTTCCTATTTAAGTGGAAAATCATGTTTCACAAGCACAACAGCTAGATATCTCAATGAAAATCATCTTTTTCTTTCCACACAAATATTGGAGCTTGTAATTCCACATATGGGTTGGACTTAGTAAAAACCAGGATAAATAAACTGGTCCTGTAGCACCAGACCTGACTAAACAAAATGAAACAAGCAATAAAAAAAATAAAATGTGCATAGCAAAAACATGTTTTTTAAAATATATTTTTAGATCAAATATTAATGGGCTACATCATAATCCAAGGACAACATGTTAAAATGAATGCTAAACATAAATAAGAAATGTCTGAAGAAAACAGATTAAAAGTGAATTGTGCGTGTACTTACGACATAAAATTTTAATTGAACTTACTACTTAAAACAGTGTGTCTTTATGATGCATTATATAAACTGATTACCAGGACATAATAATGTGAAAGCCAATTTTGCATAATTTTGATGCAATAGCGCCACCTAAAGACTGAACTGACACATAACACCTTTCATTATATGAAACATCAGAAATGCAACTTAAACTGTGAGTTTAGATTTGCTAAAAGCTGTGTGTTGCAGTCAGCAGGCTGTGTGTTATGCTTAGACCGTTTCAACACACAAATAAAGCTCAATTACTACACTATATGTGGGTCAGCATAAAAGTTTGCTTTTTATTTTTAGTAAGGCTGTTTTTTGAAATGAAAAGAATCTTCCACCTTCTAATGGGTGGGCCGACAGTTTAATGAGGATGCTTATAAAATTACTTCCTTTTTACTTTGAGTGGTTGGAGAGGAACATATTGTAAGATGCTATTAGCAAGAGAAACACTCAAAAATAAAAACATATTTGTCTCAGTTTCAAATATCTCAGTAAGGGATTCTGTAGTTTATTAGGAAAAATGCCAAGCCATTTAAAGAGAAAGAAAAATAAGGACAAAATTATGACTTAATTTTAAGAAAGGTACAAAAGCTGTCACTGAGGCAGTCCCTTTCCATAATAGTATCATACATATTATAGTACCACAGATTTTGTACCTTTTTATGAGAGGGTCTACGCAAAGACTTCATGTATCCCACAATGTAAATTATGTTACATGCACTGCATTAATTTTTTGCAATCTAAAACATGTGCTTCGTGTGGTAATTAATCTAAATTAAAATATCATTTAACCTGCCTGGTTATCTAAATTACTTTTCACTGTTCTTACAGTGTGGTACTCCAAGGTACTTCAAAAAAACACCATGGTACTATACCAGACACGAAGATTCGAAATACATTACAATGGTATATGTCCAAAAACAAGGTATTACCATCGTAAATGTCCACAAACAAGGTAATACCAAGTCCACAAAACCTTGCTGGTTTGTTTTGGCTAGTAGTGTAAATCATACATTATTTCTGAAACTTAAGTAAACTTCCTCTAGTACCTCTCTCCTTCAGATCTGTCGGCTCTTCTTCACTGCTTCCAGATCTGTCTTTCTCTTCCTGGTGAATTTCATCTTGTGTCGTACTTCCCTCCATAATCTGCAGCTTGAAAGGGAACAGAACATAATGTATTGTGCAGTAGACTATGAATTGTCTAAAAATATGCACACAAAAGAGCATCCAATGGGAAAATAAGAGTGGAAATGGGGGACATCGTTCCATTCAGATGACTCAGCACAGAGGAAGGGCCACACAAACACATTTCACATACTTCAGTTGCTGTGAAGCACTTTCACTGCCACATTTCAGCTTAAAAGCAATACTGTAAGTGCTTAGCTTCCTCTAGCAGTGTGGCATACCAAACAACTGATGTCTGCTTTTGATTTTGTGAAAGCTGATAAAGAACACAGGCTCGAGAGGCTTACCTTCAAGTGTGAGACTGATCTTTTGTTTATGAGCTGGCCTGATCGTGTGTTTATGAGCTGGCCTGATCTGTGCTCCTCCGTACTTCCTGTTTCTCCTCCTGCTGTTCAGTCAAAACACTGCTGGCAGTGTGGCTCTGCCTGAACATGTGATGCTGTTGGGACACACTCCTCCTCTTCCTCCTCTCTGTCTCTGAATCACACCCCTATTTACAGATGCTTCTTAAAGGTGTGTCTGTTTTCATGAACTGGGTGGATAAAGGGCTAGTGTTACAGCATTTTTATCAGCTGTAACCACAAACAAGAAGTCGAGCACTCTTCCTTGGTTCAGTTACCAATACTTAATATATTTGCATGCTAAATGCAGTAATTATGTTATCTTTCCAGTTTTTAGCCTCTGTTGTGACATTCTAGTGGGTAATTTAATCTTGTGATGATGCAAAATGTTCTTGGAAAAGCTGCAGTACGGGAAATTCTGGCTTCAAAAGGTTTTAAATGTGCACATATTAACCCCTAACAATAACCATTTGTATCATAGTAACACATGCAATATATACATACATACAATAATGCATTCTAATTAGTGCTGTCAAACGATTAATCACGATTAATCGCATCCAAAATAAGTTTTTGTGTACATGTGTGTGTACTGTGTATATTTATCATGTATATATATATAAATACACACACATGCATGTATATATTTCAGAAAAATGTTATGTTTATATATTAAATACATTTATATATAATTATATAAATATAAATATATACATGTAAATACGTGTACTTATTTTCAAAATATATACTGTGTATATTTATATATACATAAATATAGAAAGTACACACATATATATTATGTAAACAAAAACTTTTATTTTGGATGTGATTAATCGTGATTAATCATTTGACAGCACTAATTCTAATAAAATCTGATTTTCTTTGTAAAAATGCTAACAAAAAGTCATGCAAACCAAATAAAGAAAAAGGTTAATTTTTTGAACTGATTTTTAAATGTGACCCCAGCATTTAACATTTAATGCACATGTATGAATGACTTTACATTATAGAACTTAAAAAATAAATAAATAATAATACTAAAATAAAAAAAAAAATCAGACCATACTGCTTTTATTTAAAAATTAAGACAAACCATATTTGGACTCTTGGAATGTCAAACATTAAAGAGTTTGTTCACCCAAAAAAATGAAAATTCTGTCATGATTTACGCACCTTTATGACTTTCTTTGTTCTGTGAAACATGAAAAGATGATATTTGGAGAAATGACCAAACAGTTTCAGTTCCCACTGATTTCCATTGCATTTGTTTGCCCATAACCAAATCTGCTTGGTTATCACCATTTCTAAAAATATATTTAATGTTCCACAGAAGGAAAAAAAATCAAAGTTTTGGAATGACTTTATTTTAATGGAATTTTCATTTTTGTGTAAAGTACGCTGTTAATGGAACATGATCATATTTAATTCGATGAACAACATAAATGTAGAAAATTTTAATATCTACAGTACATTAAAATTCAGACTTACATGGGGGGGGCTCACCATATGTGTACTACATGAAGAAAGTTCATTTATAAACGTCTTTTATAACAACAAACCCCGTCTTTGAGATTTAATGAAAATAAGTCAATGCAAAATGCACATATATCAATGCAAATATATCACTGATTTCCTCCATCTTCTAAAACTACCAACAATCACTTTTTTAAAAAGATCACTTTAAATGTAAACTAAATTGTTGGTGCAGTAAGTAATTTTTTTAATGCATACTGATACCTGTCGAACTGGATACTGCATTAAGCAAAACTTTTCAATTAATGATGCCACTAAAAAAAAAAAAAATTCATAGGCATAGTGCACTATAAATGATGGTTATGTGAGGGAGGACCTTGTCCACTGATTTGGTTGGGGTCTTCATGTCTGTGCACAACATTATAAAAATATTTGTGAAATTAACTGAGTTTCTTAAGGTATAAAAAGTACTTACTGCACCTTAAAAATTATTTTATACATGCTTGCCCTGTAAACGTGCTAAAAGTTGAAAACTATAATATTATTACAGCATTTGCATTACAAAAATACAATATGTAAGACATAAAATGATGACAGTGCAGTTAAACTGCTGTTGATATAAATTAACTCAACATTAAATTAGAAAAAAAACAACAACATTTGGCCCTAAAATGAAACTGCACATAACTGTATAAAACATAAAATGTTTTGGACATTATGAAAGCACATGAAGCATCGATCACACTCACATACACATCTTAAAACAGACAATGAAACTAAACACAAACACAAAAGGGAAACTTCAAAAGTGTCCTCTAAAATAGGATATTTTTTTACAACAATAAAAAATGACTAACATTTTAAATACTATTTTTAAAAACATGTCAGAGACTAAGAATGTCCACTGATCAGAAAAAGTTAAAAAAGAAACTCTGGTCCTCTGTTTGGTGCTTCTGGGAATGCGTCCAAATGTAACCCAGTCTCTTGTAAGTGCCTTTTAGGAGATTCATAGTCCAGGCATTATGTAAGCGATGTTGTCCAAAGTATTTGACTGCAAAAAAAGTGGGCGAGGAGTTGAAATCATACACTTTGTATATCAACTGCAAATAGGAAACTTTTGTAAAGGTTTTGGATAAAAACAGTTCATTTTTGGGGATAAAAAAAAACTGTAGTGTGTGAATGTGTCTCACCAGGATGTTGCGTGGACAGCCGTTGAGCTGGGGGACTTGTGCCGTCAAGCAAGTTAATGGACCAAGAGCACATAAAATAGAGTCTAAAAGCACAGAAAGACTGCCAGACACCGCCACCATCCCCTACAGAACAAACAGAGATGCTTATGGACATGATCTATATGTGGACAGGCCCCTACAAGGGAAGGGACATGTCTGCAACACAAACCTCCGTCTCCTGAAGTCGGTGTCCAATCAGAGACAGCGATTCACCCAACAGCTGCAGGTGAGCTGCGGCATCTATGGGATCCACATCAGGTACACGCACTGGAGACAACGACATACCCAAAGACGAGCGGCCCTGAGGGGTCAATCCCGCCCCTAAACTGACAGCTTTACTTGAGCCTGAGATAAACAGAGGGATATTAAAGAAATGACACAAGAAAAATGTTGATGCATGACTAAACATGAAATTTATAAGATGCGTAACTTGGAATTCTGTCATGACAACTCTCGAAGAGTTTAGCATGGTAATATACGTGACTATGTTAATGTGTTTGGCCTTGGCGGAATAGATCTGCTACGCTGCTGCTGCTGCCAATACATCCACAACATGCTACTGTGAGCATGCAGAAAATATTGTTGCTGTACACATAACATATACGAAATAACCCCCATATATAGCATCCATGATCACCCCGTAGCAGATCTAGACAGGTGGAGCTGGGGAAGGTGGAGGGTTTCTGAAGCGTGCTGCATCTGCTACAGCAACCACTAGCCAAGTATTTGAATGTTGAGCAACAAGCTCATTGGCTGCTGATATGAAAAGAACCAATCAGCTGCGCCATGTGATAATGATGTGATTATATCAGATTGAGTTAGAACCTGCGCCATCTAGAGATTCATGACAGAACTTTGTATAAACTGATCAGCTTTGGTCTCACCTTTGCTTTTACTGTCTGAGGTTGTTAAAGTTTTCCGCTTGACCGTCATAGCTTCAGCTTTATTCTGCTTGTGCTGGAGATATTGAGCTTTCTGTCTCCAAACCTTTGATGTGAGAGAGAAGAGACAGAAAGAGGATATGCATCACTGTCGCACCACTGACTGAAATTACAAAACACTGCTCAAGCACTTATTCAAGCAATTAAACACAACACAACCCATTTTACTTGTTATTTCATTGTTATTTTCAGTAACTGAAATAAAATTAAAAATAAAATAATTAGTCGAAAACTTCGAAAAACTTAAAATTAGAAAATTCGAAGAAAAAAAATAATAAACAATTTAAAAAAAATGATAAAAAAGGCAAAAGCACATTACAAAATTACTAAAACTTTAAACTTAAATCAAGTGAAAACTAAAAACATTCATTTTAATTCAAAATATAAAAAGATAATTTAAATTATTTGTAAATACTTCAGTAATAAATAACAGTAAAATAACACTGGCTACTTTATTAGCATTAACCAGCATCAAATTGCTGTTATTAAATGGATTGTTCGCCCAGAAATGTAAATTCTGTCTTGATTTACTCAAATAAATAAATAAATATTATGGAAGTCTGTGGCTACCAGCAACTGTCTGGTTACCAACATTCTTCAAAATATCTTCTTTGTGTTCAACAGAAGACAGAAATTCAACTTGGAACAACTTGAGGGTGACTAAGTAAAAGTAAAATTTTCATATCTTTTCAACTACCCTTTAAGTCACTGTTTATCTGAAATCTGAAAGCAAAGGTAAAAAGTGTTTACCAGTTTGTCTTTTTCAGGCAGCTGTTTCCACACCTCTGCAAGTTTCTTACTCAGCTCCCCGAAGACTGAGGCGAAAAAAAGAACAAAATTTCAACCAATCATGAAACAGCACAGATGATTGACAGGAGTGCACAGAACAACAGCACTCACCTAATCCGGGCTGCTCCGCGTTGATATTGACCCTGTACTCCTTACAAAACACCTGATAGGCTGTCGTGTTCTTCTTCTTTGGCTGTCAAGATGTACAGAACATTAATTAATGATAAAATCAAGCCAGTCAAGGCATTTCCACTGGTGTAGGGAAGTGATTTAATTTACCTTGTCCTTGTCATGCTTGTCTCTGTCCTTTTCCTCCTTCTTTTTCTTCTTCTCGCCCACCAGTTCAATGCTTTGATGTTGATGGGATGAGGTGGGTGGAGCCATAGCGTACATTCCACCAGAAGAGCTATGATTGGATGAGATGTGAGAGTGGGAGTGGCTTCTAGACTGATCACCTGTTTTGCAGAGAAATTTAAATTCAATTTTATGTAACAACGACAAAATGACAATAGCAACCAATCAATATTAGCTTTAAAGTAAGTGAAACATGTCTCACCTGGACAGCTTTTCTTCCCTCCACTTCCTCCTTTGCTGTGTTTCTTCTCCCTGGATCCTTTCTCTCGGTCTCGCTCTTTATCTTTTTTCTTTTTGCTCTTCTTGCTCTTTTTCTTCTTTTTAGAGAGATGTGTGTAGGAGTCGTCAATCACCAGCTCGCCGGCCTCTAGCTCTCCTCCTGAAGATGAGCTGTCTCCTCCCATGACGCCGTAAGACCCTCCGTAATGCCCTGATGAACACAAACACACATATTTAATGCTGCAATACATTCATGTTAGGGCTTAGATGATGATCTTAATACAGCGTGTCTCATTCATGCAGAAAATCAACACAACTTCAGTGCAAACAAAACCAGAACATTTGTACATTTGTAAATGCCTGTGAGGGTTTTATTTATTTATTTATTTGTTTATTTTATAGAGCGTTTGAACAAATGGATGTTGAATGTTTGTCATTATACAGACACCAGAAGTAAAGATCGGTCAATATTGACTTTTTATGACTGATACAGATAATGCTTGTTTCAGTTAAACAAAAACAGATTTGGATTATGATCGATTTTCTCTCAAAAAAAGATTATTTTTGTTTAGGATTTTATGCAGACACAATTTTTAAATTTTGTTTCATTTCTGCTTTTTAACAAAAATAATTAGAGTATCATTAGACTACAAAAATAAAAACATATTTTTAGTCATAAATTATTACTTAATAAGAAGTATTACTTTTATTTATTTATGCCATTATATTTCTGCAGAGTTGTTGTTAACACTGTTAATGTTCTAAATTGATCTTAATGTAGATTTTTGTTTCTAAATAAGTCTTTAATGCTCACCAAGGCTGCATTTATACAATAAAAAATACAGTAAAAACAGTACTATTGTAATTTTAAATAACTGTTTTCTATTTGAATATATTTTAAAATGTATTTTATTTCTCTGATGTAAAGCTGAATTTTTAGCGTCATGACTCCAGTCTTTAGTGTCACATGATCCTTCAGAAATCATTCTAATGTGCTGATTTGATGCTCAAGAAACATTATGATTAGTATCAACGTTAAAGACAGTTGTACTGCTTAATATTTTTGTGGAAACCCTGATACATTTTTAAAAGTAAAAGTTCAAAAGAAAAACATTTTTTTGAAATAGAAATGTTTTGTAAAATTTGACATCTCTTTGTCACATTTGATCAGTGTACCCTTGTTGAAAAAAAATCAATATTCAATTCTTTAAAAAAAAAATTCTTATTGACCCCAGACTTTTTATCAGTACTGTAAGTATCTTTGTTTTGATTTGTTTTTCCCATTTAAAAACAAATAACTATTATTTAATTATTATTATTAAATATTGTAATTTTTCCAAATTTTATAACGTGAATACAGTTGTTGGGTGCTTTTCCTGAAAGATTTTACAGTAGACCTGATATTAAAGAACAGACTAAACCAATAAGTAAAATACAGGTCTATTTTTAATCATAAAGAGACCGATAAATACAGTTCTTAAGGTCCTTGCACACTGAGTCTGAAATTTTCGTATGCGTTTTTTCATTTTTTTCGTATTCGTCATCCTTTCCTATCAAAATGCTTGCTACGGATGCAAAAACGCAGAAAATCGAACCTGGTCCGAACCTTTTTTATGACAGACGAAAGTTTCGGAGGCAGTGTGTAAACGTGATTGACACAACATGAGGTCGTATTTATTTTTTAACGTGCGAAAATTTCAAACAAAAATTTTGGACTCAGTGTGCAATGGCCACAAGGATCTGTCCTAGGTCCTCTGCTATTTTCAGTATACATGTTGCCCCTTGGTAATATTATTAGAAAATACGGGATTAGTTTCCACTGTTATGCTGATGATACTCAACTATATATCTCAACAAGACCAGATGAAACTTCTAAACTAACATATGTTAAAACATGTTAAAAATGTAAAAGATTGGACGACCAATAATTTTCTCCTATTAAATTCAGATAAGACCGAGATATTACTTATTGGACTACAATTTGCAACTAGACGGATGTACTGTTACTTCCTCTACAGTCAAAAATCTGGGTGTTATATTAGACAGCAACTTGTCTTTTGAAAATCATATTTCCAATGTTACAAAAACAGCATTCTTCCATCTTAGAAACATTGCCAAGCTACGAAACATGTTACCTGTTTCTGATGCAGAAAAGCTAGTTCATGCATTCATGACCTCTAGACTGGACTATTTGTAATGTACTGCTAGCTGGTTGTCCTGCATCTTCAATAAACAAGCTACAGGTAGTCCAAAATGCAGCGGCTAGAGTCCTTACCAGATCAAGAAAATATGATCATATTACCCCAATTTTACAGTCTCTGCACTGGCTACCTTTTAAGTTCTGTATCAGTTACAAAGTATTATTACTTACCTATAAGGCCCTTAATGGGTTAGCTCCTGCGTACCTAACTAGTCTTCTACCACGCTACAATCCATCACGCTCCCTAAGGTCGCAAAACTCTGGACTTTTGGTAGTACCTAGGGTAGCACAGTCCACTAAAGGAGGTAGAGCTTTTTCCCATTTTCTCCCAAACTCTGGAATAGCCTTCCTGCTAACGTTCGAGTATCAGACACACTCTCTCTGTTTAAATCTAGATTAAAGACACATCTTTTTAGCTAAGCATTCAAATAATGCATTTCATAATCTTGTACTGCAGTTATAGCTGATCAAATGTACATTATTACTATTTAGCTTGGGTTGAACAAATCATTTTCGCTTGGTTGGAACAGCAGCTACGCTAATTATGTCTCTATTTATTTCTCTAACATCCCGTGGTAACTAGGAATTACACAAGCTTCAGTCTGGATCCAACCCTTAAAAGATCTGAGATGACCAAACACCTGAGAAGAGATGATGCCAACCCCTCAGAGGACCTGAAACAACATACAGAACTACCAAATTTTGCTATAAGTTTGATTGTAATATATAATCATTGCTGTTAATAATGTTCATCGTCTGTTTGACTGTCATTAACTGAATTTTACCGTACATTTCTGCCATTATGTACATCAATTTGACAGTCACCACTGATAGTCTACTACTAAATATATTGTAGAAACTTAATTTTCTGTAAAGCTGCTTTGCAACGATTTGTATCGTGAAAAGCGCTATACAAATAAACTTGAATTGAATTGAACCTTTACTCACCCACAACCTCCACCTCTTTCCCCACAACAGGCAACGGCTCTCGGCTGTGCTGCTTTTTCTTTGGAGGCTTCGAAATAATTTTATCTTTGTCTTTCTCCTTCTTAAGCCCTCCTTTCTTTGAGCTGGAGGACGAATGATGCCCTACGACACCTGAAGAGGAAGAAGAATGTACCGGAAAGGAGAATCCCTCGTTCATTCCTACACCTTCATTCTTCTCTTTTGAGGAAAGGATGAGCTTCATCTTGAGGCCTTCAGCTTCACAGAGCGTCAGCGGCTCTCCTTTCCCAGCTCCACCGTGGAACAGCAGCGACTTTGAGGAAGAGGAATGCTTTTTAGACGAAGATGAGCCGGGTGGACGAGAGTGCGAGTAGGAGTGGCTGCTCTTGGAGCTGCTGTCACGTTTGCGGTCTTTGGAGGAGTGTGGAGAGGCTTGGGGAGGGTAGGAGGGTTTTTTGTGGAGGTGAGGAGTGGAGTCAGAGCCCGTGGCCAGCGGGGAGGTGATGGCCTCCAGGAGGCCCATGGCCGTGTCTGTGGAGTTAGACGGGTGAGAGGAGGACAAGGAGGAGAGGGAGGGCGAGCGATCTGAAGACTTGCGCTTCTTCTTGTGGGGCGGCTGACCAGAGCTGTGATGGTCTGCGGGGAGAGTTTAGAAATCCAAAATCATATTTGATTCAGTGAAGGTTGCTTTTTTTTTTAATTTTTGAAAAGAAAAAAAAGTGCAAAATTATAGAACTTAGATATTAACTTAAAAAGCAGTTGTGCTAAATATAAAATATATAGATACAATAATATAGAAACAGAAATATATAGTGCACCGTGAAGATCTGCATTCACTGCAGACAGATCTGCATTCACTGCAGTATGCTTACACATTAAAGGCATAGTTCACCTAAAAATGAAAATTCTGTCATTAATTACTCACCCTCATGTCATTCCAAACCCGTAAGACCTTCGTTCATCTTCGGAACACAAATTAAGATATTTTTGATGAAATCCGAGAGCTCTCTGACCTTCCATAGACAGCAACGCAACTGACACGTTCAAGACTCAGAAAGGTAGTAAGAACATCGTTAAAATAGTCCATGTGACATCAGTGGTTCAACCGTAATTTTAAGAAGTTATGAGAATAGTTACGAAAATCAAAATGATCTTAATTTGTGTTCCGAAGATAAACGATGGTCTTGCAGGTTTGGAACGACATGAGGGTGAGTAATTAATGACAGAATTTTCATTTTTTGGGTGAACTATCAATTTAACTAATTCATATTAAATCTAATATATTATATTAGAAATAAAAATATAAAATATAAAAGTAATGTAAAAAAAAAAGAAATAAAAAGGACTACTACACCCAGTTTTTAAAGAAGACAAACCTCCTCTGTGATAGTAGTCATCACTTAAGTGCTTTTTTTTTTTCTTGTGAGAATCTCCTCCTAATAGGAAAAGGTCAGAATCCTAAAAAAAAAGACAGTGCATGTTCAAACAGGCATGATATGTGCCAGAAAGATAATGTTAGTGAGGAAATAATCCACATATGGTTATTGATCTACTGCTCTACAACTACACCTACAACGGGAAGAGTAGGGATGCTCTAATCAGGCTTTTTACTTCATCTGAAGCGGAATACAGAACATTTTAATAGGCCTTATATAAACAAGCAGGCTTACACAAAAGATTATAGGCACTAGAATGCATAAACCTATGAGAAAAAGCCTTAGCCTACAAGGCTAATAAAAATAATGTATGGGTATAATTAAACATAATATGAGCTTTTGCATCTATTCAATAATTCATTTGTGAAAATTTTTACTCATTTATAATTTACTTACTAAATATATCATTATGATATTTAATGCATTATAATATCTAAATATTGCACATTGGATTTATTTACAATTACACTACCATTTGGGGCAATAATTGCATTGAAAGCAATTAATACTTTCAGCAAGAATTCAAAGTGACAGCAAAGACATTGATAATATTACAAAAATGTATATTTTAAATTAATGCTGTTTGTTTAAACCGTTTAATGTTATTAAACAGCACAACTGTTTTCAACATAATAATAATAATAATAGTGCTGTCAAATGTTTAATCGCGATTAATCACATCCAAAATAAACGTTTTTGTTTACATAATAAATGTATGTGTACTGTGTATATTTATTATGTATATATATATATATATATATATATATATATATATATATATATATATATATATGTATGTGTGTATGTATATATATATATATATATATATATATATATATATATATATATATATATATATATATATATATATATATATATATATATAAATATAAAAATACACACACACACAGTATATACTTTGAAAATATTTACATGCATATACATTTATATTCTTATACTTTATATTATATATAAATATATTTAATATATAAACATAATATATATTTTTAAATATATACATGCATGTGTTTGTATTTATATATACATAATAAATATACACAGTATGCACACATATATTATATAAACAAAAACTTTTATTTTGGATGCGATTAATCATTTGACACACTAAATAATGTACAACTCCAAATGACTCCAAACTGATTCCAAAGCTTTAAAAGGAAGTCTAGTTTCCCGGCCTTTTCATTTTGTTGGATGCCAGTAATATTTGTTTAACAGTCAGCTACTACTGTTAATGCTCTTTAACCTGGAGTCATTTAATACAGATGTCTAAAGTGTATTCCACTTTGTAACACACATTAATATTGCACTTACACTTTACGGAGAGCACCATACATTTTTCACCTTTCCTCAACACTTATTACACTGGTGATGGCATGAAAGTAATGCTAACGTCTTAAAGTAGACAATATTTTGTCGATTTAGGTGACCGGCAGTTCAAAGATTTCCAGTCGAGTCACAGGAAGTGATTATCAGCCCACTGATCGCAGCATCCCTAAGCATGAGTCAATGACAAGTGGCCTGAGAGGGAGAAACACAGGTCCAAATCCTTCTCAGACCAGAAGTCAAATCTAGGTAACAAAACATCAAGCTGCGTGTTTATTAATGTCAGAGTCTACCGACAGCTTTTGTGGTTACTACTGGTATTATTTCTCACATAACACAGTTATGAAATATATATGTATACTGATAAATCAATGGATGACAATCAATGGATTCTTGTCAACCACTTGTTGATATGATGCAACTTGGTGTTGGATGTTACCGTAACTCCCTGCTGTTACCTTGTGGTGTTTCTTGGAGGTTTTGTGCACCTGCGCTGCGATTTCTTCTTCCTCTCTCAACAGATCTTTATACGAGCGCCTCTTCTCTCTTTGGCTGCGACCCGCAACAAGACCAACCTCTCCTTCCATCCCTGAAATATCTACAAAGAAAACCATGTTTCACAGTAGGTTTTGATTGGACATGTTTGAGTGTGTCATGGTGCTTCTCTAACAATCATCATTACCCATCATTCCTTTCTTCTTTATCTCCTCAAAAGCCATGGTCAGTCCCGGTCCTTCAGGTGGGCTTGGTCAGTGATTCTAGTGCACAAGAACAGATTCATCAAGTTCAGTCTAAAAACACTTAATTTGAAACAAACTATCTACAATGACCTTTCCTGCTTAGATAACTTATAATTTGATTTCAATTTAATTTGCACTTCTGTATGTACTAGTTATCTGCACTACTTTGTTGCAGACTAAATGTCAGAGTGTAAAATTGTGCTGCATTAAATACGATTATTTAACATTGTTTATATTGCAGTGTTTCTCTTCAGGTTTAGTCTAACACTTGTTCAACCTCTGTTAGAAAAATCTGCATATTTTTGTAGTTTTTTTTAAGCAATGAAAGTGTATATATTACACAAAAGTTCACCATGACCCAAAAATGAAAATGTAGTCACTCTCAGGCCATCCAAGATGTAGATGAGTTTGTTTCTTTGTTGGAACAGATTTTAAGAAATTTAGCATCACATCTCTTGCTCATCAATGGATCCTCTGCAGTGAATGGGTGCCGTCAGAATGAGAGTCCAAACAGTTGATAAAAACATCACAATGAGTGAATGGGTGCCGTCAGAATGAGAGTCCAAACAGCTGATAAAAACATCACAATGATATACAAAAGTAATCCACACCACTCCAGTCCATCATTTAACATTTTGTGAAGTGAGAAGTGTTTGTAAGAAATAAGTCCATCATAAAGGTGTTTTAACTTAAAATTATAGGCCATGATCCATAATAACGCTTCATCCAGTGAAAAAGTCCATCAACATATTTGTTTAGCACTGCTTTTGATTGTAAACGGTGCTTGATCTGTGTATATTTCTCTCATGATTCAGATGAGATGATTTTTTCACTGAAGAAAGCAATATTATAGACAGAGGTCTCTGGAAGCTGGTTTAAAGTCAGAAACATCTTGATGTAATTGTTTTTTAAAACACAGCTTTTCACTTCACAAGATGTTAATTGATGGACTGGAGTCATATTGTTGGATTGTTGTATTGTTTTCATCAGCTGTTTGGACTCTCATTCTGACGGCACCCATTCACTGCAGAGGATTCACTGGTGAACAAGTGATGTGATGCTAAATTTCTCCAAACCTGTTCTGATGAAAAAAAAAACAAACAAACTAATCTACATCTTGGGTGGCTTGAGAGTGAGTACATTTTCATTTTTAGGTGAAGTCACATTCTCATTCAAGAGCATTTTATTAGACAAACAACTGTAGATAGGCACCTGCATGCAACTTATATATATACACAATTTATAAAATGTCATTTTCCCTGGAAGAGAATGAAATATGCAAAAGGTACTTCGATCATGGACTAAAAGTGACAAGTTTTCTTCAGAACGACATGTTTTGTAAAAATTGCTATACAAACAAAACTGACTTAAATTTAAGTTTTCATTTGAATGCCATATAATGCTTAACATTAAAGATATAAAGCCAAATAAATAAGCACCAATACAGAACAAAACTCATCAGAAAAAACACAATTAAGTCGCCTCATCTTCCAGTTCTACTAAAAGCTTTCTTCTAATTGCAATAACGTTGCATGCAGAAGCGTTGACCAACTCAGCTACAGAATGCACACACACTCTTTAGTGACAGATCAGGATCTGCAGCACACATCAGCTCTCCTCCAGCCACAACTATAGTCGAGCTGCCAATGACATTTGCTGGAATCCCAACAACAAGAACGAGAAGATCAGCCTCAACACTCATTATTGCACATTTCCCGCCTACTTTCGAAGAAATGCACACACTCACACACCCCCTTCCCCTCTCTTCATCAGGATCCAGCGCTTCCCTGGTTCAGCTCGAGAGGACTTGAGCAGCTGCGGACGCGTCGCGCGTCTCTGTCGGATCGCCCAGCGCGCTCAGAGCCGCGGCTGCGGTGCACATAGGCCGGTATCGGGTTACAACTCGATTAACGGTGCGTTCCCACCATGCAATTTTATGGGTTTCTACAGTACTGCAAAAATGGCACGGAATGCATTCGATACATGTGGAGATATTAGAAGTGTTGTGCAATAATGAGTGAAATATTACCTCGGGTTGGATGTGGGTTTAGTTGGCGCGCGACGCCATCTTTGATGGGAGTCAACAACAAAAGCAGCCAGAGCTGAGGAGGAGGGACTTTGAGACCGGAGAGCGGATCACAACAATGAAAGCTCCCATTTTTACAACCAAAAACTGACATTAAACATTAGCATTAGTAATATTTACTATATAAAAGCGATTTGAAAACGCACAGCTTATACTTCTGTGTTAATTATGCTACATCGTTGATTCAAAGACATGATGACTGTACACTCATTATGTAATTTATTTGGCTGTCTTTCAGTCATTTACAAAAATGAATATACAGTAAACTGTGACATAACAGGCATAACAGAAAGGAATGAGAATGGTTTCAGGAACAAAAATAAAATGAAGGCAATTTATAATTTTTCTTAGTCAAAGTTGGATTTAAATAACCGTTATTACACAGTTGTGTTGTATATGTAGGCATGTCATATATAAATAGTTTCTCCTGTTTTTCCAATAAAACCCACAGTTGTCTCATCCTCTCACTTCTTTTCTTCAATCCATCTCTACCTGTCTCCCATATTCTGCATCTGAATACTGAGAGATGTGAAGCTGGCCAGTAAATCCGTCACCTCGTCCACCTGTGGATCACATGAAAGAATAACTATGTCCAAAAGCTACAGTGATATCAAACACACAAAACTGTTGAATTAACTCCATAAAGCCTATTGTAAATGCTAAATGCATTTCATTCTAAATGCCCCCTTCAGTGGTACATTTTCCATTATATAATATTTTGAAAATGAACACATATTGGACTTAAGCGACTCAGGTTTACTTGATTATCCATACATACTTCATCTTTTAGAAAAATCATGTTAAAATGCGAGTATGAAATATGCCACATCAGGCTTGAGGAATTTGTATTTGCATGTTTCCCATCATATTTTGCACCCACAATAAAAACTGCAGAGCTTTAAACAAAACTAAGCATTTAAATAATCTTATTAAGAAATATTATTAGGAGATATAGCGACAACTGATATTTTTATGCATGTTATGTAGTCTGTTATAAAGATCTCATTGATTTACATTACAAGCTATCAGAATTCCATCTTAATTTTGGCTGTATAAATATCAGCAACTGCACGAAATTGCATATTTTTGCTCATTTTGGGCCTCTAAATAACATTTTTTCTCCCCCCTCTGCAATTATGAGCTACAATCTCCTATATCATACTATATGAGCCATAAAAACCTGATGTACCCATATGATCCTCAAAAAAATAAATAAACACACAAATGCTTTTCTGTTTTTAGATTTTTTTATGTCTAAAGGTATAATAAATGGTTCCATTTAAAAAAATATATTAATATTTTATACGCCAGGCTTTACAGGGTGCAGATGCAAAACGAAAAAGTCCTCTTTAAAGTATCAAAGGGAATGAGTACATGAACTCAGCAGCTGTTCTACCTGTTCTCTGGTGCGGGTGTTCTGCAGCTGGTTCGAGATGTGCTCCAGTTTCTCTCTCTCTTCACTCTGTCCCATTATATTCAGATATTCCCGCAGCATTTGAATGATCTACAGATATATTCAGAGATCACTGGGTCATATTTGCATTACAGCACATAAATGAGCATGTACAACAGGAGCTTAGGAAAAGTGTGGGCAGAGCACATTATATAAACCTTATCAGCCTGTCTCATGTTTACCCAGTAGTCATTACATTACATTATGCATTTGGCAGAACCTTCATAGTAGAAATATTCACAAGAAGCATGAATGTCACAGTTTTCACAATCTCTACATAATGTGCATGAAGTTAATCACCTGTGTGACCTCTCCTCTGAGGGTTTCTAGGCTACGCGAGTCTCCCTCTTGTAAGATGTTGAGCTTCGAACGGGCAAGATGAAGAGCAGTCCTTCCAGCACGGTCCAGAGCATCAACACGGGCACCTGAGGGGACGTTTATAATGTGTGAACTAGTACTAAATTAGATTTGTGAATGGTGTTAGAGGTACTGTTTTTGTTAAGAAATAGCAGAAATATCTCGGATGAATCAGATTTAGATGAATAATCAATCGTACCTCCCCGTAGTAAGGTTGTGATGACAGGCACGTGGTTGGTGCAGGCAGCTGTAGAAGGCAATTTAACTCACCATAAGCTTTGAACATAGATTTAATTATACATAATTATGCTTCTGCATATCCTTACCCAGATGCAGTGGTGTGTTTCCGAGGCTGTCTCTCTGGTTTGGGTCAGCACCATAACTCAGCAACAACTGAACTACATTGTTAAAATTAAAGACGGAAAGAGAAAGTGGAAAAAGTTTAAATACAGTGGTGAAATATAGTGGCCTCAAAAGGTATTTGGATAATTAAGCCACACTTAAAGGAATAGTTCAAATGAAAATGGAAAATATTTCACGAAAAAGCCCCAAAATTTAAATTTGCCGAAAATGTACTCACTCTCAGACCGTCCAAGATGTAGATGAGTTTGTTTCTTTATCGGAACAGATTGGGAGAAATTTAGCATTGCACCACTTGCTCACCAGTGGATCCTCTGCAGTGAATGGGTGCCGTCAGAACGAGAGTCCAAACAGCTGATAAAAACATCACAATAACCCACAAGTAATCCACACCACTCCAGTCCATCAATTAACATCTTTAAACCATGGCTTCTGGTTCATAATTCATAATAACGCTTCCTCCAATAAAAAAGTCCATCCCTTGTTGTCCTCTCGCATCAAAATACACCGACATATTTGTTTGGAATAATTTACTTCTCTCCTGATTCAGTCAAGACAACTTTTTTATTGGAGAAAGTAATATTATGGATAGAAAAAGTTAAAAACATCTTAGTGATGAACTTATCACAATTATTATTTTTTATTGATGGACTGGAGTCATGTGGATTATAGTGATGTTTTTATCAGCTGTTTGGACTCTCATTCTGATGGCACCCATTCACTGCAGAGGATCCACTGATGAGCAAGTGACGTAATGCTAAATTTCTCCAAATCTGTTCTGATGAAGAAACAAACTCATGCTTACATTATGTTACTTGAAAATAAACGCCACTTGGTTTGAAATTTTATTATGCAATGTAATGATGATATTTATATGTTTTCGGGTGCGTCTTGGGTGGCTAAATACTTTTTGGTGCCAATAAATAAGCCAATAAAATTACCTTATCATGCATTGAATGCCACTATGGAAAGTTAATGCCAAACAATTTTGTCCGAGCTTACCGATACTCTCGTTACCATTGCAGGAAGAGAAGTGTAAGGCTGTCCTGCCCTTGTCATCAGCAGCACAAGGGTCAGTATCCTCTTCCAGCAATCTACGAACTAGAAAACAAAAAAGTGAACCGACTATAATCTAAATCTTAGCATCAAGTGTGACTACTACAGTCTGTCACGCTGATGATTCTCACCTGTGTCAATATCATTGGAGTTGGCAGCTTCTCTGAGCCTCTTCACAGCTTGGAGAAGAAAACAATATGGAATTGATTTATATATATATATATATAGAGAGAGAGAGAGAGAGAGAGAGAGAGAGAGAAATAGAAGGAAGGAAATTTAATTAAATTTTAAGTGTCTAAAAACTAAAAAACATCTGCTCTTACCACAATATTACTGAAAGATCTTACAGTGGTGGCCAAAATGATTAGAACACTAGTATTTTCAGCAGCTAAAAAATGGTTTTAAGTCAGTTATTTCTATCTTTTGCTGTAGTGTGTCAGTAGGAAATATCAGTTTAAATTTCTAAAACATTCATTTTGCCATTAATAGTAATAATCCAGAAGAACTGTGGCAACGTCTCCAAGATGCTTCAAGAAACCTACCTGCAAAGCTACAGTACTGTTAAAAGTTTTAGGCACTTGTGTAAAAATGCTGTAAAATGAGGATGCTGTCAAAAATAATGTAATAAATAGATTTTCTTTATCAATGAACTTTTATTAACTAAATTAAATCAACATTTGGTATGACCACACTTTGCGTTTAAAACAGATTTTGCCCTCGGTGCACTTGCGTATAGTTTTTCAGGCAGCTTTGCAGGTAGGTTTCTTGAAGCGTCTTGGAGGCGTTGCCACAGTTCTTCTGGATTGAGTCTGTCTCAGTTTGTTCTTTCTTCATGTCTCTCCAGACAGACTGGATGATGATCAGATCTCTGTGTAGCACTGGCTGTTGTCAGACAAAATATCTGTTTGGAAATGTAATCTGATATTTCCCTCTGACACACTACAGCAAAAGATAGAAATAACTGACTTAAAAACATTTTTTAGCTGCTGAAAATACTAGTGTTCTAATAATTTTGGCACTACTCTTGTGTGTGTGTGTGTGTGTGTGTGTAAATTAATAAATGACATGTCTGTTCATGCACACACCATACAGGTCTGCTGGTGAAAATACTAGTGTTCTAATAATTTTGGCTACTACTCTGTGTGTGTGTATGTGTGTGTGTGTGTGTGTGTGTGTGTGTGTAAATTAATAAATGACATGTCTGTTCATGCACACACCATACAGGTCTGCTGGTGAAAATGCTAGTGTTCTAATAATTTTGGCTACTACTCTGTGTGTGTGTGTATAAGTTAATAAATGGCATGTCTGTTCATGCACACACCATACAGGTCTTTTCCAATGGGCCCCATGTTCCTCCGAGCTCTTCCCAGCCGCCTCACCCTGCTCGATGTGATCTTGCCCGGTGAGCTCCGTCCCGCCTGCAGCAGCTCACCGGGCTGCCATAACAAGTGCAGGTACCGGAGCTCGGTGTCCGCCGCCGGTCGGGTCCGGTTGAGTCTCCGCGCGCTCAGCGTGTCCAGACGCGAGATACTGAACCCGACCGCACCTGCAGCCTCCAGCGGCGCCTCATCCTCCCGTTCCTCGCCGTCTCTCACAGCAGCTCCGTTCGCTACCGTCAACTCTCCCTCCGAACCGGACCGGTCGCCATCCGACGCGGCTGCGACAAGTGGGCTCGACACGTCCATTTTTATATAATATAAGGCGTTTAACGTTACTGGACTAATGTCAGCATGTAAATCTCAGTACCATCAGAATGTAAACACCGTATCTGTTGCACAAACCTAACGCAGCATTGTTACACAGGCGGCATTCTTCAAGACTGCATTTCGAGCCAGGTTTTTAAATAAAGATACGTTGCTTTTCTGTTCATCGCAATTTAATTTTGCAATGTTGACTACAAACCGTTCCGTGTTCTAACAAGCACTGTACTCTGAGCCCGTTTGAGCCAAAATGGCGCTGTTTCACTGTTTTGCGCTTGTTTTAGTAAAACACGTCTGCATTGCTTAGTCTGAATTCATCGTGACCTAAGCAGCCAATCAACATCGATGTTGTTAAAGCGCTCGTCCAGAGAACGTATAGTAACAACGTAGTAAATATACGTACGTAATTTCCAGAAAATGTGATTTCTGAATTACATTTTTTTTGTTTTATGAAAACAAAGATTAGGATTTGAATTGATTGTTAATTTATGTTAGCTATATTTACACATGCAATCCCCGCTAGGGGGCCCTCAGTAAACTTACCCAAGGGCTTCAAAATGTAAAAGTAAAAATATATTTAATTAATTTAACAATTCACATGCTAAATCTGATTTAAAAATGGGTGTGTAATATTTCCTACTCTGGATTAAAATCAGGAACTCAGAACATGCTTAGCTCTCATCTTATATTTTATCTTGTTTTCTCTGATAACAAATGTTAAGACATATTAAATGTTAAGAGTTTTCCAATATTTCAGCCTTTTCTATAATAAAACATTGTTAATTTCATAAATTACTTCAATGACGTTTCTACGCCACAATGCCAGATATATATATATATATATATATATGGCACTTTTAAGCACTTTTATGAAATTAATTATTGAGATATTGAGGTGGGATGTCTTTATTGTAGTTATAAATAAAAGTACATGCATGTCAACCCAAGAAAAATACTTTTCTTATACCTTTAACAAATTGTAAAAAAAATAAGTTATGCATTGTATTGCAACACCATAAAACAGCATATAAAGCTATACTTTGGCTTATAAAAACTATGGCAAGGCAATACTTATTATTTCATTTAACTGTATGTTTGATCATAGTCTCAGGATGCTAGATGTGGGATGTTTTCTATGGAAATGCAGGTAAATCGATAAGGTAAATTCCATGAGAAATGGGAGGTAGATGAGCATAATTTTAGCAGAAGAGATTTGGTCTTTGGTACCGTTAGTGTTAACGCCCCTCAAAGGTCAAAGTTCATAGTTGAAACAACTGCAGCACCAGCATGTTTCAGGTATTCTGATGTGTCATCGCCAGGCGTAACATCTCCCTGATGATCTGCCATGAGTCCTGCCTCACGGGCATGTTGCCATAGATGGCTGTTTCCCACAATGCCCTGCTTTCTTAAATAACCTTGACGGCAGAAGAGGGGTGGAGTACGACTGGTGAGGGACAGAAGGAAACAGGATTCTGAAGAAAAAGGACACACAGAGGCACATAATAAATGATGAAGTCCTGCAAGAAGTATTTCTCTATGCTGTTTTTTAATGTTTTTAAAAGAAGTCTCTTTTGCTTACCAAGGCTGCATTTATTTAATCACAAATACCGTAAAAACAGTAATACTGTGAAATATTATCACAATTTAAAATAGCTGTAATAACAGTGTAGTAAATAACTGTGACAAATCTGGATTTTCAGCATCATTACTCCAGTCTTCTGAGTGACATTATCCTTCAGAAATCACTCTAATATGCTGATCACGAAACACTTATTATTATCAATGTTGAAAACAATTGTACCGTTTCATTTTTTTGTAGAAACTGATACTTTTTCTGGAACAGAAAGTTCTAAAGAATAGCATTTAATTTTAGAATTTTTTAAAATTACTGGCACTCAAAAAGTCCCCCAGTGTCTCAGAAGAACACTTCTGTACTGACCAGCATAGAAGGCCCTGAGGTCAGTTTGGAGGCAGTGCTCGAGGAAGCGTCTGAGAGGTTGGCTGTGTGATACGGGCTGATCCCATTCAGTTAAGAAGTCCTCAACCATGTGATGAACGGCCTCCGGTCGTGGTAGTGGCCAGCCAACTGGACGCTGTCTCATATCCTTCTCTACAGAAACATAGAGCACACTTATTTTAATATTCCATTATATGATTTTGATAGAATATCAACAGAAAGTCCAAAATATTTTCTCAACAACATCCCAATCTCACACACATACAAATGACTTTGTACTGTATCCACTATATAGAAATCAACAGAACATATTAGAGCAGCTCTTCACCTGTAGGTAGTGTGTTGTAGTAGTACAGGACCGGATGGAGGAAGTTGGACCTCCAGGCTTTGGTCCATTCTGACTCAGCTCGACCTGGTCCTAGCGTATCAGTCCGGTTCAGTCCATACTGCATGACCAAGACCAGAAGACCATGATCTGTAAGGGGCCGTCCAGATAGAGCAGACAGATGGGGCAGGGCCTCCAGGGGAAACTCCTCCAGATATTCACAGTAAGACCTGTTGATGGAAAGAGGAGAGAGATTTGTGTAGGTAAAACAGACATTCATCATAGTTGCCATTTTTAATTGGATGTGAATGACAACAAGGCCATGAGGGATAGAATTATAATCCGTTCAATGTGTTGTCAAGGTCGGAAGTTACAAGATACAATTTTGACAACCCATGAGTTTAGTGACATTTGAAAACATTTTTTTGTTTTTTTGAAAGAAATTAACTTTTATTTAGCATGGAGGCATTCAATTGATCAAAAGTGACAGTAGAGAGATTTATAATGTTACAAAAGATTCTATTTCAAATAAATGCAGTTCTTATAAACTTTCTATATATCATAGATTCCAGAAAAAATTATCAAAGTTTCTACAAAAATTTTAAACAGCACAACTGTTGTTAACGTTGATAATAATGATAAACATTTCTTGAGAAGCAAATCAGTATATTAGAATGATTTCTGAAGGGTCATGTGACACTGAGGACTGGAGTAATGATGCTGTAAATTCAGCTTAACATCACAGGAATAAATTACATTTTAGAATATATTAAAATAGAAAACAGTTATTTATAATACTTCGGAATAGTATTTTTACTGTGTTTTTGATCAAATAAATTCAGCCTTGGTGAGCATAAGAGTCATATTGCATGCTAAAAGTTAAATGTTAAAATAAAAAGATGTACCAACAAATACATATATTGTACATGCACCCTTTGAAACATCCCTTACCCTCGCAGTAGAATAATGTCCCCGAGAACCCCAAACATCTGGTACGGTCCAGAGGCTTCATTCACTCTCCTAAGAATCCAGGACTGCAGCTGACTGATGGGTAATTTTGTAGCAGGCCAGGCAAGGTTATGGTAACGCTGCTCCAGGATTTTATGAACAGCACGCACTGTAGTAGCAAAACAGAGGACCTTTATTATGGCCTCCTACGTTCTTACAACAAACCTGAAATGTTATGTTTAAGTGAGGTGAAATGCTTACCAGTGTAGCGGAATCCGTGAACAAACCCACCAGCAGACACACGATAATCTCTGGAGTGGGCTGCTGTGCCCAGGACAAACATGTTGGGCGTCCCTCTGCCTTCATACCAGGCTGTTATTTCTGGCAGCCGGCCTCGGGCATCACTGCTTTGGGGCGGCCGTGCAGATCTGGAAAAATAACAACAAATTGTTGTCAATGTGAAAGTAATTACATTACCAGTCAAAAAGCTCACCAAGGCTATATTTAACGATTAAATAATACAGCAACGCAGTAGTATTGTGAAATATTATGACAATGTAAAAAAATATTTTCTATTTTGATGATCCTTCAGATATCATCAATATGCTGATTTGCTGCTCAGTTGTTATCAGTTATTACTGATGCTAAATGGTTAATAATGGTTCTTTTTATTAGCAATGTTGAAATGCTGTTTTTTGGAACCAATGATAAATTGCTTTCAAGATTCTTTGATGCATAGAAAGTTAAAAAAAGAACAGCATTTGTTTGAAATAGAAATTTTTGTAATGTTATAAATGTCTTTACTGTCACTCTTTATCAATTTAATGCCTCCTTGCTGAATAAAAGTATTATTATTGTTAAATCTTACCCCAACTTTTGAATGGTAGTGTTTCACAGTTATCACAAAAATATTAATTAGCACTCCTATTTCCAACATTCATAATAAGAAATGTTTCTTGAGCAGCAAATCAGCATATTAAAAATCATGTGACACTGAAGACTGGAGTAATGATGCTGAAAATTCAGTATTTAAAATAGAATAGAAAAGTTATTTTAAATTGTAACAATTTTTCATAATATTATTTTTTTTATTGTATTTTTGATTAAATAAAACATTAAAAAATTACTATTCCAAACTTTCCACGAGGTGTGTGTATATAATATGCTGCTGGGCATATTCATAATTTCAACTGTTGAACTTACCCATCAAAAATGGAGAAGTTAAAACGAAAGCCCAGGCATCGGATCACCCGGTCATACGGCTGTCTGAGTGAGAAGTTATCAGTGTGGTAACCAGGCAGATTTTGCCCAGTGACCTTTGAAATGTTGTCGCCATTCTGGTCAAGAAGTTCAGTGAGAGTTAAATACAGCTGCTCCTTTCCCTCCGTTGATTTTTTACTTCTTTTCTTTGATGTTCTTCTCTTCCCTCCATCTTTTTCTCTACGGACAATGGCAATATCCTCCAGTCTTCCCTCTACAAGACCGTCTAGAGATTTCAGCTGGTACGTGTCCAATAGCTCATTGTTTACTGCCCTACAAAACAGAAATGTTCATTTCAACTTAAGGTGCGGTCACATTAGTGAAGCTCCATGGCCAAAAAAGGTCCATTGTCTATTGACAATAGTGTAAAGATTTATAAAGCACAGCTGATGAAACCTAGATACATCACTTTTGAATTTTAATTACAGCTATAAGCAGGCTTGAAAACATTAATTTATGCATTATGCAATAAGTTGGACAGGGTGGAATAAATACCTGAGGTCCCCAACATAGTGTGTCTGCCATGCAAGTCGTACAGGGCTGGGACTATACAAGTGAATCCGGCTCGCTCTACCCAAGATGCTCTGTGCCGTCTCAAAGGCAGAGTTTCCTTTGCCGAGGATTAACACAGCCTGGTCTTTAAACTCCTCAGGATCAGTGGGAATAGACTCGTAACCCTCCACCAGGTCAGAGCCAAGAAAATCCACCTGCTGAGGAACCCAAAGGCCAGTGGACACCAACAGGACACTACAAAGACAAAAAAGATTAAATGGTATAAAACGTCATGAAGGGATTTCAAAGACACATGAAAAGCACCTGAAAATATGATTAAATATTATTAATTAAATATTTAATTAATTAAATGTTAAACTTAATAATTTTAACAAATAATTAAACAATGAAATTTGAAATGAGTCAAACCTGCATTGATAACTGACACCATTCTGATCAGTCAGAATGTAGCCTTGGTTTCCATTAAAATCTGACGCTTTGATTCTCCCTATATCAGCTCCATATTTAACCTTCAGTCCCAGCTCCTTCACAAACGTCGAGAGGTAACCTGGGAAGTCATCGGCACTGGGGTAGAGCTCTCTGCTTATTCGCTGAAACAGCAGGTCGGGCCTGTCACTCAACAGGGAGTTCCAATCATGACGCAAGTTGAATTCCTTGTTCCTCCTCCCTGTGTATATTTTGTTAATGCTGATGAGCTTTCTGTGGCGAGGATATCTGAAAAGAATACAGTAAATAAGACGGGATTAATCTTCAAGAAACAAAGAAAGCAAAAAAGGTGACTTTAACAACTTATTTCAATTTTCCTCTCAGCCAACAGCATTTGGAACCAATTTTATTTTAAACAGGATATTTTGTCTTTGGATTAATATGCAATAATGAAACAGTGATGTCTTGTTGACTTTAAATATTAATAAAGATTGAAGAAAAAATGCCATAAATATATGTTATATTAAATTCTTTTGTATTAAGCCTTTTCACATGACATGCAGACAAAAATATGTTTATCATGGCCATGAATTAAGAATTTGTTCCCTTGTTTGATTTAATTAAAACAGGAAATGAATTAGTACAACGTGGTCACAAAGTGAGGGGACAAATTAGGGAACAGATTCTTGATTTGTGACAATAATTTAACTAAAATGAAGGAACGAATTAATCTTGCAAACAAATTCTTAATTTGTGGCTGCAATATATATTATTTTTTGTTTTTAGTGTAGTAGCTTGCAATTATTTAATTTAAAATCCTACTAAAATCATTCTAGCTCAGTTTGAGAAATGTCCTTTTTCATTCAGACGTCACAAACTTTTGGAAGAAGCTGCCTGGTCCTGTGTTTCGCTCTAGAATGATGTAATCTCTCTGGCTCCTGGACAGAAAGTAGCCCATCTGGAGCCCTGCAGGTCCAGCTCCCAGCACACAGTACTCATGGCTCACGCTGTTATTACGGCCATGAAGACCAGAACCAGAACCGGCCAGGACCAGGACACACAGGAGCCTGAAGAGAGGCTGAATCACACTCATGAGGCCTGGGGGGGGATATAAAAACAAAAGATTAAAGCCAGAAGCTTTATCTGTAACAGAGGCTTTACCTTAAAGGGATAGTTCACCCAAAAATGAAAATTCTGTCATCATTTACTCACCTTCAAGTAGTTCCAAACCTGTATGAATGTCTTTGTTCTGCCGAACACAAAGGAAGATATTTTGAAGAAAGTTTGTAACCAGGCTGTTTTGGGGCACCATTGACTTCCATAGTAGGAAAAAAAAATACTATGGAAGTCAATGGTGCCCCAGAACTACTCTGTTTCCCACATTCTTCAGAATATCTTCCTTTGTGTTCAGCAGAACAAAGAAATTCATACAGGTTTGAAACTACTTGAGGGTGAGTAAATGATGACAGAATTTTCATTTTTGGGTGAACTATCCCTTTAAGATCATTACAGATTATTAATCAAGCATTCTCTTCTATTTTATAGAAACTCTTTGCAGATGGTTGCATGCATGAATAAGCTTTTAAACTATAACTACTTCATATAATAAAGTATATACACTAAACACACAACTAAGCATAAAGACAAACACAGTAATTAAGAATACAAACTATAAAATAATAAACAATATATAATAGATTTACTTATTTTCTGATGTATTCAATTATGGCTCCTCGTTCCAATACTGAGGATGCGGCAACATCCAGCACATGCAAGACACCGCAAAAACACTGTATAGTGTAAATATATTGGCATTAAATCAACCTACCGTCAACTACAGCTGCTCCTGCGAACCTTCAGAAACAGAAAATAGGGAAATAAACAGCAGGCATTCTGTGAACTACATGTTTGCGATTGCACGGTTTTCATAACATCTTCTACAGGCAGAAGACAGAGCGTACTTTTGACGACACGACAGGATGCGAACCAATGAGAGAGTAGAGAGGCGTGGCTAAATCAAACAGTTCACGCCCACTCTGATGCGATTCCTGTTGATTCTTATGCAAAGATTTTTTTTTTTTTTTTGGCATCAGCGCATTTGTGACCCTGGATCACAAAACCAGTCATAGGGGTCTTTTTTTTTTTTCAGATTTATACATCATCTGAAAGCTGAATCAAAAAGCTTTCCACTGATGCATGGTTTGTTAGGACAATATTTGGAAAAATGTGAAATCTGAGGGTGCAAAAAAATCAAAATATTAAGAAAATCGCCTTTAAAGTTGTCCAAATGAAGTTCTTAGCAATGCATATTACTAATCAAAAATTACGTTTTGATATATTTACGGTAGGAAATTTACAAATTATCTTCATGGAACATATCTTAATATCCTAATGATTTTTGGCATAAAAGAAAAATCAATCATTTTGACCCATACAATGGCTATTGCTACAAAAATACCTGTGCTACTTATGACTGGTTTTGTGGTCCAGGATCACATTTGTTTTTATTTTCTATAAACACTGGAAATAAAAATAATTTTTAGTTTAGTTACTATCCCATTTTTTATTTTATCATGCCCTTATCATTTATTTACTATTATTTATTTATTTTTTTTTATTGTGTGCATGCAGTCTCCTTCCTGGACAAATTAAAATAGTGAGGCTATAAAAGAGAGAATTTTTTTTTTAAAAAGTGTTAATTTTGTTTTTATATAAAGTATTTTTCTTTAATCAATTCAAAATCTTTTTTTTAATAAAATATGTATTTTTAGTTGCATGAAAAAATGGCTTTGTAGTCCTTGTAGTCTTTTCTCAGGCAGTAAGTAACTGTGTGCATTGTCATGGTTTTGAGGTTTTAATAAGGTAGTAATGCTTCACTGTCTGCAGTGTCATGTTTAGAAACACCAATAGCGAAAACAGCACAGTCATGAAATCATAGTTCACACTCAGACACCCACAACACACAAACATTTTGAACTTTATAAGACGTAATACATATAATAATATACTTTTCAACGCACTTTCTAACTTTATGACCCAATAAACAAACAGATTCAAACAACTTGTCATGTTGGTCACATTGTGGATTTGTTTAACCTCATGTGACTCACATTGCTTAGTCATGAGAAACTGCTGAGATCTCTCAGCAAAAACAAAAAACAAGACAAAAAATGTCCAGTCATGGTTAGTGTAAGAATGTGGAACTACCTCAACATTTTCACTTCCCTTCTCGCCAAATCTAGTGACTCACATAGGAGGGAGAACATATAAAAATGAATTGAAGCGGTCAGGGGAATATCATAACCACAGTGAGCACTGTGAAGGCAATACAGGACAACAAATCTACTGCAAGAAACACAACAGCACTAGTAAGACCATGTCAAATCTTCATTTATATCTGTTACATGGAGACATTTGATAACAAACATCTGTTGTTTTAGGAATGGAATCCACAAAAAGCAAACCAAAAGATACCACTGGCAGGTAAAATGATTTTTATTTTCATTCTGCGGCAATCTTTGAATGAAACCACATTAATTTCATCATAGTAATTCTGAATACTATTCAAGCCTGAAGTAAATCATACCAAAAATACGAAGCAGATGTGTTGGAATTGCAGATGTAACGTTAGTGCATGTGTTGCAGATATAGGATATATATATATAAGTCGAGTCGGTGATTCTTAAAAGCATAAGCTTATCTGGTCACTTAACTACTAATGAGGGATTGTGGCATGTTTTCTCCACAGAGATCTGTCTGAGCAAATAAAAGCAGCCACCAAAGACAGTCACGTCCGAGCTGAGAACACACAACTGATGCTCAACTACCAGAAAGGACAGATCACACAAACACAATATAAGGTAAAACTACAGAAAATCAATAAATGGTACTGCAGCTATTAGATGAACTATATATCAAACAAAAACGGGGCTTAAAGTAATGTTTTTAAGAAATGTTTTAGAACATTCAAGAATATGAACTACCAAAAAGCACCAAAAGATAATGGAAGCACATGTAACATGGCAGTATATGTACCTTAGGGTACCATGGTAATATTGTAACAAATATAGTATTATTCAGCGCTATGGCATATATCAAACTACCATAGTAATACTATCTAAGAGCTAATAACTGATTGATCTTCGATTATTTCTTTGATTATTAATCAATTAACTGGATAGAAATATTAAACATTAAAATTATATTTATAATTATATTATAAAAACATTTTATTTCCTATAACTTAGTGAGTTAATAAAGATGCTAAAAATTTAGCTTTGATCAGAGGGATAAATTACATTTTAAAATATATTAAAACAAGTTATTTTAAATTGTAAGAATGCAATATTCACAGTATTGCTGTTTTAACTGTAGTTTTGCTCAAATAAATGCAGCTTTGGTGAACTGTCAAAACCATTTAAAAAAATATCTTACCATGCCCAAACTTGGTACTTTTTATATTGAGGGGGAAAATATTTTGTACTGTTGCTGAATATTATTTTTTTTAGTTTCTTTTGTTGATCTCAAAAGAAGATATTTTGAATAATGTTGGTAACCAAACTATTTCTGGTTGCCATTGTCTTCCATGCTACAGATTTGGAAAAACTTGAGGCTGAGTAAATGATAACAATTTTTTTTTTTTTTTTTTGGGGTCAACTATCCCTGAAGACAGTTGACAGATCTGAATTACAGCCACAGTAATTTTTTTGAGTACTAAAAGCTAACTTTAACTATGTAAATGTATGTGTTTCCAGCTCCTGCTGTGTTCTCTGTATGAGATCTACCAAGCGCTTGAGGAAGAGCTGGACAGGAACGCCGATCATCCCGCGGTTCAGCCCATCTACTTCCCTCAGGAGCTGGCCAGACTGGAGTCTCTGGAGCTGGACTTGGAGCACTTCTTTGGATCCCACTGGAGGAAGAGAGTAACAGTGCCTGCCGCCACTCACAGATACACCCAGAGACTGAGAGAGGCGAGTCTGGGAACATTCTCTTTAAGGAAATGAAATTGCATTTACGTTCCAGTGATTCTCATTATAACTCAGTGCTTGGTTCCCCTTTAGATTGGCAAGAACAGCCCGGATCTCCTGGTGGCACATGCATATACGCGCTATCTTGGTGATTTGTCAGGAGGACAAGTGCTGGGTAAAATTACCCAGAAATCTTTGGGACTGAGTGGCGACAAGGGAGTTACATTCTTCTCGTTTCCTGGAGTTACGAGCCCCAACAGATTCAAGCAGCTGTACAGGAGCAGAATGAACAGCATTGAGTTAACAGAGCAGCAGAGACGGGAAGTGCTGGATGAGGCCACCAGAGCTTTTGAGTTCAACATCGAGGTGAGCAATGACATCTTACACTTGCATATAAGAAATTAATGCTTTAAGTAGCAAGGATGCATTCGTCTGATCAGAAGTCACAGTAAAGACAGTTACGTTATAAAAGATTTATATTTCAAATAAATGCTGTTCTTTTGAACTTTCTATTCATCAAATAATTCTGAAAAAAAAAGTTTCCAAAAAAAAAAAAAAAAAAATGAAGCAGCACAACTGTTTTCAAGATTAATAATGTTTCTAATGTAAAAAAAAAAAATGTTTCTTGAGCAGCAAATCAGCATATTAGAATGATTTCATGTGACTCTGAAGACTGGAGTAATGATGCTGAAAATTCAGCTTTGCATCACATGAATAAATTACATTTTAATATATATTTAAATAGAAAAGTTATTTTAAATTGTAAGAATATAATATTCACAGTATTACTGTTTTTACTATTTTAGATCAAATAAATACCCTTGGTGAACTTGTCAAAAACACTTCTTTAAAATAATCTTACCAACCCCAGACTTTTGGGATATATAGAAAAAGAAGAGGTGAGACATAAAATGTTTGTATTTGTCGTTTCAAACAGGTTTTTGATGATCTTCAGAAAATGCTGAGCATCACAGAGGAAGCTTCAAGTAAGTTTCAAGAAATACAAATCATTAAATGCTTGGAAACAGTAAATATATGAGATAATGAAACTATTTTGCTTTTGTTTAGGTGACAAAGGAAGTGACACTGCAACCAAAACAGAGTCAAAAACCTTCTCCAGCTCTCCAGTGCTTCAGTTCGCATTGGGTGTGGGAATCACTTTGGCAACTGTTGGAATGGGAGTTTATGCTTTTTAATTCATAACATTTTTGACCGTTACAATTTAACATCTTAATACTATGACGAGTTAAAATCTACAGGCTGATCTTTAACAAACACTAATCATGGATATTATAAAACGTAACCAGTAATAAATCAGGTACATCAAGTAATAATAAAAAAAAAGAAGTGAATTCTCAAATTTTAGTTTTAGGAAAAAAAAAGTATCATGTTAACACTTTCACATTTTTAAAATGCTCATTTACCTTTGTAATTGCTTTCGATGCATTTCTGTGAAATGCAATAAAGCTGTTTTTTACGTTCAATGCTGATTTGTTGTTGTTTTTTTTTTTTGCTAAGAGAGACAAAAAGATTAATTTCTTAAATGCTTTATTGTTTCCATACAAAACATGACAATATCTTTACTTTAACACAGACCTGACAATCAAATTAGATTTTCCACTGAAAAGCCACATTAAGACAGTAAAGCATACCTTCACAATGGTAACATACTCAATTCATACCAAGCTTTGACAGAGCAAGATGAGAATCATTTCTTAGCAAACAGTAAGAAGGATAAACAGGACATTTCTCCAGCAATAAAGTGTCCAAACAACTATGTACAATAAATCTGAATTGTATATCATGTTTCATCTGCCCATCAGGTCTCAGGTTCTGCTGACAGAACAATGTGACACAAACACAATCACACAACATGTGTTTACTTGACCCTGTAAAGAACCTTCCTCTGCATGCGGTGCTGTAGTTCACCCCTCCTCATCATCAGATGAAGGACTTTGTGAATGGCGTGTTCTGGATATTTCTGTTCAGAGAAGAGGAGAAAAGCATTTTATTGACAATGTAATCACACATATACACAATGTATCAACTAAAACAGAGATCTGAGGAGTTCGCCAGGTTGTGACCAGCTCCTGGAGCTTTAACTCACCTGTTTGGTGAAGTCCTGTATGATGCTGTGTTCAGACACCTGGGAGCCGATGGCGAAGCGTCTCTTCAGCTGCTTTTCTATGCGAGAGATCATCTCCTGATCCGCCTGAGTGGTAAATCCTTCAACACCTACAAACATACAGCACTGCTACATCAGACTCTTCAGAGACATTTATACAGGCTAGAAAGTGCAGGGCTGGTTTTCTATGATGTACTTAACATTGTTGCTGCAAATTTCAGAGTTTTAAATGTGGCTTGTAGTCATTTTGCTGGCTAACATAATTGAGGATTCGTCAACTTACGAGAATGATTCGAGATAGACTGGAAATTAAAAAAAAAATAAATGAATAATGTAAAAGTGTAAATGATTTTAACAAACATCCATTCGTGAATTTAGTCATCATGCTGTTATATTACCCTAATATAATTATTTACACCTTGTAAATAAAATGATGAATACTTTGACCCACTACCATAAAAAAAATATTACACACACATACATGTATATACACATATATACACACACATACATACACAGGTGCATCTCAAATTAGAATGCCGTGGAAAAGCACATTTATTTCAGTAATTCAACTCAAATTGTGAAACTCGTATATTAAATAAATTCAATGCACACAGACTGAAGTAGTTTAAGTCTTTGGTTCTTTTAATCTCAACAAATTAGAATATGGTGACATGCCAATCAGCTAATCAATTCAAAACACCTGCAAAGGTTTCCTGAGCCTTCAAAATGGTCTCTCAGTTTGGTTCACTAGGCTACACAATCATGGGGAAGACTGCTGATCTGACAGTTGTCCAGAAGACAATCATTGACACCCTTCACAAGGAGGGTAAGCCACAAACATTCATTGCCAAAGAAGCTGGCTGTTCACAGAGTGCTGTATCCAAGCATGTTAACAGAAAGTTGAGTGGAAGAAAAAAGTGTGGAAGAAAAAGATGCACAACCAACCGAGAGAACCGCAGCCTTATGAGGATTGTCAAGCAAAATCGATTCAAAAATTTGGGTGAACTTCACAAGGAATGGACTGAGGCTGGGGTCAAAACATCAAGAGCCACCACACACATTATTGAGTACATATTCAGTAAATGAACATACTTTCCAGAAGGCCAACAATTCACTAAAAATGTTTTTGTATTGGTCTTATGAAGTATTCTAATTTGTTGAGATAGCGAATTGGTGGGTTTTTGTTAAATGTGAGCCAAAATGATCACAATTAAAAGAACCAAAGACTTAAACTAGACATATGATTAAAAATAAACATTTAAATATTCAATAAAAAAAAAAAATTTGGCAATACATTTTTAAAAATCAACTTGATACATTAATATATATTCAAATAAATTATTATATTATTTTTGATTTTAAAAAATTGATCTGGCAATCAATTAAACTGAAATTATTTTAAGCTGCACTCCTAGTCCTCCATAACCAATCTACTGTGATAAGTAATATTGCTATTTATTCCCGGCCTGAAAGACCATCACACTCACCGGAGAGACTGCCGGACAGAGCCGCGTCCAGCGTGGACACCTGGAAGAGTCTCAGAGCCTCATCCACCTCTTCCTCTCCAGCGATGGGCTGCAGCTTCATCTTAGCGAGAGACTCTGCAATGCGCACCACAGCCTCAAGCTGCCTGCAGGACGACAGACCACCAACTAATTACATCAACAATATATACTGTAAATAATTACATAACTACATGCAGGATGTATAAATATACATCTAGGAACAAAAAGAGTAAAAGACAGGTGTCATAATACTGAGCTGAGTGCTCACCTGACAGTTATGGGGATGGACACACGTCTGTCGGTCTCTCTCTCGTGTTCCTTCGCTCCGCTCCTCATCAGCACGTATCTGTTCTTCAGTTTCTCTGCGGCGGCCGCAGACAGACGGGGTCCACATTTCCTGTGTGAGTTAATGCATTTTTATTTCAATATACAAACACAGATGAATGATATTTCACACAGTGTTTATTAGGGCTGTCCCCTAATAGTCAACTAACCATTAGTCGATCAGAAGAGGCTTGGTCGACCAAAATTTTATTAGTCGCAGAAAAAATAATAATAAAAAAAAAATTCACAGGCAAAGTCAAGTAGTCCGTGACGGACAGATCGTTAATGGCTGGTCTATGGTTATACAATACATCCAAACGCTTGCCTATCATTCATCGACCTCAAAAATGGCTTATCATCCGAAATATGTAAGTATTAGCAACTTTACATGGCCGCTCAATCTAATGTCAACCGTGAGAAATGTGTGCTAATCAAGAGTCTGTGTGGAGTGTGGAAACTGAACAGTAGCTCACTGCAGGACAGATGGAGGCGCCGGTGCGCTCACTTGCTCTTAAAATACTCCATTTTTTCTCATACAGATAAGAGTAAAGCATCTTTTGAGTCTGTAAAAACACTACGTTTATTTGTGTGCACTCACAATAACAACAAAACACGCTTTTGTAAAGCAATGAAAGCAATCAAGATGCGCTTGCCTTTCTGCCGTATCTATCTGTGAACTTGAGCGTGAAACTCTGTATATATTTGCCTTACAGACATGAAAAAAATATCTATAGAGAGCGAAATGTCTACTTTCAAATGAACCAATTCAAATGGAAAACAAATATTCTCCAATTATGTTATCCGTATGAAACATATCCATATGCATACAGGCGCGTCCACTACTGCGGAGATGACGAGTCAGTGTCTCCGACTTCATCTCTTAATCTAAAACCAAAGAAAGCACTAGTGTATCAATACACTATTAAAATGTTAATGCAGCCTCCTTACCGTTTCTCCCTGACTCGTTAATAATCATTACTTCTGCCGGTGTGCTGTGGAAAGCTTTATGCGTGCGGTTGAATGCTTATTAGGCAATGTAGGCAATTAAAGGCTTATTATAATAATTGAACTGATTTATTAATAAACGTGCGATTAGTCGACTAATGCTTAAAATGAACGACTAGTCGACCAGAAAAATCTTTAGTCGAGGGCAACCCTAGTGTTTATAGACTATAATCCAGACTTACACTCTGCAGTAGGCGATGTATTTCTTCAGCGTGGCCAGAGTAATCTCTCCCTCGACACCCTCCGTCTGCGTCTGAGCGCTCAGGTGAACGTTCATCACGTGCCGGGCCAAAGTCTAAAGAAAAAACACAGGCTTCTGCATTAGTTCATTTAAAATCAAACTCTTCAATGGAAGAGTAAGCAGTGGTTGTTTTGTTCACCCACCATGTCTCGCTGTTGGTCATGCTGGTCTTTGATGATGAAGATCATGTCGAATCGAGACAGAATGGTGGGCATGAAGTCAATGTTGTCCTCTCCTTTTGCATCATCCCAGCGGCCGAACACAGAGTTGGCAGCGGCCAATACAGAGCAACGGGAATTCAGAGTGGTGGTGATGCCAGCCTTGAGGTGAACACACAAGCGTTAATCAAAGAAATTGTACAGTCTGACAAGACCGTAAGCTGAAGAAATAGTGGATTTCTATTGGGTAATGCAATGAAGTGAAAATGCCTGGTACCTTTGCAATAGAAATGGTCTGCTGCTCCATGGCCTCATGGATGGCGACCCTGTCATCTTCTCTCATCTATCAAAAAAAAAAAAAGAGAGAAAGCAATAGTTTAACAAAGCCCATAGCCCATAAGACTGCAAGAACACAATATGTATGTTCTGGAAATCCAGATTGCTTAGAAGTCCAACCTTGTCAAATTCATCAATGCAGACCACTCCTCCATCAGCCAGCACCATGGCACCACCCTCCATGACAAAACCACGAGTGTTGGGGTCTCGCAGCACTGAGGCTGTCAAACCAGCAGCACTGCTGCCCTTACCAGACGTGTAGATCTAACAGAGACAATCACTTTAATGCAGACTCTCCATCATAGGAAACATTTATGTAAGTGAAGACAAAGCACACACACTCACATACACAATTTATCATTATATGATTACATAAAATTACAATGTTCTAAAACATAATGAATGTCAAACTAAATATTTAAATATACATAGACACATAATTTAATACTATATTAAATAAATATATAAAATTATGATAAAATATATTGCATCCCCTATATTAAATATAATATATGCAATATGTGTGTGTGTGTGTGTGTGTAGGGTGCGATTAGTGGGGGATTTCCCCCCCGGTCTATGTATCCCTGCCTCTGCTGAATTATTTTTATCCCTGGTAAAAAATGATTTGTGAAACGCACTTTGAAGTCCCATTCTGAATCAAATGATTCGCGAAACGTGATCCGATTGGAGTGCTACGAAACAGTGAATCATTTTGCGAAGCAATGGTTTAACTGATTTGGAGCTTCAAACAGCTCCATTGATATAGTTCTTTGCTCACTTTCTCTATATAATTTATTTGTTGTTTGAATCACCAGGGGAATGAAATCATTACATTTAATAGGCCTAACTTACAATATTTTTTTAAATTGTGATCATGTTAAATACAGTTTCCGACGTATTAAAAACATTTCATGACATGACACCCATTTACTTGCCTAAAAAGACGGATTTATGATATGCGTAGTTAACAGATTACACTAACATTAGGTTAGGCTATAACCTACCCTGGAGAGACCCCCTTAAATTTTTCACTCATTGTTATATTGCAGCCATTTGCCAAAATCGTTTAAGTTCATTTTTTTTCCTCATTAATGTACACACAGCACCCCATATTGACAGAAAAACACAGAATTGTTGACATTTTTGCAGATTTATTAAAAAAGAAAAACTGAAATATCACATGGTCCTAAGTATTCAGACCCTTTGCTGTGACATTCATATATTTAACTCAGGTGCTGTCCATTTCTTCTGATCATCCTTGAGATGGTTCTGCACCTTCATTTGAGTCCAGCTGTGTTTGATTATACTGATTGGACTTGATTAGGAAAGCCACACACCTGTCTATATAAGACCTTACAGCTCACAGTGCATGTCAGAGCAAATGAGAATCATGAGGTCAAAGGAATTGCCTGAAGAGCTCAGAGACAGAATTGTGGCAAGGCACAGATCTGGCCAAGGTTACAAAAAAATTTCTGCTGCACTTAAGGTTCCTAAGAGCACAGTGGCCTCCATAATCCTTAAATGGAAGACGTTTGGGACGACCAGAACCCTTCCTAGAGCTGGCCGTCCGGCCAAACTGAGCTATCAGGGGAGAAGAGCCTTGGTGAGAGAGGTAAAGAAGAACCCAAAGATCACTGTGGCTGAGCTCCAGAGATGCAGTCGGGAGATGGGAGAAAGTTGTAGAAAGTCAACCATCACTGCAGCCCTCCACCAGTCGGGGCTTTATGGCAGAGTTGCCCCACGGAAGCCTCTCCTCATTGCAAGACACATGAAAGCCCGCATGGAGTTTGCTAAAAAAAAACACCTGAAGGACTCCAAGATGGTGAGAAATAAGATTCTCTGGTCTGATGAGACCAAAATAGAACTTTTTGGCCTTAATTCTAAGCGGTATGTGTGGAGAAAACCAGGCACTGCTCATTACCTGTCCAATACAGTCCCAACAGTGAAGCATGGTGGTGGCAGCATCATGCTGTGGGGGTGTTTTTCAGCTGCAGGGACAGGACGACTGGTTGCAATCGAGGGAAAGATGAATGCGGCCAAGTACAGGGATATCCTGGACGAAAACCTTCTCCAGAGTGCTCAGGACTTGAGACTGGGCCGAAGGTTTACCTTCCAACAAGACAATGACCCTAAGCACACAGCTAAAATAACGAAGGAGTGGCTTCACAACAGCTCCGTGACTGTTCTTGAATGGCCCAGCCAGAGCCCTGACTTCAACCCAATTGAGCATCTCTGGAGAGACCTAAAAATGGCTGTCCACCAACGTTTACCATCCAACCTGACAGAACTGGAGAGGATCTGCAAGGAGGAATGGCAGAGGATCCCCAAATCCAGGTGTGAAAAACTTGTTGCATCTTTCCCAAAAAGACTCATGGCTGTATTAGATCAAAAGGGTGCTTCTACTAAATACTGAGCAAAGGGTCTGAAAACTTAGGACCATGTGATATTTCAGTTTTTCTTTTTTAATAAATCTGCAAAAATGTCAACAATTCTGTGTTTTTCTGTCAATATGGGGTGCTGTGTGTACATTAATGAGGAAAAAAAAATGAACTTAAATGATTTTAGCAAATGGCTGCAATATAACAAAGAGTGAAAAATTTAAAGGGGTCTGAATACTTTCCGTACCCACAGTACATACACATATATATATACACTTTATAAAACATCTCTTTTTGTGTTACATGTATGAAGAAGTTCATTCGAATGGCATGAAGGCGAGAATATGATGGTGCATCTTTGTCACAGTCTTACCCCAATCGGAGAACATCTCTCCACAAACTTCAGCAACTGTGACTTGGCTGTGCCTGGATCTCCCAACATCAACAAGTTTATATCACCTCTGCGTGTCAAACCATCTGGCAACCTAACAAAAACAGTTCCACTCAGATTAGAAAGATGGCAAAACACACAAACTGGGAAGAGGAAGCAGTTTCTATGTTTTCTATGTTTACCTCTTCCTGGAGCCCCCAAACAGAAGACACGCTATGGCTTTCTTCAGGTCATCGCTGCCGTAGATGGACGGGGCCAGAGAGCGAGCGAGGGAGTCATAGACGGAGGGAGAGGAAGCCAGAGCCCTCAACTCCTCTTCTTCCTGAGGAGAAACTGAACCAGCGGCTCCACGGCCTGAAAGACGGTAAGAAGGACATGAGAATGGCTAAAGAGAGATGCCGTTTTCAACCAAAAAAAACAGAAGTTTCCCCACATGCTCACCTGCTCCTTCAGTATCCACTTCAATGCCGACAACACGCAGGTACGCTGATCGGATGCCCACACCGGCTCCCTTATCGCGACCTTTGGCCTTGGTCTGCGCCACCTTCTTGATGGAGTAGATGCCCATGACAGTTACTCTGTTTCCTGGTACTACACGGTCGCATAAGTACCTGGGAATGAAAACGTGGCAAAAAATTAGGGGTCTGGAATCTTATGAATTGATTATTGGGGTCATAATTTGATTCAAAATTGATTCTTAATTTAGAATCAAATTTCAATTCAATATACAAAAACAAAAAAAATTTCTCCAGGTGTTTGTTCTGCGCATTTCATTTCTGGATTACAGTGTTCAATGTATACTGTGTCAAAATCTAATTTAATCATTACTTTAAATTAGAAAAACAAGACATTATAGGCTATTACTAATCAAATGAAGCCAGTATCGACAAGTCATCTTTACAATGCAGAGGTGGCACAACAGTTACATCTGAAGTGGCATTTAGGTATATTTACTATTTAATGCAATCCACCAGTGGCATAAATGCATTTACGATACTGCAGTTGAATAAATAAATAAAATTGTAAAAAAAAGATTGAAATCTAAAATTTAACCAAATGAAATGACACTTTAAATATGCAACTAAAACCTCCACCAGGTGGCAGGAAAAATCCCTGTCTTAATGAATGAGTCATTGAGGTTCACTAAAGTAAAATACGCATCTTAGCGTTCACTAACTAAGTTCTTCAAAGAATATTTCACCTAAAAATGAAACACGGGTCATCGTTTACCCTCATGTCGTTCCAAACCTGTATACATTTTTTTCTTTCTGCAGAACACAACCGTTTCGGTTCCCATTGATTTCCACTGGATTGTTTGACCATATTGAACTGAAACTGTCTGGTTACTAACATTCTTCAAAATCATTTGTTTTGCAGTCCACAGAAGATAGACATATCAGCTTGGAGTGACGTGAGGCAAGTAAAATGAGGAAATTTTTCAATTTTTGGGTGAACCATCCCTTAAGTCAAACCATTCATTCAAAACAGCTGATTCATTCAGAAAATAAGCAAGTAACTTGCTGAATTCAGAACCACATAATAACACACTACTATTACCATTTCTGTCATAAAAAGACAGTAAAAATAATAAGAGTAGTATGCAGTTTCAAATTCAGCAAGTGTCTTTATGAATGCGTCATTGAATCATTCAATCAAATGATTAGTTCAGACACACTCTGAGATGCGCAACTAATTTTAATTAACATTCTAATGACTTCCTAATAAATTCTATTCATAATGTAGTGACAGCATGTGCTCAAGACGTTAAATTCACAAAATAGTTTACCGACAAAAAACATTTCTGCATCATGTGACAACTTGTACCTGTCGCAGTAGAGCTGCATGTGTCGCGGCATCTCTCCGTGTGGAACGGCATCAGGAGCTTCCTGCAGACGCAGAGTTTGGAAATCCACACACGCGCATTTGTCCGGAATAATGAAATACGGATCCACGGGGCACTTGACACGGCCCGCCTGCTCACTGCGGGAAAAAAAAATAAAAAACAGAATAAAACACACGTTATGGGTGTAAAAACATGCTATGCTTATTCTGTATTAAGATGTAATTGTATTGTTAGTTCATTGTCATACAAGCATATACTGAATTAGTGCTACAGTATTTCTAAACAGAATGAAGCCAGTTAAAAATAAAATGAGTATTGTGCGAAATACTAACGTGTTGCATTTGCGGGGCAGAGCGTAACCCTGCAGACCCGGTGGCAGAGGAATGTTGCTGATAACTGCTCTGCATCCGCGGCACTGAAGACACACTTTGGTGGCTTTGGCCCTCACAGCCGTAGAGGATATGATAATACCAGGAATCTTCACGAGACGTGACACCTGCTCCGACTGCAAAAGATGATAGAGACAGGCAGAAAAAACACTTATAAACTTAACGTAGAAGTGTGAACGTGGCACAAAAATAAAAAATATGGCACTTTGCATCTGTTTTAATTTTGAATGGTCTTCTTAAGAGTTTATTTTCTCACTTTCAGGTTGCGGATGGAGGCCGGGTGGGCGTCGCTCTTCAGCATGACCTGTATGTCCTGCACAGTCTCTTCTCCTACTGGCCGCGGACGTGTGACCTCATCAGCCACTTCCTGCGCCGCCTCCTCCAACTGAAAATCAATGAGTGTAAAATATAACAAACAACTGATGTTCAAATGGCACTTACATATTTCATAAATATTATACAGCATGCTGGAAAGTGATAAACACTTGATAATAAATTTGAATAAATCTGTAGTAAATCTGAAAATAGAGTACTACATTAAATGTGTAAAAAAATATTTCTTGCTGAATTCAGAACCACATAACACACTATTATTACCATTTCTGTCATAAAAAGACAGTAAAAATAATAATAGTATGCAGTTTCAAATTCAGCAAGTGTCTTTATGAATGCGTCATTGAATCATTCAATCAAATGATTAGTTCAGACACACTCTGAGATGCGCAACTATTTTTAGTTAACATTCTAATGACTTCCTAATAAATTCTATTCATAATGCAGTGAAAAATATATATATTTCTTAGTTTAAAATAAAGATAACAAAACACTATTCATTATAACAAACCATAAATAATTACTTTAAGTTGTATGCTGTAAACAAATCCAACTCAACTTCAGTAAGATTTCCAATATTTATATGGAAAGTTATTTTGGCAAGTCTGTCCTTACCAAAGGCAAGTTCTCAGTAGGCAGTTTGTACAGACAGTCTGACAAATCCTCATCAAAACTGGCCAAATCCTCCATCTCCACCTCAATCCAGTACTCTCCCAAAGTATAGTGCCTCTTGAGTTCATCTCTGGAAACCAAAAACACAGTTAACAGTGTGATAAAGTATTAAAACAATATAAACATAAAGGGGTCAAACTCTGTTTAATAAGGTATTGGTCATTATATTAGGGAAAATGGAGTTGGGAAATCATTCGTTTAAAAATGAATCGGTTCTTTCGAACAAATCTTTTCATTGAACCGATTCAAAAACGAGTCCCCGCTTCGCTAGTGCCATCATTCATTTGCTCGCAGAATTCAAATTTTGTAGTTTAATATTTGCAGGGTTATGATGGACACCAGCAATTACGTGAGATAACGTTAAACGTGTCGCGAAGACAACCCAAAATGCTATGAATCGATTCAACCGAATCACTTAAAAGAACAAAGCGTTCGCGAATCGGACATAAGTTAAAGGCGAATCTGCAACAAATTGAACACGGGACAATGAAAAACAGTCTGGATCGGATATAATAATAACACAACCAATATTCAATGATTAACACAGACAAATTATAGGTACTAGTTATGCAAAACGTATTTTGCCACTGTGAAAAAACACCACCAAGGCGCTAGAAAGAAATACCGCAATACCTGTATTTGTAGGTGAATCCAGTGCGATCAGTGCCGACCCTGAATTGTCTCAAAAACTCACGGAACTTCTTTTTGATCTGGCTGCGTTTCACGACCCCCTCATCACCGATGCCTTCAGCTCCTCCAAAACTGTCACTGTAATAAACTCCTGGATCATCAAACCCCGACATTCTGCTAATATTCAGACTCCTTGCAATAAACGATCAATAAAATATTACTTAATCAAGTGCTGTAATGCTAAGCTTAAATATTGCTATAACGCTGTGTAGATCAGATACAACAGTGCGTCTCCCTGCAACACGCGCAATAGATTTCGCGGCAAAACCTCTAGTCCAGCCTCTCGCTGAACTCAGACCCCACCCTCACTCAATTTTCCGACCCGCTTATTGGTCCACAAGGCGTTCTGAAGAGGTACGTCACGAAAAAGGTGGTTCCAAATTGGGGTACTGGCGGGAAACACACAAAGCAAAGTGCAGGGACCGGAGCTAGCTGTTCAGTTTGGCGCGGAATTTCAGCTTTTGTTGAAAGGAGACTAGCCAGCTTACAGTTCTATCAACAAAATCTTATTTATATAAAAATAAATGTGAATAATTATTAAATAGAAAGCAAAGTAACTGTAAGGTTTTAAGACAAGTTACGCAAATGTCACAAATCTGAATTTTAAAAATTGTTAAATTTAGTCTCTACAGTACACTAAAACTCAAATGTTATCACATAATTGTCACAGCAGTTTCGTAAACAAGTCAACTCAAAACCAAGCTGACATACAGAACACTAAAGTCAGATATGAAATAAAAGTAGATTTTGGCTTAAAACTTGAACTGTGTTGTCAGAAGAGTTTTACATGTAAATGTCAGGTTTTAAATGTTACACCTTAATTACAGTATTTATGGGTTTGACATTTAGATTACCTTTTACATTTTAGCGGTTACATGAATTGTTTCTTAATTGCTTGACTTGACTATTTGTCATTAAAAAAAAAAGGTTTGTTGTGACAATGACAGGTTTTTCCATTGTGACAACATGCACCCTGTTGGCATGTTGTTTGATAAATTGTTTGTATGGACATTGCACTGTACAAATGGGCTTTTTGTTTATTAGTCTGATTTTATACAGCTGTATCTGTATGAGAGTATATTTCAGGACTTGTATTTTGTAGGTTATTAAAGTAGTAAATTTAAATAGTCAACTACCCTCATGTAAATAATCAGAAGACATTAAATGGCATAACCTTTTTATTTTTACCCACCTATCGACAGCTGCAGCATGAGCATGATCTGTACAAACTTGCTAATAATGCTAATGTGACATGTCTTAGCTGAAAAAAAGTCAAGACACATTTGGTATATAGCTGGTGTAGAAGACTGCTGTAAAAAAGAAAATATACAAATATCCTTTGACCTTCACTGATCGCAGTAGCATTTTTTGCTATGATATGTAACTTAAACCTCACTCTAATAGTCCACAACTTTGTCAGTTGTGTTTCTGACATTAGGAAATGACACCATGCTTCCTGCCGGTCTGTACGAAGGCATCTACGGCACGATCAATGTCCTCGTCAGTGTGAGCTGCAGAGATCTGGACTCGAATGCGGGCTTTTCCTTTGGGAACGACTGGGTAGGAGAAACCGATCACATACACTCCTGATGATAAAGTGAGAAAATTGTTTTAAACAGGCTGCTGGGCTTGCATTCTTTATTTTTTAGAAATTTTTTTAGATGGACTATATATGCCTGAATTTTTACCAAGTTTTAGCATGTCGTCAGCCATAAGTGAAGCCAGACGAGCGTCTCCCAGCATCACAGGACAGATGGGATGAGCTGTGCCAGAAATGGTGAACCCTGCCTGGGTCATGTTGTTTCTGAACCTTTGGGAAAGAAGAAAAGGAAAGACAATAGACCATTGTTATCATTAGCTCAATGAACTTCAAAAATCCTTTATTCTTAAAAGCATGCATACTTTCATACTGAACCAGCAAAAGTCAGCTCTTTTTGTTTTGACTGCGATGTCATCCCAGACCAGCTGCTGCTTTGAACAGCAAACTCACAATAACACAAGCCAAAAAGTGTAACCAAATCTACAAATATCACAGAGTGCCCACTCCCCCCCTCCAGTCCCACCTCATGGTTTTAGCTGCCATGGACTGAGCGATTTCATTGGATGCCAGCAGCAGTTCCACAGCACGGGTGGCACATCCCACCACAGGAGGAGGGAGGGAGTTTGAGAAGAGGTACGGACGAGACCGCTGTCTCAGAAGCTCAATCAAAGCCTTGGGTCCGACAGTGTAACCACCTGACAGAGAGTTAGAAATATACATGTTTGAAAAGACTGAAATTGCTTCAGCCTTATTAGCAAAGGAAATTTGTGATTTAATGTATTATTTTGTGTGACAGTAACTTGACTATGTAAAACTGTGCTTCAGATGATGTTTGATATTTATGCGCATCAGCAGCTCCTCCAAGTGCTTTTCCCAGAGTGGAATTCACAATGTGCACCCTGTCCATCACTCCCAGCAGCTCATCGGTTCCTCTGTGGGAAATAAATGCATGAACATCCACTTGTAATATAATATAATATGATATAAGATAATATTTTGGGATAGAGTGCATTGATGCCTGCTTATTTTTCTGCTTCCTTCATTCTGGAAAAACAATTTCCCCATTTTTTTTAAAAGTGTATTCATTAAAGAATAATAAAGCCATGAACCAAATCAACCAGCTACGAGATGAATCACTACATTAAAAACTTTGATTTGAACCAAAAAACTTTTTTGAAATTCGAAAAAAAAAAAAAGGCAAAGGTACAAGACTGTGTACTTAACCTTAGTGAGAGATAGAACTAATTTCATAAAGCCTTGCTAATGATAATCTATAAAAACGATGGATAAATATAAAACTATTGATTTAAAGCTGTTAATTATACATATAGAAACAATGCATTTTATGTCAAAATATTCAAATGTATATATATATATATATATATATATATATACACACAGTGGGGCAAAAAAATATTTAGTCAGCCACCAATTGTGCAAGTTCTCCCACTTAAAAAAATGAGAGAGGCCTGTAATTTTCATCATAGGTATATCTCAACTATGAGAGACAAAATGACGAAAAAAAATCCAGAAAATCACATTGTAGGATTTTTAAAGAATTAATTGGTAAATTCCTCAGTAAAATAAGTATTTGGTCACCTACAAACAAGCAAGATTTCTGGCTCTCACAGACCTGTAACAACTTCTTTAAGAGGCTCCTCTGTCCTCCACTCGTTACCTGTATTAATGGCATCTGTTTGAACTGTTTGATCAGTATAAAAGACACCTGTCCACAACCTCAAACAGTCCAACTCCAAACTCCACCATGGCCAAGACCAAAGAGCTGTCAAAGGACACCAGAAACAAAATTGTAGACCTGCACCAGGCTGGGAAGACTGAATCTGCAATAGGTAAGCAGCTTGGTGTGAAGAAATCAACTGTGGGAGCAATTATTAGAAAATGGAAGACATACAAGACCACTGATAATCTCCCTCGATCTGGGGCTCCACGCAAGATCTCACCCCGTGGGGTCAAAATGATCACAAGAACTGTGAGCAAAAATCCCAGAACCACACGGGGGGACCTAGTGAATGACCTTTGGTCCTGAGAGCTGGGACCAAAGTAACAAAGGCTACCATCAGTAACACACTGCGCCGCCAGGGACTCAAATCCTGCAGTGCCAGACGTGTCCCCCTGCTTAAGCCAGTACATGTCCGGGCCCGACTGAAGTTTGCTAGAGAGCATTTGGATGATCCAGAAGAGGATTGGGAGAATGATGAAACCAAAATAGAACTTTCTGGTAAAAACTCAACTTGTCGTGTTTGGAGGAGAAAGAATGCTGAGTTGCATCCAAAGAACACCATACCTACTGTGAAGCATGGGGGTGGAAACATCATGCTTTGGGGCTGTTTTTCTGCAAAGGGACCAGGACGACTGATCCGTGTAAACGAAAGAATGAATGGGGCCATGTATCGTGAGATTTTGAGTGAAAACCTCCTTCCATCAGCAAGGGCATTGAAGATGAAACGTAGCTGGGTCTTTCAGCATGACAATGATCCCAAACACACCGCCCGGGCAACGAAGGAGTGGCTTCGTAAGAAGCATTTCAAGGTCCTGGAGTGGCCTAGCCAGTCTCCAGATCTCAACCCCATCGAAAATCTTTGGAGGGAGTTGAAAGTCCGTGTTGCCCAGCGACAGCCCCAAATCTGCATGGAGGAATGGGCCAAAATACCAGCAACAGTGTGTGAAAACCTTGTGAAGACTTACAGAAAACGTTTGACGTCTGTCATTGCCAACAAAGGGTATATTACAAAGTATTGAGATGAAATTTTGTTATTGACCAAATACTTATTTTCCACCATAATTTGCAAATAAATTCTTTAAAAATCCTACAATGTGATTTTCTGGATTTTTTTTTTCTCATTTTGTCTCTCATAGTTGAGGTATACCTATGATGAAAATTACAGGCCTCTCTCATCTTTTTAAGTGGGAGAACTTGCACAATTGGTGGCTGACTAAATACTTTTTTGCCCCACTGTATATACACACACACACACACATACATACATACATACATACATACATACATACATATATATATATACACTTTTACATTTAATCATTTAGCAGACGCTTTTATCCAAAGCGACTTACAAATGAGGACAATAGAAGCAATCAAAACCAACAAAAGAGCAACAACATGCAAGCGATATGACAAAGTTTTTTTTTTTTTAAACAAGTAGATAGAATATAGAAAAGAAAGCTAGTGTTTTAGTTTTTTTAAGAAAAGCTAGCAGTTAGAGAATAAATATGCAATTGATAGAGGGTCGTGTGTGTGTGTGTGTGTGTGCGTGTGCGTGTTTTGTTTTTTTAATAAAAAGAAAGGAGATAGATAAAAATAAAATTAGAAAAGAGAATGCTAGAGTTAGAGGGTCAAATAAAGATGGAAGAGATGGGTTTTTAGTCGTTTCTTGAAGATGGCTAAGGATTCAGCTGCTCGGATTGAGTTGGGCAGGTCATTCCACCAGATGGGAACAGTTAATGAAAACGTCAGAGAAAGTGATTTTGTGCCTCTTTGGGAAGGCACAATAATGCGGCGTTCACTTGCAGAACGCAAGTTTCTAGAGGGCACATAGGTCTGAAGTACTGATTTTAGGTAAAGGGGTGCAGAGCCAAAGGTGGTTTTGTATGCAAACATTAATGCCTTGAATTTTATGCGAGCCGCTATTGGTAGCCAGTGCAAATTGATGAACAGAGGTGTGATGTGCGTTCTTTTCGGCTCATTAAAGATTAATCTTGCAGCGGCATTTTGGATTAAATGTAGAGGTTTGATGGAATTGGCAGGAAGACCTGCCAAGAGAGAATTGCAATAGTCAAGTCTGGACAGAACAAGAGGTTGAACAAGGAGTTGTGTTGCATATGTGTTGAAAGAAAGGGCCTGATCTTCCTAATATTATATAAAGCAAATCTGCAGGACCGGGCAGTTTTAGCAATGTACTCTGAGAAATTCAGCTTATCATCACACACAACTCCAAGGTTTCTGGCTGTTTTTGAAGGAGTAATGGTTGATGAGCCTAACTGGAAGGTGAAATTGTGATGAAGTGATGGGTTTGCTGAAACTACAAGCAGTTCTGTCTTAGCTAGGTTGAGTTGAAGGTGATGGTCCTTCATCCAGCAAGAAATGTCTGTTATACATGCTTAGATGCGAGCAGTTATCGTCGGATCATCAGGATGGAATGATAGGTAGAGTTGAGTGTCATCAGCATAGCAGTGTATATATACACACACACACACACAATTATTTAAACCATTTGATTCACTTTGTAGTGCTTCATTGTCACTACAGAGCTTTTTTGTAGCAATTTGCTTGTTTTGATTTTCTTATTGGTGGGGATTTTTCAGCAGAATCATGGGTAATGTAGTTTTTCACCATAAATTTTACTGTTAAACTTTAAAATGATTTAAATAAGACAAATAATGTGAGCTGATGGCTTCAAAAAAAACCATATTATGATCAATCTGACAACCTTGTAGCTCACAGTGGGTCGGTCTTTAACAGTTTTTATGTTATTAACATCAAATCTAACCCCTGATGGAGAAAATGAATTGCATTTTTATTTCCAGAACCCGACTGTTTTGCCAAGTTTTGCTAACATTTTTTTTTTCTGAATACTGACCGACCACGGAGACCCAAGAATCCCGTGGCATGACATTCATCAATGAAGACCAAGGCACCGTACTGCTCAGCCAGATCACAGATACCCTGCAGAGGAGCCACATCACCATCCATGGAGAACACGCCATCTGTGACCACCAACCTCAGACGAGAGGACTGTAAATAAATAAATAAAGTGAATGTACCGAGAAACTAAAATGTTTTGAATTACTTAAGTTTAGACATTTCTAATTGTTGACTTAAATTGTTGCATTATATTTTCTGTTTTTCATCAAAGAAATCATTACCACATATCAAGCCAAAACAGAGTCAGTTTAGTACAAACATTATTTAAATATCAGCATGTGCATAAACCACTTGAAGCTTGCAGTGCAACCTCTGATTTGCATGAAATCCAGTAACACGAGATTTATACAAAATCTACCTGTGATTCTTTCAGCTTTTCCTCCAGGTTATTCAGATCCATGTGTTTGTAGCGGAACCTCATGGCACTGCACAATCGAATGCCATCGATAATAGAGGCGTGGTTTAGTTCATCAGACAATACTGCATCATCGGGACCCAACAGGACCTAAAGCAACAAGCACCAATGTATTGTTACAGTGTATTTGCAGTGGTGCTATTTACTTCAGTATAGCATAAGGATTGGTTAAAACAGACCTCAAACAGACCAGCGTTGGCATCGAAGCAGCTCGCATATAGAATGCAGTCTTCTCTTTCATGAAACTGGGCTAGTTTCTCTTCCAAGTTTTTGTGGATGCTCTAGAGAACAGACAGTTAACAGATATGTCTTAACGCATCAATAAGCAGTGCTATCAGTGTGTTCAAATACAGTGTTTTTCCTCACCTGTGTGCCACAGATGAAGCGAACTGAACTAAGGCCAGCGCCATACTTCTGCAGGGCATCTATTCCTGCCTTCACCACCTCTGGATGACTGGATAAACCCAGGTAGTTATTTGCACAGAAATTCAATATGTCTGAAACAAAAAGAGAAATATGGCATCAGAAGATGAAGAGAAACCAAAAATAAAATCTTTTATTTAAGCTATTGAGCTCTGCTTATTGTGCATTACACATTTGGACATTACACATTTACAAAAAAATAATTCAATAAATAATATAAAACATTAGTAAATACAGAACTACTCATAGAACTTTTAGAAGATTTGTAAGATGATAATAAACATAAATTCAGTCATATGCGTCCAAACTTATAACTTCAATTGTATTAAAAAATATATATATAGTAAAATATATAATAATAAAGAAATACATAAATATGATAATATATAATAAATATTTCAAAAATAAATTATGCATACAATAAATATACAATACATTTGTATATTAATACTACTGTTAGTGTATATAACATAAGTAAATATAATTTTTGTCTGCACTACTAATTTCAAGCATCAAAATGTAAACCTTTAGAAGAGTTGTAAAATATTAATACTACTATTAGTGCATACAACATAAGTAAATATAATTTTTTTGTCTGCAATACTAATTTCAAACATTTGTAAAATATTGAGAATCATAAATTCAGTTTATTTTTTGTTTTAAAATTGAACATGGCATTTACATAAATACGAAAACTTCACAGTCTTAAAATAATAATAAATTCAGTAAAAAAAAACAAAAAAAGTAATTTTTTTTGTCTGCACTTCTCATTTCTAGTATCTAAACATAAACCCTTAGAAAAGTTTTAAAATAATATAAAGCTTAAATTCATCCAACCATTTACTTTACTTAACATAATTTTATATAAATATATTTTATAAGACAACTGTATATAAATATATTTTATTAAATAAAATCTGTCTGTTAAATAGTTCTGAAAACTATTTTTAATTCACATTTTATTACTGATAATTTAACGTTTTAGCCTCCCACCCCGTTAACCAGTTTATATTACCTGTTTGCTCTCTAAACGTCTTTGTTTTATACATTCCCATGCAGCCACAAATAAAGTTGAATTTGATGGGGAAAACAGGTGTTGTCATATTTACAGTTTTTACGCAGCAAAGCTGAAAACTAAAACAGCAGCATGCTACTGACTTTATTTCCCTTTGGTAGGTGCCTCCAGGAATCTATACCAATCTGTTGTATTAGCCATAGATTATGTTTGACTCTGGCTCTGCCGTGCAGCTCACCGCCTCTGCTGGCGTCCACGGAGATATGCGGACCCTGCTGGGAGGTGATCACCCGCTCCCCCTTCCATGTGCCCGCTGTCCGGATCGCGTCCAGCTCGCCGTCCAGCACCGACAGCGCCGCTTGAGCCGCTGAATATGTAAGACTTACAGTCAGCTTGTGTAAAACTCTTCAGCAGCGAAATATGATGCCTAACCAGCAGCTTACATACGCTCTAGCTTTCTGGATAGATAGATAGATAGATAGATAGATAGATAGAATTATTCTCAGTTTGCAAAAATATGTTATTGCCAGCAACTGCTACTGCAAGCTCTGTTGTGCATCTGATGTGGTTGAAAAGGTCATAAAAATGAATGTAGATCCAGATAAACAGAACTGTTCGACAGGATCAGTTCGCGGGAAAGAGGCGGACTTCCGTTTGACCAGTGTGTGCACGATTCAAACAGAAAGTGCAAGAGCACGTCATTTTCGCGGTAATATCTCGCAACTGGAAACAGAGCTCTGCAGAAGAAAAATACTCTTAAATCGGATTATGAAAATGTTTGTAGAAACATGGCAACGTACGTTTTTAAACATCTTTAGCACTACATTGGACCTCCTTTTAGGCGATGGTTTGCAGTGGAGTGAGAGAGGAAAACTTTAAAAGGTAAGTAGCTTTTATGAAACTATAGTGTTTCCCTCCATTTTTATCTTTATAACAAAAAAGAATGTACTTACAGCCATTGCGAACATACAGCAGTTCGGGTTATTTATAGTATTTTACTGGTTATTATGATCTATTTTAGACTATTAGACTAAATACAAATATTTAATTTGTTATGTGCACCTCGTATAATGTTTTAATGACACGTCACATTTGCAAAATCAACGTTGGGTAAATAATAATATATAGGTAGCCTATTAAGTACAATGATATATAATATTTCGGAAATTCAGTCAGAAGAAATGTTCGTTTTCATTATAAATAACTACTCATTATGTTCACGGCTTCATTATGTGAGGCGGTCTGACGCGACAGAAGCGTCAGAGAGGGGCGTCGCGATCCGCGGGAAATCCGAATACTTTCGTATTGTGCTCATAGACAAAACGAAACAACGAACTTTAAACAACAAATACGAATGGAATTCAATATGGAATTCAGCAACACAGGTCAGAATGTTCTGTTTTAGCCGTATATGCATTGGCAAACCATGTCTTGCTCACGCGGACTGCTTCTTCGTGTACTGTTTTTAACAAGATGGACGACATTATTAATCGTAACTTTATAATAATCGCCATTTCAAGCGAATTTATGTAATACAAAATGTTTAAATGCATAAACAGTGACATTAAAGCATCATCAGACACTGTCCGAGAAACCTTTAAGCGCTTGATATGACAATAAATAAGTTTTGGCAACTGTTAATTGAAGCGAGTGTTACCATGTAAAATGCCAAACCAAGATCAGATTTATATTTGATTACACAAATGTTTCGCTTTCTATGAATTATCCTAATTTAAGTATTTCTCACCACAGCTATAGTAATTAGATTTTTAAGGCGGCTTCTAAGAATAGCCGGGAGATTCCTGTGCTGCTGTGTGCATGATTACTCTGGTGTGTACCAATATTATTCTTTAAGAAATTAAAAATAATAAAAGTTTATTATTAACACATTGAAAACGTTCTGAACAAAGGTATTGTGGTTATGTAATGCGTTAACAGACCCTCAGCTCTCAGTTGAAGAGACAGCGCCGTCTCCTGGTGTAAGCTCTGTGCGACCATGGAATTATGGTGAATGTGGAGGTATAATCAGGACAGTTTAGACAGGTGAGACACAGGTGACAGTCTTTCATTCACTAACTGGACAGGCTTTGATCAGAATGAAATTATTTGCATCTGAATTTCTTAATTGTAAATGATTGATGACATCGCAAGTGTTAAATTGTATAATGCTAATGGGCTTTCCATTATTTTTCCATACAGAACACTTGGATCAAGATTAAGAAACAGCTTTAAGTTTAGCATTTATATGATGGAGGATTGGCCCCCTTGAAATCATTGTTGCCCCAGCCACATCTGTTGCAAATTCCCGAATGGGGCAGAGTTACTGGTGCTCTCGCTCCATGTATGAAGAAGGAGTACTGGAGCTACGTTTGTTTTGGTTCATGCAAAGCAGGATTAGAGCATAAGCTTATCTATTTAATGGTAATAGGGAGCCCTGCCACGTGTTGTCGCTAAGATTTAATTTGACCCAGAGTGTTGAGATTTTTGATGTCAAATGAATTCAATCATTCATTCATTCCTTCGTCATCGTAAGCAAGAATATCAGGGCTGATATATAGCACACAACTGCAAGTGTATTCCTTTTATACCAAAGTTCAACAACAGTATTTTTAAGACCAGTAAGTAAGAATATTTCTTCTTTCACAGAAAATAGTTCCAAAAGAAGTCAAAGCATCAAGCTTCCAAATTATGCACAGGCTGAATATAAATAAATACTTTATTGGAGTATTTTCGTACTTCATCAAACCATAGTATCTTACTTTTTGCTCCACTGCATTTCATAATTATCGTTCCTCACTCCTCGTGCATTTGAAGACATGAGAGATGTCTGATAGAATCATTCTTTTAAGACTTCTTTTGATAAACCTGTTGGTTCACAAATCACACCGAACGATTCATTTGCGAAGTGGAGAGATCCAGTTGCAGCTGTTCTCGACTCTCTGATTCCAACGAACCGGTCAGATTGAGTCTCCAGTTAACAGCACACCAAATTAGTCATGTCTGATTTAAAATGAGCAAAGAACATGGGCAGATTTGGTGCTCCTGTGGCCTGTACCATGAAGCCGGATTAGCTGGTTAGCCAAGTAAGTTTCAGGCTAGTTCCTGATCCTGGGTTTTAGGTACCATGAATGTGGCTTGGCTTTTAGCGGTGTTCATCGCCATAGTAACTTAAGCTCCACAGCTAACCTGCTCCGGGGAAGGTTCTGGTTTAGAGATCGCAAACTGAAATTTAACCAATCAGCTTCAAGCAAAGTGACACATCTCTGATAATATAGAATATAAATAAGCTTTAGAATCAATAAATAAAGATTTATACAAGACTACATAGCTTAGACAGCTCTTTTCACAGACAGCTCTTTTCACCTTGCTGTGGAAATGTATTTAAATTTCATATTTTTCAATCTTTTAATCTTTAGCCGTGAATCGAGAGAAGTGAATAATATTTAAAAGGCATATGATTGGCTGTTTGTTACTGATGTCACGCTTTCAAGTGCACACGCTCCATAAACTCAGGATCAAAGCCTGAGTTGACAGAGAAAGATGTTGATCAGCATCATACCATCAAAGCTGGATTGGTTTGGTTTTGTCAACTCAAAAATAATTCTGTAACCCTGATTGTTCAGCCACCATCATGGTACAAGCCCCTGGCGTCCCCCACCTTGAGTTTGTGGAGGAGTTGACAGTGTTCGAAAAGTCACTAATGGCAAATGTTATGTTTTTAAAATAAAAATCATATTTATGTTACATGTATGTAAGTTGTTTTTTAACTAAATCTGCTGTAAATGGGTGAGCTGTTCAGGCTTGGTATGAAATGCTTGAATGTGTATACATAAATCTGGTATATTGGGTAATTATCGAAAACAATGTTAAAATAATGTAAATCAATGTCTAACGTGTCTTCCCCACTGCCCTAGTTTGAAATTATATAATAAATGCATAATTCAAAAATCACTGTTTGCTTTGAGTTCTTAAAACATTCACTATTTGCCTCATTCTGCTTAAAACTTGCTGAATCAGTTTAAGATGGTTAGCTGGTTTAAGATGGTCTCTTGTCCAGCTGATCTCTCAGCTGAAGAGTGCTCAAAACCCTCTCTGTAACAGACCAGCCTGAACAGGCTGATAGACCTTGTTTTTGTGCCACGTTTGTTGTGTTGTTGCATTTTTATGTTGCCAGTTTTGTCACCATACATTATTAATACGGTTTTATTTATTTTGTTTTGTGCAGACATTTGAATTAACTTGATATTTAAAGTGTAAACATTTGATTGTGCATGATAGTTATTTTAGTAAAAATGGTTGTTCATGATATCAGACAGAGCTGTCTTTCGCAATAGACCACAGGCAAAGCGGAAAGGTAACCGCCTACGTTTCATGCACTGTAGTGCTTGGCACTACCCCAGGAAATTTGCAGCAGCTTGTCGCTTATTAAAAGCTCGTAAGGAATTGCTAAAGACAATAACCAGAGACTGACATGGAAATCAATCATGAGGGTGAGATCTCAGTGGTGTAGTGGAGGGTATACGCAGGTATACGGCGTATACCCACTTCTTTATCAGCTGGCTTTGCGTATACCCACTTCTAAATCCCTTCTGATGCGCAACATTCATTAGTGTCCTGCATTAGCTAAAAATCATGACAGTCCACCACATGAATAGCTAATCCAATCGCATGTGAATAAATGCAAATATTCCCTAAAAACACCCAGTAAAGACGGTCAGGACCGCAGGGCCCCCCTCAAAAAATGCTTGGCCCCACCCTTGTGTCCCCTATATAATTATAGGCCTGTTGAAAAGCTGAAAATGTATGTTGAAAGCTCCTTAGAGTTTGTGCTTATTTGTGTTGCCGCGGTGCACCAGCACTGCTTAAATAGAAATCGTTATGTTACGTTTCTTCCTGTTGTTTCAAAGATTAAAGGCTCAATCACTTTCCGAAGTAGTCTGCAGTAACGTGGTAAACGCTAAAATGTGGGGTTTTAATAATGTTAGCATTCTGACACTTTGAATTTTAAGATGTAGAATAGTAAACACCTGTTTGTATTGAATAAGCAAACGTTTTTGCTTGCAGTCTTATATTTTTTTATTTTCGTTTGCAATGTCCAAGAACAGCTTCACATTAAATGATTTTGTCTTTAATCAGATGACAATATGGCTATTAAATATACTATTCGTGTATTATTGATGATTAAGTTTGAGGTTTTTTTTTTTTTTAGACAGAAATTTGGGTAAAAAAAAAACATAAATAAAAATGAAAAGGGGACAAAGTAAGGCACAGCAGCAATACATTCAAGGTTTCTTCAAGAAGAAACCATGTCAAAGACAGGTAGATGCAGTACAGTGCATGTCAGAGCCAATTCACCAGGCAGGGGCAAGTAGGCCAGCAAATTATCAGCCCTGAACCTGACAGCACAGGTCAGTGCCAGCCAGAGAGGGCCAGTGAGGACTAGTTTTGCTTGTTTTAGAAATAATCACTGCTAGATTTACTTAGGCTATAGCCCATTTATTATTAAATCTTATTGCTTACAAAAAAGGCTATGAATTCATAAAATGATCAGTCTCTGCACTTTCGCTGAAATGACCGTAATCATAGTAATACGCGCACACTATATTATCGCGTCTGGCTCCAGTAGGCCGTGTGTTTTGTATTTTCTTGTAATTTAAATGGAAAAATAAATAAGTGGAGCAGCAAGATTTTGAACAGCCTGCAATGGTGCCTCGGCTTGTCAAATGTGCGACTCTCTTTAAGCTTTGCTTTGCAATGGTTGGAGGCACCTGATTGAAAGGTAGATTAAAATAAAGTGTACTGCAGGTACCATTCTTGAATGTCTGTGGAGACCACTAGTAGGAGTCTGGATACTCCTGTGCGGCCATGTGACTGATAACTCTGGTATGTATCTAAAGGATTTCCAAAATATTATTATTTCTAAAATATTATTTCCAAAATATTATTATTTCAATGTATAAGACTAACAAAAATGCTTTACAGATCAGTTAATTGCAGTGTTTGTTCTTGATATTCAAAAGCTTAACAAACACAATGAAAACATGTAGCCAAAGTAAATTCTATATACATGTCTTACCAGAAATAAAACTTTCAGAAGAGGAAACAGAACCAGTGTCCGTCTTCACCAATGTCCCTAGTTCTGTCCATCCATGGTTTGAGAGTTATGGAGAAGATGATGGAGTTTAGTGTGGAGGGTTGAATACATGACAACTGCTTCATATATTATGGTTTTTTGGGTCGTTGCTCATGGGCTCCCTACCTGTGGATGCATTAGGAGCACATGCCTTCACTTTGTGGAACAGCTCTCCAGGACTGTACTGTTATAGGGAACAAAAACAACATTGAGCCTCATCAATTCAGTTCACAAGTTCACATCTCCCTGGTTCCCTTGACAAAAACCCCATGTGACTTTTCCATTGGCTTTTGGATTATTGCAGAAAATGCGTTCTGTCACAAACAAAAGTTTATGATTCTTAAATTTTGTTCATCATGGTAATCTTCACAAATGAAGCCTTCTGAAGCCTAAATACAGTGAGCAGAAGTAAAAAGCTATAAGCGTAGGCTATAAATGAACTAAAACGTGGTCACATGCCTTCACCATCACCATCACCATCATGAAGCTCCTGACATCTCCTTAAGTCATTATTTTAAAAACATTTTCCCTGAAAATTTGAGTTTGAATAGTTTGCAAGAGTGTGATTATAAAAACACTGTGGCTGTTAAAGTGGACTAGTGAGATGGGTGTACCTTTTGGGGGTAAAGATGGTTTGGTGACAACCACAGTAGTCTCATTTTACCACTTGTTACCAACTTTTTTTTCAAGACACATTTAAGCATAAAAAACACACACAAGGAGTATCACTGATATGTCACAGAATAGCTTCAGAATGGAAATGGAAGTGCTAAAATGCAAACTAGTTTCCAACCTTTGGCCTACAAAACCATATCTAGCAAACCCTGCAGCACTCTACACATGGCATAACTTAGCTATTCTTGCATCTTATCAGTTTTCATTACAGCCAGAGATCTTTTAGATGTCAACCAGTTGGTCATTGCTACTCCTCAATCACACTTAAACCTTAAGTCTAATGCTCCATTATGCTAAAAACCCACCTTAAGACTGAAGTCTTTATTAATTTTCCTTTGTTTTCCTTAGTTTTCTTTTGTTTTATGCTTTAAGGTAAGTTTGTATCTGCCTAATGTTATTGTTATAGCACTTTGGTCAACAATCTGTTTGGGGTCTGATATTTATGTTTTTTGGAATACAAATATAAGCACTTTTTTTTTTCTTGCAACTTTTTGTAAATTTTTATGTAAAATGTATTTTGGATAAATGGCACAGTTGAAACTGTTAAGAATGTATTTTCCCCAAATTTAATAAAAATTAAAGTGACATTTGTAATGTTTATTTTATGTATTCATAACAACTACTAATTTAACTCTAAAGTCATCTCAACACTCAGCAGTCAATCAGAAATAATGTTGAAGTCATTATAGAAATCTGCTTTTGATGCTCAATGGATAGATTTCATTGATGATTAAAGAAAAAATTCCACTAACATGTCAACATTGCGTGCTCAAAAATTTGTCACATGGTGTATTATCCCACATTATCACAGCATTAGTCTGATGTGGGTTTTTGAAGTGTCTTGTCTGTTGGACCACAGTAGCAAAGGCAACTCTAAGCAACCCAAAAGTATGTTACAAGGTTTAATGGTGGTGCATGTGGATCAAATGGGTTTTTCTATGACATTGCTGCGAAAATTCCCTCATAAAACCTTTATTTGTAAGAGTGTATTAATAAAATGTAGTACTAGAGGACATGCAACTGTCATCTAACATTTTCACCGGATATCCGCAACCAACAAGTGCATGTATGTTTTTATTTTTTTCTCCCTATTTATGATTTCAATGCACACTTGGAAAATGGTTAGCTTGCAGCAACAGCCATTTAAATTTTCTAAACAGGTGCTGTTGTTGCTGTTTTTGCTTTCTTGTCATATTGACATTCAGAGTAATTCAAAAAATCCACAAACCACATCCTCATCCAGCTTAATACACCAGACTAATTTTTAAAGTGTGCACTGTGGTAGCGGTATCAGAAAACCAATACATTCTTTTATGGTAATTCTCAATTTACAAAAAAAAAAAATAAAAAATTGGTTTTGTAAAACAATGAAGATTGACAAAACCACATGTGACAATTTCTATTCTAAATCATTTTACTTGAATGAAATTTAAAGGTATGAAATGTAATGAAATTTTTTCTCAGGAGCCCACAGGATGTCAGGTTGTAGATACAGTTCATACAGCTCAGTGGTTTTGCTGCTTTTGTCAATGTAGTCTGCAATAATAATGAGTCATCCTCCGACACATATTACACCCATATATTTGATGTAAAGTTTCTAACATGATTGAAACACCAATAATTTTCATAGTAGTCGTCTTACACTGGAATGGCACTTTGGGCATGGTAGAGACAAAGCTAATATTTCATATGCACAACAATACAACATGCAACAGTAACTGTGCATTGAAATATAAATATATTAATCTTTATGGCATTTCTGATGTACTTTTATGGTGTGTGTAGAGTTATATGATGTCATGATTCTTATTAAGTGTTATTACTTAAAAATATTATAAAACTGCTGTTTAAATATTCAGGTTTACTCAGTTTGATGCAGTAGTTTTGTGTTATTTGGACACAACCGTTCTTAGTTTTCGACAGTCATAGGGACGGTTTATCACTCTCAGGTTTTCACTATTCTTACACGCTGTTTAAAGAACAAAGACTATTGTTCTTAAAACACCAAACAATTAGGTTGTTAACCCTTTCAATAATAAATTTAAAATATTCTAGCTGTCCCCCCAGAGTGAGTCAGAGTCCTGTCAGTTGGATTTACAGCACACGTAAATTCAACAATTTCTCCTGAAATACATGCAAGTAAGTGGCTGATGAACTGGGAGAAGAACAGAGTGAACTTTATAGTCACTTACAATATGTGTATCTGACGTGAATAAAACACGTCTGCACATTATATTTGAATGGATTGTTATTGCTGCTTCCATAGACATCCGTGTGCATATTACAAACTCTTAATGTGTTGTTTTACTAGTACTTAAGTGTGGTTAAAAACACTACATAGTTGTGATTATATCACAAGTGCAGAGCGTGTCTCAGCCAAAGCACGAAACCACAGTCTCAATGGACTACTTGCACTGAGCCTCGTGACGCACTTCCCTTTTGAAATAACACTGCTCAGTTATTTCCGGTTATGTATATTTTCAGTGTGCTGTAATCATCTAGTTGACTTAAATGCTTAGCTATTAAAAGGATAGCTCACCCAAAAATGAAAATTCTATCATTAATTACTCACCCTCATGTCGTTCCAAACCCGTAAGACCTTCGTTCATCTTCAGAACACAAATTAAGATATTTTTGATGAGATCCGAGAGCTTTCTGACCCTCCATAGACAGCAAGGGTCCTACCACGATCAAGAGACAGAAATATAGTAAGGACATCGTTAAAATAGTCCATGTGACATCAGTGGTTCAACCATAATTTTACGAAGCTACGAGAATACTTTTTGTGCACAAAGATAACAAAAATAACTAGATAGTAAAGTTCGTAGACAAACTTTAAGTTGGCTTGAAAAAGCCTAGCCAGAAAATTTGAAATAGTTTTCAAAGCTTAAAGTTTGAAGGTTTTCAGTTTTAACTATTTTGAAGTTTAAAGTAGTTTTAAAGTTTGAAGTTTTAAAGTTTTGAAAACCATACAATTTACCAGAAAAACAGATAGTCACAGACAGACAGACAGATAAACAGATTTTTGCGGTTTCTAGCAAGTGACTAGCATGTTGTTAGCATTACTAGCAAATGACTAGCATGTTGCTAGCATGACTAGCAAGTTGGTAGCATGTTGTCAGCATGATTAGCAAGTTGCTAGTATGTTGTTAACATGTTTCTAGCATTTTGCTAACATGACTAGCAAGTGACTAGCATCTTGTTAACATGTTGTTAGCATGATTAGCAAGTGACTAGCATGTTGCTAGCATGACTAGCAAGTGACTAGCATGTTTGTTAGCATGACTAGCAAGTGACTAGCATGTTACTAGCATGACTAGCAAGTGACTAGCATGTTTGTTAGCATGACTAGCAAGTGACTAGCATGTTACTAGCATGATTAGCAAGTGACTAGCATGTTGTTAGCATGACTAGCAAGTGACTAGCATGTTGTTAGCATGACTAGTAAGTGACTAGCATGTTGCTAGCATGACTAGTAAGTGACTAGCATGTTTGCTAGAATGACTAGCAAGTGACTAGCATGTTGTTAGCATGACTAGCAAGTATCTAGCATGTTGCTAGCATGTCATTAACATGATTAGCTAGTTGCTAGCATGTCACTAGCATGATTAGCAAGTGACTAGCATGTTAGCATGATTAGCATGTCGCTAGAATGTTTCCAGCATGATTAGCATATCGCTAGCATGTTTCTAGCATGATTAGCAAGTTACTAGCATGTTGCTAACATAATTCTAGCATGATTAGCAAGTTGCTAGCATGTTGTTAGCAAGGTGCTAGCATGATTAGTAAGTGACTAGCATTTTGTTAGCATGACTAGCAAGTGACTAGCATGTTGTTAGCATGACTAGCAAGTGACTAGCATGTTGCTAGCATGACTAGCAAGTGACTAGCATGTTTGCTAGCATGACTAGCATGTTTGCTAGCATGATTAGCAAGTGACTAGAACATTGTTAGCATGATTAGCAAGTGACTAGCACGTTGCTAGCATGATTAGCAAGTGACTAGCACATTGCTAGCATGACTAGCAAGTGACTAGCATGTTTGCTAGCATGACTAGCAAGTGACTAGCACGTTGTTAGCATGACTAGCAAGTGACTAGCACATTGCTAGCATGACTAGCAAGTGACTAGCATATTTGCTAGCATGATTAGCAAGTGCCTAGCATGTTACTAGCATGATTAGCAAAGTGACTAGCACGTTGTTAGCATGACTACCAAGTGACTAGCACGTTGCTACCATGACTAGCAAAGTGACTAGCACGTTGTTAGCATGATTAGCAAGTGACTAGCATGTTACTAGCATGATTAACAAAGTGACTAGCATGTTGTTAGCATGACTAGCAAGTGACTAGCATGTTGCTAGCATGACTAGCAAGTGACTAGCATGTTTGTTAGCATGACTAGCAAGTGACTAGCACGTTGCTAGCATGACTAGCAAGTGACTAGCATATTTGTTAGCATGATTAGCAAGTGCCTAGCATGTCACTAGCATGATTAGCAAGTGACTAACATGTTGTTAGCATGATTAGCAAGTTGCTAGTATGTTGTTAGCATGTTTCTAGCAATTTCCTAGCATGACTATCAAGTGACTAGCATTTTGTTAGCATGACTAGCATGTTTTAGCATGACTAACAAGTGACTAGCATGTTACTAGCATGATTAGCACAGTGACTAGCATGTTAGCATGACTAGCAAGTGACTAGCATGTTGCTAACATGACTAGCAAGTGACTAGCATGTTTGATAGCATGACTAGCAAGTGACTAGCATGTTACTAGCATGATTAGCAAGTGACTAGCATGTTGTTAGCACGACTAGCAAGTGACTAGCATGTTGCTAGCATGACTAGCAAGTGACTAGTATGTTTGCTAGCATGACTAGCAAGTGACTAGCATGTTGTTAGCATGATTAGCAAGTATCTAGCTTGTTGCTAGCATGTCATTAACATGATTAGCTAGTTGCTAGCATGTCATTAGCAAGTTACTAGCATGTCACTAGCATGATTAGCAAGTGACTAACATGTTGTTAGCATGATTAGCAAGTTGCTAGTATGTTGTTAGCATGTTTCTAGCAATTTCCTAGCATGACTATCAAGTGACTAGCATTTTGTTAGCATGACTAGCATGTTTTAGCATGACTAACAAGTGACTAGCATGTTACTAGCATGATTAGCACAGTGACTAGCATGTTAGCATGACTAGCAAGTGACTAGCATGTTGCTAACATGACTAGCAAGTGACTAGCATGTTTGATAGCATGACTAGCAAGTGACTAGCATGTTACTAGCATGATTAGCAAGTGACTAGCATGTTGTTAGCACGACTAGCAAGTGACTAGCATGTTGCTAGCATGACTAGCAAGTGACTAGTATGTTTGCTAGCATGACTAGCAAGTGACTAGCATGTTGTTAGCATGATTAGCAAGTATCTAGCTTGTTGCTAGCATGTCATTAACATGATTAGCTAGTTGCTAGCATGTCATTAGCAAGTTACTAGCATGTCACTAGCATGATTAGCAAGTGACTAACATGTTGTTAGCATGATTAGCAAGTTGCTAGTATGGTTGTTAGCATGTTTCTAGCAATTTCCTAGCATGACTATCAAGTGACTAGCATTTTGTTAGCATGACTAGCATGTTTTAGCATGACTAACAAGTGACTAGCATGTTGTTAGCATGATTAGCAAGTTGCTAGTATGTTGTTAGCATGTTTCTAGCAATTTCCTAGCATGACTATCAAGTGACTAGCATTTTGTTAGCATGACTAGCATGTTTTAGCATGACTAACAAGTGACTAGCATGTTGCTAGCATGATTAGCCAGTGACTAGCATGTTGCTAGCATGTTTCCAGCATGATTAGCATGTCGTTAACATCATGTTAGCATGATTAGCATGTCGCTAGAATGTTTCCAGCATGATTAGCATGTCGCTAGAATGTTTCCAGCATGATTAGCATGTCGCTAGCATGTTTTTATCATTATTAACATGTTATTAGCATGTTTCTAGCATGATTAGCATATTACTAGCATGTTGCTAGCATGATTTAGATTAGAAATGTTAAATAGAGTGGAAGCTTAAATGAGTTGAAATGGATTAGAAATAGTACATAGAAGTGAAGCTTAATTGAGTCCAATAAGCTTCAGTGTGTTTACATTTGAAAGTTTGACAGTTGGTGTTTGATGAGTCTTGGCTCTTCTGAACATTCCATCAATGTAAGTCTATGGGATTTTTATATGTGTCCTGAGCAGAATTGTATTGTTGTGTCCCTTCCCTCAAATATTATGGAAAAAAAACACCTATTATAGTGGTCAAATAGAAACTTAATAAAAGTAAATAATTAAATTGTATTTATAAATTATAATTGTAGCTCTGCAGTTACCTATGGCTATAATTTTATTAACACAATTGTCTGATTGATTTTATGGTCTCAAGCATTCAGAAATCACGCAAAATAATATTAAGCAGTTTTAGTACGAGAAAATCATGGGGTCGCTGTTCAGTAACTTTTTGCACGGGAGCGCGCACGTTAGAGCAGACGCTGAAGCCGAATGATCAGCGTCAGAGGAGACGAGTGGTGCTGTAAAAGATGTTTCATTTCTTAAGACTAAAGAAAACAAGCTAGATATTGTCACGAGCATCTAAATGCTTATATAGAAAAGAAAAGAAACATTAATGCTGCTGTTGTCTGCTAATGTGTTACCCTACTAGAAATTTTTTCCTTATGAGATGTTAAAACATATTCTGATTATCTGATAAATGTAGGCCTTACCTTTATTCTTATTACTATTTACTGTAATTGCCCAATAATGTTGGAGATCTATAGTTTGTTCCTTACAAATGCATATAATTGTACAGTTGATGGGTCACTGATTCTGACGAGTAAAAATTCATTTTCTGAACAGCGACCACTGGTCACAGTTTTTGCTAGGTCACAGATTTCAGCACAACACCGGACTGCTGATATCTTAGCCTAGTTGTCCATCAGTTATGATCATTTGCATTCAGCCGCAAACATGGCGGCTAGAAGGGATATGTATGGCGCTACTGGGCATGCGCACATCAATACAGTGTAATTTGTCACACTGTACAACAATTACTATTTTTGCATTATTGTAAGGGGTAGGTTTAGGGTTGGGGTAGGTGTAGATGTTAATAAAACACAATCTAATAGATAGAAAACTAAATTTGATTGTCAGTTTCCGGTTGGAGTAACGCTATCTCACGACCAATTCGTACGTATTTTACGAGGTGGCTAATTCGTACGAATTCATACGACCTCACTCGTACGATTTTGTACAATTTGTCTAAACCCCAGTGATGGGTAGGTTTAGGGGCGAGGTTAGGTGTAGGTCATTCGTACAAATTCATACGAATTGGCAACTCGTAAAATATGTACGATTTAACAAAAATCGTATGAATTTGTACGAGTGAGGTCGTACGAATTCGTACGAATTAGCCACCTCGTAAAATATGTACGATACCTATCCCTTCTAGCCACAACCCACAAACATGAGGTGAGAGCGAGCACGGGCGCAGATGAGGGAATGGCGCGTCACGTGTGCTTAGCCTACTGCCTACTGCGTTCACTGTAAAATGCATTTTTTATAATTATAATTTTATAATTTTTATATATATATATATATATACACAGGTGCATGTCAGAAAATTAGAATATCTTTTTTTTTTTGGTAACTTATTTCAAAAAGTGAAACTTTCCTATATTCTAGATTCATTACATGTAAAGTAAAACATTTCAAAAGTTTTTCTTTTTTTTTGTTTGTTTATTTTAATTTTGATGATTAGAGCTTACAGCTCATGAAAGTCAAAAATCCAGTATCTCAAAATATTAGAATATTTACATTTGAGTTTCATTAAATGACCATCCAAATTCCAGGTATCTCTTGTTCTTTGAAATCACAATAATGGGGAAGACTGCTGACTTGGCAATGGTCCAGAAGACATTGACACCCTCCACAAAGAGGTTAAGTCACAGAAGGTCATTACTGAAAGGGGTGGCTGTTCACAGAGTGCTGTATCAAACCATATTAAATGCAAAGTTGACGAAGGAAGAATTTGGGTAGGAAAAGGTTCACAAGCAACAGGGATGACCGCAAGCTTGAGAAAACTGTCAAGCAAAGCCGATTCAAACACTTGGGAGAGCTTCACAAGGAGTGGACTGAAGCTGGAGTCAGTGCATCAAGAGTCACCACACTCAGCCGTCTTCAGGAAAAGGGCTACCAAGCCACTTCTGAAACAGAAACAATGTCAGAAGCATCTTACCTGGGCTAAGGCGCTCGTGTTCTCGATGTTTCTGCGCAATACCCGCAATCCTGAAGGACGACGAGAGCATCGGCGCGATCGTCCTGCAAGCGGGGGTGAATGCCACCAGGCTGCGGCAGACAGAGACACTGAAGAGGGACTTCAGGAGCCTGATCGAGACGGTGCGCAGCGCATATCGCCTGCGACGACGATCATCGTGTCAGGACCGCTTCCCACATAGCGACGAGGACACGAAAGTTTCAGTAGATGTTTTGCTTTAAATGAGTGGTTATTGTCATGGTGTAAAGAACAGAAACTGCTCTTTGTTAATAACTGGAATCTTTTCTGGGAGCGTCCTAGGCTTTTCTGTGCTGATGGCCTGCACCCCAGCAGAGTCGGAGTACACTAGATTTAATTATATCGCATGGAATCGATCTTACTGATATAGATAGCGTACCTCAAAGTGATGATGTATCGTGCATGCTGCGTATTACTGATATTAATTATATGTCCAGGAAGAATTATTGTTCCACTCACTAAAGATAGATTCAGAAATAACCTGCCTGATTTATCTCAACTGCTCTGTGTACCCATAAATACACATGAACTAGACGAAATGACTAGCAACAAGGGCACTATCTTCTCTAATAGATTAGAAGCTGTTGCGCCCATCAAATTGAAAAAAGTTAAAGAAAAACGTACAACAGTGGTACAACAGTAATACCCATTCTCTCAAGAAAGAAACTCGTAATCTTGAGCGCAAATGGAGAAAAACTAACTTGGAAGTTTTTAGAATTCCATGGAAAAACAGTATGTCCAGTTATAGACAGGCTCTAAAAGCTGCCAGGGCCGAGCATATCCGCAAACTCATAGAAAATAACCAAAACAATCCAAGGTTTTTATTTAGCACAGTAACTAGATTAACAAATAACCAGACGCCACCCGATCTAAATATTCCCTCACAGTTTAGTAGTGATGACTTTATGAATTTCTTCACAGACAAAATAGATAACATCAGAAATACATCCTGTACCCATTAAATTACTGAAAGAGTTGTTACCTGTAGCAGAAGAACCGCTTCTCAATATTATTAACTCGTCGTTATCTTTAGGTCACATCCCAAAACCATTCAAGCTGGCGGTTATTAAGCCTCTTATTAAGAAACCACAACTAGATCCTAGTGAACGGGCAAATTACAGACCCATTTCAAATCTTCCGTTTATGTCTAAAATTCTAGAAAAAGTTGTGTCTGCTTAGTTGTGCTCCTTCCTGCAAAAAAAATGATCTCTATGAAGAATTTCAGTCAGGTTTCAGGCCCCATCATGTACAGAAACCACACTTGTTAAAATTACAAATGACTTGCTTCTTGCATCAGACCAAAGCTGCATCTCATTGCTAGTTTTACTTGATCTTAGTGCTGCATTCGACACCATAGATCATGACATACTTGTAGGATCAGAATGAGTCAGACAAAGTTAAGATTCGATCCGAACATTGAAACACGAGGAGCCGAAATTCCAGAGAGGATCCCAAGGCTGCAACAGGATGTTCGTCATAAATCAGATTCCTAGCTCCAGCCCTCTGAAGAAAGCAAACCAACAAGCCTCTTTCACAGAACAGCTCGCAACATTCAAACAAAAGAACATTTATTGATAAGTCCAATGAAGGAAGGAAACTGTCAAATTTGGGGCAAGTAATCAGAACTGATGATCAAAGAGATGGCCATCACATGTGTTCCATGATAGAAATCACAGCTTCTCTTATCTCCACATAGAAGAAAGTTCAGACTGAAATTCCTTTGTCCACAGAGTCGCTTCCATATGCACCTAAAATCATCTTAAAAGGACTTATGAGCAACTAATGAACTCCATATTATGTATGTAACCCACACAATTGATGATCATGTTTTAATCACATATTATGTATGTATTTTAATAACTAGGGAATAGTTTAAGAGTTCATATCCTTGTGTGGTATGTATGAGTTTGAAAAATCATGCTTTAAATGTTTCTTCCAATCAATTCTTTGTCAAATGTACCATAGTCTTGTTAGAGAAATCATGTCCAAAATTGTACTCTGTAAGAGCGGAAAAATTTGGTCCATATGACTGATAAGATAACATGTTAGATTTATGAATGGGGAGGAGAAACATACAACACCACGAGCCAAGATCATTTCTAATTGGTCAAGACGTCCAGATAGGACGGTCTAGAAACCGAGTTTAAATACTCAGGACAGCTCTCTTGGCTCTTCCTCTGCTTCTCTTCTTCTCTTTTGCCACCGCGTTTCGACGCTGCTCTTTGAGCGTGCTCTGGCCTACGTGCCAGCTGCCAACACAATGAGAAGAAAAACCACCTAGTCTCGTTATGTTCTTTTATTCTTTTACTTTAATTTCTTGTCTTTCCGTGAGAGTTTCGTTAAGTTAAGTTTGCCGCAAAGTCCAGCTCCGACTGCACCCGCCCAAACTTCAACCAGACCAACTCCGCATCAAGAGCCAACGCCCAAGACTTTACTACGAAAGACCACTGAACTCAACCAATCAGCAACCTCGGGAAACCCCTTTCTCCAAAGAGACAAGGACACAAGGGAATTCCTTAAGGCAACACAAGCAAGTACAACCTCCAGACTTTTGCTGAGTCGGTGCAGTTTAATATAAATTTTAGCCTCATTGAGAAACTCAATGCGAGGGTCAATGATTGATGGTTCAGGTCTATATGCAATTGGCCATATTGCTGTAAACTTGGGATTTCACATTTTCATTCTGTAAACTCATCCTTTCCTCTCTTTCTGCAACGTGTGAATGTGTGAATGCGTGTGTTCATGTGTTAGATTAGATTAGTTTACATGTCTTAGGTTTATATAAATAAAGTCTTATTTATATTGAAAAGAGAAGTATCTTGTGTTTTGTGCTTACAAGTTAATGTCTTAATCTGCCGATCTTGTTACTGTGCTATTTAATAGTGTTTTCACTATATTTTGGATTGTAATATCCAGTGCAGAGTTGATGTTATACGGCTCGTTCAGTGACTCGCTGCCGATTCAGTGATCAGCCGTGAAACAGTGATTCTGTTCAAATTCCCTATAAAATCATAAATGATTTCCTTTGAGCTAAATTGACTTGTTTCCCTTATATATATTACTTATATACTCATAGATTGATTACAAAATTATATGGGTATTCAAGGGCAGGCTTTAAGATGGTTTAGATCCTACCTGTCCGATCGCTACCACTTTGTTTATTTAAATGGGGAGTCATCTCAATTATCACCAGTGAAGTATGGAGTACCACAAGGATCTGTCCTAGATCCTCTGCTATTTTCAATATACATGTTGCCCCTTGGTAATATTATTAGAAAATACGGGATTAGCTTCCACTGTTATGCTGATGATACTCAACTATATGTCTCAACAAAACTAGATGAAACTTCTAAATTATCTAAGCTAACAGAGCGTGTTCAAAATTTTAAAGATTGGATGACCAATAATTTTCTCCTATTAAATTCAGATAAGACCGATATATTACTTATTGGACCAAAAAACAGTACACAGAATCTCTTGGATTACAATTTGCAACTAGACGGATGTACTGTTACTTCCTCTACAGTCAAAAATCTGGGTGTTATATTAGACAGCAACTTGTCTTTTGAAAATCATATTTCCCATGTTACAAAAACAGCATTCTTCCATCTTAGAAACATTGCCAAGCTACGAAACATGTTACCTGTTTCTGATGCAGAAAAGCTAGTTCATGCATTCATGACCTCTAGACTGGACTATTGTAATGCACTGCTAGCTGGTTGTCCTGCATCTTCAATAAACAAGCTACAGGTAGTCTAAAATGCAGCGGCTAGAGTCCTTACCAGATCAAGAAAATATGATCATATTACCCCAATTTTACAGTCTCTGAACTGGCTACCTGTCAAGTTCCATATCAGTTACAAAGTATTATTACTTACCTATAAGGCCCTTAATGGGTAAGCTGCTGCGTACCTAACTAGTCTTCTACCAGACTACAATCCATCACGTTCCCTAAGGTCGCAAAACTCTGGACTTTTGGTAGTACCTAGGGTAGCAAAGTCCACTAAAGCAGGTAGAGCTTTTTCTCATTTGGCTCCTAAACTCTGGAATTGCCTTCCTGATAACGTTCGGGTTCAGACACACTCTCTCTGTTTAAATCTAGATTAAAGACACATCTCTTTGGCCAAGCTTTCAAATAAATGCATCTCATAATCTTGTACTGCAGTTACAGTCAGGTCCATAAATATTGGGACATCGACACAATTCTAACATTTTTGGCTCTATACACCACCACAATGGATTTCAAATGAAACGAACAAGATGTGCTTTAACTGCAGACTGTCAGCTTTAATTTGAGGGTATTTACATCCAAATCAGGTGAACGGTGTAGGAATTACAACAGTTTGCATATGTGCCTCCCACTTGTTAAGGGACCAAAAGTAATGGGACAATTGGCTTCTCAGCTGTTCCATGGCCAGGTGTGTGTTATTCCCTCATTATCCCAATTAAAATGAGCAGATAAAAGGTCCAGAGTTCATTTCAAGTGTGCTATTTGCATTTGGAATCTGTTGCTGTCAACTGTCAAGATGAGATCCAAGAGCTGTCACTATCAGTGAAGCAAGCCATCATTAGGCTGAAAAAAACAAAACAAACCCATCAGAGAGATAGCAAAAACATTAGGCGTGGCCAAAACAACTGTTTGGAACATTCTTAAAAAGAAGGAACGCACCGTTGAGCTCAGCAACACCAAAAGACCCGGAAGACCACGGAAAACAACTGTGGTGGATGACCGAAGAATTCTTTCCCTGGTGAAGAAAACACCCTTCACAACAGTTCGACAGATCAAGAACACTCTCCAGGAGGCAGGTGTATGTGTGTCAAAGTCAACAATCAAGAGAAGACTTCACCAGAGTGAATACAGAGGGTTCACCACAAGATGTAAACCATTGGTGAGCCTCAAAAACAGGAAGGCTAGATTAGAGTTTGCCAAACGACTTCACAGTTCTGGAACAACATCCTATGGACAGATGAGACCAAGATCAACTTGTACCAGAGTGATGGGAAGAGAAGAGTATGGAGAAGGAAAGGAACTGCTCATGATCCTAAGCATACCACCTCATCAGTGAAGCATGGTGGTGGTAGTGTCATGGCGTGGGCATGTATGGCTGCCAGTGAAACTGGTTCTCTTGTATTTATTGATGATGTGACTGCTGACAAAAGCAGCAGGATGAATTCTGAAGTGTTTCGGGCAATATTATCTGCTCATATTCAGCCAAATGCTTCAGAACTCATTGGACGGCGCTTCACAGTGCAGATGGACAATGACCCAAAGCATACTGCAAAAGCAACCAAAGAGTTTTTGAAGGGAAAGAAGTGCACTGTTATGCAATGGCCAAGTCAATCACCTGACCTGAATCCGATTGAGCATGCATTTCACTTGCTGAAGACAAAACTGAAGGGAAAATGCCCCAAGAACAAGCAGGAACTGAAGACGGTTGCAATAGAGGCCTGGCAGAGCATCACCAGGGATGAAACCCAGCGTCTGGTGATGTCTATGCGTTCCAGACTTCAGGCTGTAATTGACTGCAAAGGATTTGCAACCAAGTATTAAAAAGTGAAAGTTTGATTTATGATTATTATTCTGTCCCATTACTTTTGGTCCCTTAACAAGTGGGAGGCACATATGCAAACTGTTGTAATTCCTACACCGTTCACCTGATTTGGATGTAAATACCCTCAAATTAAAGCTGACAGTCTGCAGTTAAAGCACATCTTGTTTGTTTCATTTGAAATCCATTGTGGTGGTGTATAGAGCCAAAAATGTTAGAATTGTGTCGATGTCCCAATATTTATGGACCTGACAGTATATCTGATCAAATGCACATTATTATTCTTTAGCCTGGGTTAAACAAATCAATTTTGCTTGGTTGGAACAGCAGCTACACTAATTATGTATCTATTTGTAACTAGGATTTACACAAGCTTCAGTCTGGATCCAGAACACATGAGAAGAGATGATGCCAACCCCTCAGAGGACCTCAGACGATGCCAATCCTGAAACAACATACTGAACTACCAAATCTTGCTATAAGTTTGATTTCAACATATAATAATTGCTGTTAATAATGTTCATCGTCTGTTTGATTACGTCTTTAATTGATTTTTCCGTACTTTTTTGCCATATGTACATTAACTGACATAGTCACCAATGATAAGCTAATACTAAATTTATTGTAGAAACTTAATTTTCTGTACAGCGCTTTGTAACGATTTGTATCGTGAAAAGCGCTATACAAATAAACTTGAACTTGAATTGAATTAAGGAGAAAAAGAATTGGACTGTTGCTCAGTGGTCCAAAGTCCTCTTTTCAGATAAAAGTAAATTTTGCATTTCATTTGTAAATCAAGGTCTGGAGTCTGGAGAGGCACAGAATCCAAGCTGCTTGAAGTCCAGTGTGAAGTTTCCAGTGAAACTGTGGTCATGCAGTGAAAGTCAGTGATGATTTCGGGTGCAGTGACATCTGCAGCCATTGTGTTTTATCAAGTCCAAAGTCAATGCAGCCATCTACCAGGAGATTTTGGAGCACTTTATGCTTCCATCTGCTGACAAGCTTTATGGAGATGCTGATTTCCTTTTCCAGCAGGACTTTAGCACCTGCCCACAGTGCCAAAACCACTTCCAATTGGTTTGCTGACCATGATATTACTGTGCTTGATTGGCCAGCCAACATGCCTGACCTGAACCCCATATGGAATCTATGGGATATTTTCAAGAGAAAGATGAGAAACAGTCGATCCAACAATACAGACGAGCTGAAGGCTCAATAGTGCCTCAGCAGAGACACAGGCTGATCGCTTCCATGCCACACTTCACTAATGCTGTCATTTGTGCTAAAGGATCCCCGACCAAGTATTGAATGCATAAATGAACATACTTTAAAGAACTTGAACTTTTCTGTTTTGCAAATCCTTTTTTTGATTGATCTAAGGAAATATTCTAATATTTTGAGATCCTGGATTTTTGACTTTCATGAGCTGTAAGCTCTAATCATCAAAATTAAAAAAAAAAAAAAAACAAACAATAAAAAAAACCTTTTGAAATGTTTTACTTTACATGTAATGAATCTAAAATATAGGAAAGTTTCACTTTTTGAAATGTTACCAAAAAAAAAAAAAAAGATATTCTAATTTTCTGACATGCACCTGTATATATATATATATATATATATATATATATATATATATATATACATATATATATATATATATATATATATGAAGAGTTCATTTGCAAAAACAGATTTTAACAATTTAACAATTTTCAAAAATCATGTTTTTCATTGTGCATTCCAATTAATTTCAATCAAATTTAACTGCAGTTGGGTTATTTAGATTAGGTTAAAAAAATAACAAAACAGTAACTAACACAATAAAACAATAAAAACATGATAACATAATAAAAAACGTGATTTTTGAAAATTAAAAAAAAACGGAGTAATCTGTTTTTGCAAATAAACTCTTCATATATATATATATATATATATATATATATATAAACACACACACACAGGTATATATATACAGGGGTGCACATAAGTGGTCCGCAGGTCCGCATGCGCGACCAAAATTAAAAATGCGCAGTGTAAATAAGTTCTGACAGCGTATTTGCATACCGACATGGTTGACAGCTGTTCATGCACAATTACCATTTTAGATCGACAAATTACCATTTTAGATCGACAAATTGTACTATATAAGATTTCTATTTAAAAAAAAACTAAAAGTAAAAATCTAAGCTATCCGCTGCCGTATTAAAAGCACAGTGCAAAACTGTGACATTTCGTTCATTGCCGCTCTAAAATCAGCAGCGCTAAACTGACCGCAAGGAACCACTGACAATGGTTTATACTAGCGAGTAGATTACAGATTATATAAAGCAATAAAAAGAAGGATAAAATCTCCTAATTAAATGTTGAGTAATAGTGCTTGAATATTAAAAAAAAAGAAAGAAAGAAAGAAAGAAAGAAAGAAAGAAAGAAAGAAAGAAAGAAAAAGAATAACAAATCAGAAAAAATATATATACAGCGTCTGTGGTACCTAGTAGCAAAAAGTAAAACGTGGTGGAGGGCACGAAAGATATTTCCTGTTGAAATACATTAGACGGAAATTCGAGGGAAATTCGTGTCCATGAACACGAATCAATAGATTAAATTTCGTGATAATATCACGAACTGCCGTGAGACTGGGTTGTCCTTTAAAACAAAATCAAACATCGATCTCTTATTTCACGCGTATGGCACTACCCCGGGAAATTTGCAGTTTGTCGCTCATTTAAAGATAGTAAGGAATTACTAAAATCAAAAACAAGTGACTGACATGGAAATCAATCACGAGGGTGAGAACTGTGTACATTTAATTACAGTATCTATTAAACGCTTGTCATAAATAGACTGCCACTTGTTATTTCTGTTCTGCTTTCTATCCGCTATAACTTATTTATATATAAATATAACTATTTTGGAGTTAATTGTTAACTTGCATAAATGCCAATATTTGAACTAAAATAAATAGATGGTTTTGATTAGATCTTAAGCTAGTTTGATTTAAAGTGTTTAAGTGTACTTGTTTTAGCTGTAGGCTTGTAAGAGGTACAAATGTCTTCACTTAGGCTACATAGTGAAATATCACGACAAGTGAGGACATTTTACGTGTCCTCTTCATTAGTGGAAAAACTCATAAACCGTCCAAATTAGGTTTCTGTTTAAATCTAGTGATTTATATGGTTTTCTGTGAGGGTTAGGTTTGAGGTTCTCGGAGATAAATAAATTTCATTATTATTAACCTGATAGAAAACACTACAATCCAAATTCAAATCTCTCTCTCTCTCTCTCTCTCTCTCTCTCTCTCTCTCTCTCTCTCTCTCTCTCTCACACACACACACACACACACACACACGCACATAGAGACATTTACTCGCACAGAAACTTGCCAGGGCTGTCCCGTTATCAATAATATAGTTTGACTGGAATGCAATCTTATACTTATAGCTTATTTATTATTAAATCTGATTGCTTACAAAAAGGCTATCGATTCATACAATGATCTGTCACAGGTATCATAAACTGTCACAGATATCGCACACTGGACGCGTCATCTTAGAGCATCACATCTTGTTACAATATCTCACGATTTGCTGGGCAACCCAAAAAATAAAAAATAAAGAAAAAAAGGGCACTCTTTTACTTGCTTACTTTCGCTGAAATGACCGTAATGATAGTAATACGCGCACACTATATTATCGTGTCTGGCTTGGGCGTGTGTTTTGTATTTTCTTGTAATTTAAATGGAAAAATAAATAAGTGGAGCGGCAAGATTTTAAAACAGGATGCAATGGTGCCTCGGCGTGTGGACAGTCATGTAGCAACATTTGAAGTGGATCAAAAAAGTTCATCAAAGTTGTCCTAAGGCAAGAACGCATTTTGGTTTTAGATTTTAAGGACAACTTTGATGAACGGTTTTGATCCACTTCAAATGTTGACTACTTGAATTTTAAAGACTCGTCCAATGTGCAAGCCTCTTTAAGCTTTGCTTTGCTTTTGTTAGAGGCACCTATATTAAAATAAATTGTACTGCAGGTACCATGTTTGTACGGAAGTTCTAAGCGGCCATGCATTATTATTTTTTTTTCCTTCTTGTTTTCTCGTGATCACGACTTAATTTTCTCGTGATCTCGACATAACAAAAGTTGTTTTGTCGTGATCACGACTTAATTTTCTCGTTATCTCGACATAACAAAAGTTGTTTTGTCGTGATCACGACATAACAGTTGTTGTTCTCTAAGTTACACAACTGCGCCAACAGGTGGCAGTGTAGAACTAAAAATAACTGATTGGGACCTGTATACTGTATATCCACCTTACTGTACATGTTCGGGACAGAGTAAGGACCTCTCCGTGATTGCTATAATTTGTGCAGGTCATTATTGACATTTAATTAACTTATAAATGTTAAATAGAATAGAAATGAATAGAAATGATTATTTTTGCTTGAAAGTGTATCTGTTATCGTTACGTTCTTACTGCTGCACGACTCGTTTCACTACCACAATAACATTCAGTGAAACTTATTGCTTGTTAAAACCAATGTTGAGGTCACTGTATAGTATTCTGTTTGCAACCTATAGGCTATCTTTATTTGTGCATCTTTGAAGTACACGATTGTTAGTTAAGCGGGGATAATGTGTTTATGTAGAACGCGCTAAAATTTGTAATGTGCATCTTTGTCCTTATTTTTAATCTTTATTGTTAATAAATATGTATTGATAAGAAATGTGATTTATATATATAAAAATGTGTATAAACTAATTTAGTTAAGCGATGTTATACAGTGTTGTAATATTTTGTACATTTCTTTGTAGGAAACCACACACACACACACAAACACACACACAAATAAGCACTCTTTTCAAACAGCATCCCAAGCTTGTAAGGCACATATCAATCACAACACATCCTACATGACTAATAAAAATCACAAACAAATTATATATCATTTTATTTCAAAACGAATGAGGAAAACAAAGTGAGTTGAATCCGAGCAGCTTTAGAACAATTCTCTGCATTCTTCTGAAGGCGCACCTGCGCTTTCGGTGTTGAATACTCTGATGTTAGACCATTTAAACATGTTAATTACACAAACAAAATGTTTAGCATACTCTGGAAAAAAATCAACAGTGATTGATTAGCCTATATTTGTTTATTGTAGATTTTATTAGTACTACGCGAAGCGAAGGAATATCCATAACATAGGCTACAGTATAAAAGAGCGCACGGTTATCTGTCGATCAGATGCGCTTCAGAGTTACGTTTGTTACTATAGCAAGAGTAGACTCACGACGCATTGTGTTTTAAAAATCAATCATTGTAAAAAAAAATAAAAAAATAAAAAAGTAAAATACACTTTCGTTATGTCGAGATCACGAGAAAATTAAGTCGTGATCACGACAAAACAACTTTTGTTATGTCGAGATAACGAGAAAATTAAGTCGTGATCACGACATAACAACTTTTGTTTTGTCGAGAAAATGAGAAAATTAAGTCGTGATCACGACAAACAACTTTTGTTATGTCGAGATCACGAGAAAACAAGATAGAAAAATAATGCATAATGCATGGCCTCTTAGAACTTCCGTATGTTTGAATGTCTGTGGAGGCCACTAGTAGGAGTCTGGAGACTCCTGTGCAGTCATGTGACTGACGACTCTGGTATGAGATTTCCAAAAATATTATTTCAATGTATAAGGCTAACATAAAATGCTTTACAGACCAATTAACTTGCAGTGTTTGTTTTTGTTATTCAAAAGCTTAAGAAACACAATGAAAACATGTAGCCAAAATAAATTCTATATACATGTCTTACCAGAAATAAAACTTTCAGAAGAGGAAACAGAACCAGTTTCCGTCATCACCAATGTCCCTAGTTCTGTCCATCCATGGTTTGAGAGTTATGGAGAAGATGATGGAGTTTAGTGTGGAGGGGTGAATACATGACAATTGCTTCCTATGTTATTATGGTTCTTTGGCTGGTTGCTCATGGGCTCCCCGCCTCTTTCCCCACCTGTGCAAATATTAGGAGCACATGCCTTCACTTTGTGGAACAGCTCTCCAGAAATCTGAAGGACAAGACTTTCCCAAAAGGGCCAGACTGTAAAAACTGCTGTGCGCATTTACCTACAGTTCATTTGTTACACTGGAAATGGAAAATTGAGTCAAGCACATGGTATTGTTATTCTGGCAATACTCGAATGTAACTTTGAGTATTCAAACTCGATGAGTATTCTTTTTTTTATTGGAAATGAGTGTCTAAAACCTTTTACAATTTTAAATTACAGATTGTCACTTTTAGCTCAACTGTACTGTTATAGGGAACAAAAACAACATTGAGCCTCAGCAATGTGCATAAAATCTGGGCAATGGTGATGTATTTTTGAAGGCCACCCCAGAAGTTCACATCGCCTTGCATGTTCCCCTGACAAAAACCCCATGGGATTTTTCCATTGACTTTTGGATTATTGCAGAAAAAACGTTTTGTGACCAAGAAAAGTTTATGATTCTTACATGTGTTCATCATGATAATCTTCACAAATGAAGCCTTCTGAAGCCTAAATGCAATGAGCAGAAAAAGCTAAACGTAGTCTATAAATGAAATAACACCATCATCAACACCATCATGAAGCTCCTGACAACTCCTTTAGTGTTTATTTTAAACACATTTTCCCTGATGATTTGAGTTTGAATAGTTTGCAAGAGTGTGAATATAAAAACAATGTGGCTGTTAAAGTGGACTAGTGAGATGGGTGTACCTGTTTGGTGTAGATGGTTTGGTGTAGAAAGGCCACATCTTCCCTGCAGCACTCTACACATGGCATAGCTTAGCTAATCTTGCATCTTATCAGTATCCATTACAGCCAAAAGGTCTTTTAGATGTCAGCCAGTTGGTCATTGCTACTCCTCAATCACACTTAAACCTTAAGTGTAATGCTCCATTATGAACATGTTAAAACCTGCATTAAGGCTGAAGTCTTTATTAATTTTTCTTTGTTTTCCTTAGTTTTCTTTTGTTTTATGCTTTAAGGTAGGTTTGTTCTGATATTTATGTTTTTTGGAATACAAATGTAAGCACTTTTTTTTTTTTTTTTGCAACTTATTGACATGAGCTTCAAAAGAAAGTGTCCTATCCAGAATGACACCTGAACTCCTAACCTGCTTAGAAGGATAAATTGCATTATTATCGATATTCACAGTAAAACAATCAGATTTAGTCAAAGTAGATTTTGTACCAATAAGCAAGACCTCAGTTTCATCACTGTTAAGTTTTAGAAAGTTGGCTGAAAGCCAGTCTTTAATTTCAGCTAAACATCTGGTCAAAGAAGGTGGAGGAAAAGAACTAGAGGGTTTGGAAGACAGGTAGAGCTGGGTGTCGTCGGCATAGCAGTGAAAATGGATACCATATTTCCTGAAAATATGGCCAAGAGGAAGTAAATAGAAGATAAATAAGAGTGGGCCCAAAACAGAACCCTGAGGAACACCAGTAGTAACTGTAGATGGTCTTGATTTAAATTTTTTTAATTTGAAAAAAAAAAAACGGAGTGCGACCGGTAAGATAAGACCTAAACCAAGGGGTGCCAGTGATCCCTATAAACCAGTGGCAAGCCGTGACTTTTTTAGCCGGGTATGCTGAGTGCTAAGATTAAGACCCCCTTGTTTTTGAAGCCACTTGACAAACCTTCCTAAAAAAATTCAATAACTGAAAAAGTATATTTGATTTTCATTAGTCCTACTTTGTTTTCATGAAAACACAGCTTCAGTTATTGTACAACAGAACATTCAAAACACGCACACAAGATGAAATGCAGAATTTCACAAAATACACCTTTCTTATCAGGCCCACACACAAGATGAAATGCACTTAACAAAGAATAATTTAGTGGCGTTAAAGCGAAACACTTTCTAAAATTAAAATAGAACAAAACTGCGGGGAAATGCGGTCTATTAAAACGTCTGTCAATCTTTACAGGATTTTAGAATGTACCTTATTTTAGAAACATTATTGACAAACTATTGCTTAGCCTATTCCACAGATTCTCGAACTAGCAAATTACCAAAGGGCATTTTGGGTTGAGCGAGCGGAGGAATCTTCAGAAAGCTCTCCGCTCTGAAGGAAATATGACCGCTACGCTCCCCGCTCCGCTCCTGCTCCACTCCGCTCACATGCTCTGCCGTATACCGGCTAAACACTGAGAACGCGTCTCAATCCCGAAGAGTCATAGCGACAGAGCGGAGGCGAGAAAGCTGCGGAGAATCCGCTTACCCGGAAGCTTCCGTAACTGACGTAGATTTAGCCTACAGAAAAGTACCATTGTTTTCATATAAATAATTTTACATACTTATTCCCAACACTTTATTAAACTTTAAGTCAACAGTTAAGAAAATCAGTCAAGAAATCTAAAGTCAAGAAATCAAGAGTTCCCTTCGCTAGCTCCAATTATATTAGAATAGTGGTCTAATTTTGCTTTGGACAATGCTTCTTTTTAATGATGGATATGATCAGTGAGCATTTCTTTATGTACAGTAAGACCGGATTTAGCGTATAAATGCTCTAGCCTATGGCCTTTAGTTTTAAGTAGATGCAAATTAGAGGTAAACCAGGGAGCAGGGAGAGAGTAAAAGAAATAGTCTGAGTTTTGACAGGTGCAAAAACATCAAAGATCAGTTAGTCCATTATTATAATAGGAAACCAAAGCATCTGTAGAGGACAACTATCATCTAACATTTTCACAGGAGATCTGCAACAAAGTAGCGCATGTACTTTTTTTTCTCCCTATAATTTCAATGCACACTTGGAAAATAGTTAGTTTGCAACAACAACCATTTATATTTTCTAAATAGGAGCTGTTGTTGTTGTTTTTCTTTCTTGTTGTATTGAAACATTCAAAGTAATACAAAAACTCACAAACCACATCCTCTTCCAGTTTGATTCACCAAACTAATTTTTATAGTGTGCACTGTGGTAGCGGTATCAGAAAACCAATACAATCTTTTATGGTAATTCTCAATTTACAAAAAAAAAGAAAAAAAAAAGAAAAAAAAAAAGGAAAATAGTGATTAGAAAAATAATGAAGATTGACAAAACCACATGTGATAATTTCTATCCTAAATCATTATACTTGAATAAAATTTACAGGCATGAAATTTTCTCTCAGGAGCTCACAGGATGTCAGGGTGTAGAGTTCATTCAGCTCAGTTTTTTTTTTTTTTTTTTTGCTGTGATGAGTCATCATCCAACACCTACACACTTACACCCACATCTTTGATGTAAAGTTCATAACATGACTGAAACAAAGATGATTTTTGTAGTAGTCTTCTTACACTGGAATGGCACTTTAGCATGTTAGAGATAAAGCTTATTTTTCACATGCACAGCAATACAACATGCCACAGTAACTGTGCATTCAAATATAAATATATTACACTTTATGGCATTTCTGATGTACTTTTATGGTGTGTGTAGTGTTATATGATGTCATGATTCTTATTAAATGTTATTAATTAAAAATATAATAAAATTGCTGTTTAAATGTTGAGGTTTGCTCAGTTTGCTGCAGTAGTTCTGTGTTATTTGGACACAACCATTAGATTTCAACAGTCCCTATCATTCACTCAGTTTTCACCCACTATTCTTATGCGCTGTTTAAAGAACAAAGACTAGCCTACTGTCCACCAAACAATTAGGCTGTTAACCCTTTCACTGGTAAGTTTAAAATATTCTAGCTGTCCCTCCAGAGTGAGTCAGAGAGTCCTGTTAGTTGGATTTACAGCACGTAAATTCATCAGTTTCTCCCGAAATACATGCAAGTAAGTGGCCAGTGAACTGGGAGAAGAATAGAGTGAACTTTATAGTTACTTACACTATGTGTATCTGATATGAATAAAACACGTCGGCAAAATTATATTTGAATGGATTGTTATTGCTGCTTCCATAGACATCCGTGTGTATTTTAAAAACTCTTAAATGTATTGATTTACTAGTTTTTATGTGTATTTAAATGTCTGAAACCTACAATAGACATTATGTGGTTAAAAACACTACATAGTTGTGATTATGTCACAAGTGCAGAGCGCGTCTCAGCGCCAGCCAAAGCATGAAACCACAGTTTCAATGGACTACTTGCACTGGGCCTCATGACACACTTCCGTTTTGAAATAACACTGCTCAGTTATTTCCGGTTATGTATATTTTCAGTGTGCTGTAATCATCTAGTTGAATTAACATTAAGCCCAGACACATTATCTGGCTGAGACTCGGCTTGGTCCCCGGGCCAAATGTGGCCCAGAAACTGCTAAATGTAATTCAGCAGTGAAACACAAATACAACCATTTAAAAAGATTAAAAAGGCTTTAATTTTATAATTACCAAATACTTTAATATAAACATATATTAACAATGAACACATGCACTACAGTATAAACATTAACACACTTTTTAAACCACAAAGTAACAAGTAATATATATATATATATATATATGTGTGATATATGAAGAGTTAATTTGCAAAAACAGATAACTCTGTTTTTAACAATTTTTTAAAATCATGTTTTTTCATTGTGCATTCCAATTAATCTTAAACTGCAGTCGGGTTATTTTGATTAGGTAAAAAATAACTAATAAATACTAGCTAACTAACACAATAAAACAAAAACATGATAAAAAAAACATGATTTTTGAACATTTTTATAAACAGAGTTATCTGTTTTTGGAAAGAAACTCTTCATATATAAAACATTATGTGTCATAATTCAGTTCAGTTATCATCAAATGGTGTCAGTGCAGTCAAGTCAGTAATATTGCTGAATATTAGGTGTCTTCAACTAAGCAAGACAAAAGGCAACAGTGACCAACCCAAACAAGACCAGGCTCAGTCAAGAAAACCAGTTCTCCTCTGGCCAAACGAATGAACGTGGTGTGATTATTCCAGGCTGCATCACAAGTCAGATTGTGGATTGATATCATTCAGAATATTTCATCCAACAACTTCTGCTTGAAGAAACATCACACTAGTAGGTGAAGCTGGTAAAAAGTGTCTGTGCAGAGGGCTTGTCTGGTTCTCGTAGTCTTTGCTTTGGATCTGTGCTGGGGCCATCAATGAGGTCTTCACAGGGATCTGTCATCTAGTTGACATGGTCTCCGCTGACATTCAGGGATGTGTTGTGGTCGCTCCTGGGAGCAGGTCCACCGTCTGGTCTGGATACCGACTGGATCAGCTGATTACTGTAACCTAGGTATAAGGGCGAGCCAGTATATAAGCGACTAATATAAGCATTGATGTCATTCTTCTTACAAATTAACAAGTACATTAGATATTATGGGAAGTGTTGCTGCTTACCCTAATTGGTGCAGCATAAAAATCCTTTAAGGGATTTGAATTATAGAAATGTAATAGTGTGTCATGTATATGGAAGGATAAAGAGATGGGACTTTTAAACTCACAGTTTGTCTGCCTCCCGAAGTCCACCCTTTTGATCTGCCAGCTAGAGCCACCTCTTCATAGTCCCCTTGACCTCCATATCAGCAGCATTAGCTTGAAAGGTTTTCCAAATTGCAGCCTTGAAATATATATATATAATATGTATTGTAAGGTAATTATTAAAGCTTAAGTATTACAGTTTTTTTACAATCATTAGGACCAGACCCAGGATTCGCACCTTATATGTTTGATGAATGTTCATGCATAAGTTCATGCAGCAGCTCAGAATTTCTGTAAAAAAAAAAAAAAAAAAGATGTTAGATTACATATATATAGTTTTCAAATTAAACATTTAAGTTTGTTTGCTCATAATAATCCCCACCACAGTAAAATAAGTATGATTTTAATTACATCATAAGCTTCAAAAGTTCATTCACTCTAAAAACTGAACCTGTTCTAGTGCAAAAGACAGATTAGGCCTCCATTCAAGAACAAAAGATGATGCACTTACATTTTACGGCTTTCTCTTACGTATCTATAGTGTTTTTTCTGTGTCAGAGCTTCCCACACGGCAGTGTACCACAAAATGAATATTATTATTAAATTCAGATTGCACATATTGAATTGTTTGAGCAGGTGTAATGCTACAACAGCGTGCTCAGTTTGATTCACAAACAAATGACTCATTTGAACGGTTAAGTGAATCAAATCAGAGAGTCACCCGTATAGATATCTATGGCGCCACCAGCGCAGTCCGACTCCTATGATTCAATAGCAATCACTCGTTGAAAAAGACGAATCGAATGAATTCTAGCAAACAAAATAGAATTTAACTCATTCAAATTTAATTAGCTAACATTATCGTGCACTGGATACAGCTCATCAGTTTTTTATATTAAAAAAAAAAAATTACATATTGTTTTTCTAAAGAGACCGCGCCTAAGAGTTACTCATCAACACTCAATATATCCGGCACCGAATGGTTTTTCAGACGCTATGTTATCATCGCAAACCTCTTAATAGAAACCATCTAAAAACTGTACTCTTCGTGGCATTTAAAACAAACAACACGAGATTGAACATTAAATAAATTAAATAACTTACCTTTTTGCAGCTGAAGTATTCCTCTTGAGAACTGTGCCCACTGAAATAGTGGGCCGAAGGTAGAGACACACAACTACACCGAGTGTGGACCTGCCGCACGTACAACAGCTTTCAGCCGAGATCGACCCGGAGAGAAAAAGCCGTCTGTCAGCCAGAAGTGTTTTGTAGAGTCGGCGCGGCTCTGGTCCGTTACCTTCTCACCGAGACTGAGCCGACAGTGCCGCATTTCAGCCAGAATCGGCCCGAGTGTGCTTGCTATCTGGGCGTCAATAGCCTCGTTCAGACTGTCAGCCCAAATCCGATTTTTGTGCAAATCCGATTGAAATCCAATCATGATTAGATAGTCTGAACGGCAACAAACTACATGAAATCCGATTTGTGTAAATCCGTTTCGAGCTACATTCGTATGTGGTTTTGAATCCTATTCAAATCGGATTTCTTGAAATCCGTTTCAGTCTGACCGGTCAGATCGGATTTAGCGTAGCCTTTTCACGTCCTCACGCCACGTAAAACGTAAACACGTCAGACGTTTTTGCAGAAAACATGCTGAACATCTTTGCAGAAACAAGATTGTGTCGTTGTGAAGTGCAAGTCAAGCGGAAAAACACATTATACTGCTAGTACAAGTACCTCTTTGAGTTTTGAAATTAGCGGAGACGGCAGCACGGAATAAAGCCGCACATTCCAGCTTCCTGTGTTTCTGCCGCTGCCTCATAAGACGAAATCCATAATAATAATAATGTTTTTATACAGTCTATGTAATAATCCAGCGTGACGGCAACATGTGACTCCTGTGCTGCCGTGAGGATGATGAATCTGGTGAGTATCTGAAAGACTGCCACAATATCATTAAGAAACACTTTATAATAGTTTTAAGTCATTAACTAACATTAGGCTAATGCTGAATAGATCAGTAATTAGGCCTACATTAATAGGCTACGTAATATGTAAAGTGTTGCTTATTCTTAAACACCATAAAACCCTGTGGCAAAAAAAAAAAAAAAACATATGTAATTTTACCAGAAATAAAACTTTCAGTGGAAGAAAGGACACCACTATTCAATGGTCAAAGCTCTGTCCGTCCGTGGTGAAGACCAAGTTGTCTTCTTCACTGAGGCGAGGTGAGACATTGTGAATTACCCTGTTTTTTATTTGCACGCTGAAATGTGATTTCAGCGTCTCATTTTTAAATCTAAACATAACACTGCCACGCCACCGGCCTGTGTCCGCCCAACACTGCATCCAGGTTGGTAATCTGCATACCCGTTAACGTGTCACGTGATGTACCAGGAATTTGTCAGGCCAGGCCACTTTCTTTCAAACTTCCAAGGTATAATCTTGATGATCTTGGGCCCATTTCATGCGTTGTTGGTGATGTATAGTTAGCATGGGGGCCCAGCTTGGTTGTCGGCTACGTACTGTGGCCCTGCTGTTGCTGTGAACAATGCGTGACAATCTACCTTCCCCTCTAGCATCAATAAGCTGCAGACAACATCCGGCTGGATGACAATTCATCATTTGGCCATCCGTGCTCCACTTTTGAGACATACACGTTAACAACTCACAAGTTCTGAGGCGCCGTCCCATCACAATGTCCTTTATCACACTCTTGATAAAATGACAGCTTTTCCCATTCTGACACCGAACCCTCTACTGACCTAAAGCCAGTCCTATGGTGGTATATACAGGTGCATCTCAATAAATTAGAATGTCGTGGAAAAGTTCATTTATTTCAATAATTCAACTCAAATTGTGAAACTCGTGTATTAAATAAATTCAATGCGCACAGACTGATGTAGTTTAAGTCTTTGGTTCTTTTAATTGTGATGATTTTGCCTCACATTTAACAAAAACCCACCAATTCACTATCTCAACAAATTAGAATACTTCATAAGACCAATAAAAAAAAACATTTTAGTGAATTGTTGGCCTTCTGGAAAGTATGTTCATTTACTGTATATGTACTCAGTACTTGGTAGGGGCTCCTTTTGCTTTAATTACTGCCTCAATTTGGCGTGGCTTGGAGGTGATCAGTTTGTGGCACTGCTGAGGTGGTATGGAAGCCCAGGTTTCTTTGACAGTGGCCTTCAGCTCATCTGCATTTTTTGGTCTCTTGTTTCTCATTTTCCTCTTGACAATACCCCATAGATTCTCTATGGGGTTCAGGTCTGGTGAGTTTGCTGGCCAGTCAAGCACACCAACACCATGGTCATTTAACCAACTTTTGGTGCTTTTGGCAGTGTGGACAGGTGCCAAATCCTGCTGGAAAATGAAATCAGCATCTTTAAAAAAACTGGGGCCTCATTTATAACCGTTGCGTACGCACAAAACCTGCCCTGAAAGAGGCGTACGCCACTTCCTATGCAAAAGGTGGGATTTATAAAAACAAACTCACCTGCACGCAAACTCTGACCCATGCGTACGAACTCTTTTTCCAGGAGTGAGAAAATTAATGAAGTAAACAACGATTTTAAACTCAGTTTTCATGTCCATATACACATTTACATTAAATATTCCACTCTCATGATGTAAATAAGCACTGAAATTACATAAAGTCATTATGCAGAAGCTAAACAAAAATTAGGCTATATGAATTTAGACATATTTGTAGTGGATGCGCTTGATCACTTATCCTGTGGCATGCTATGTTTTAATGACAGCGAGGATTGCTATAGGTGCACAATAATTCATCTTTAAACTGCAGATCTCATGTTATGAGAAAATATTTTTAGCGAGAACAATGATCAATTATGCGCACTTACTTCGATATTATGGCGACACTGCTGGATACTCGGTAGTCGAACGGTCCACTGTCCGGTTTGAATAGGTCCAATGATAATAACTTACTGTACAACCGCAGCTGCACGGAGGTATCAATGTCGTGTGAAGGCATCTCCACAACATTATGAAAAATACCATTGTATTTGAAGGATACAACTAGAAGTAAACGGTAATTTGCACGTTTCATTTTTAAAATATGCCAGTGACGCGCTGAGTCAGACAATTGTATTTACACTGCCAATAAATATAGGCCTATCTGTTTCCACTAAAAATAGCCAGTGTAAAAGAATGAGATCAACTTTATTCTTTATAACTTTAAAACTTTATTCTAAAATATTTATTTGATAACTATTTTAAACAGTTGTTTTTCATAAATATTTTGATATATTTATTCTAAAACATAACAAGGATACTGGATGACTTTTAGCAAAAAATAAATAAAAATAAAAATGTTTGGCGCAGATGGCATTTATAGTCCGTATCTCATATTTCCTTAATGTGTTGTACCTTTGACGGTGTTAAACATGGTGTCACGTGGATGGGAATATGCATTGAAATGATGTGCAGATGAGGTTATGCATAGTAAAACTGGGTGTTGTAAGCTCCATATTTGGTGATTTCGGGGAGGAGACGGGGTGGAGATGCACATACGCACAATCTTCCCCTAACTGGGATTTATAAAGGTTTTTTTTTGCGCAGGTTCCGGCGTATGCATGGTTTTATAAATCTGAAAACTTTTGTGCGCATGCAAAATCGAGCTTTTGTGCCTACGTACACTTTTAGGATGAAATCTATGGAGAGTTTTATAAATGAGGCCCCTGGTCAGCAGAAGGAAGCATGAAGTGCTCCAAAATTTCTTGATAAACGGATGCAGTGACTTTGGTTTTCAAAAAACACAATGGACCATCACCAGCAGATGACATTGCACCCCAAATCATCACAGACTGTGAAAACTTAACACTGGACTTCAAGCAACTTGGGCTATGAGCTTCTCCACCCTTCCTCCAGACTGCTGCTGAGGTGGTATGGAAGCCCAGGTTTCTTTGACAGTGGCCTTCAGCTCATCTGCATTTTTTGGTCTCTTGTTTCTCATTTTCCTCTTGACAATACCCCATAGATTCTCTATGGGGTTCAGGTCTGGTGAGTCTGCTGGCCAGTCAAGCACACCAACACCATGGTCATTTAACCAACTTTTGGTGCTTTTGACAGTGTGGGCAGGTGCTAAATCCTGCTGGAAAATGAAATCAGCATCTTTAAAAAGCTGGTCAGCAGAAGGAAGCATGAAGTGCTCCAAAATTTCTTGGTAAAGGGGTGCAGTGACTTTGGTTTTCAAAAAACATAATGGACCAACACCAGCAGATGACATTGCACCCCAAATCATCACAGACTGTGGAAACTTAACACTGGACTTCAAGCAACTTGGGCTATGAGCTTCTCCACCCTTCCTCCAGACTCTAGGACCTTGGTTTCCAAATGAAATACAAAACTTGCTCTCATCTGAAAAGAGGACTTTGGACCACTGGGCAACAGTCCAGTTCTTCTTCTCCTTAGCCCAGGTAAGACGCCTCTTAACAAGAGGAATACGACAACTGTAGCCAAATTCCTTGACACGTCTGTGTGTGGTGGCTCTTGATGCCTCGACCCCAGCCTCAGTCCATTCCTTTTGAAGTTCACCCAAATTCTTGAATCGATTTTGCTTGACAATCCTCATAAGGCTGCGGTTCTCTCGGTTGGTTGTGAATCTTTTTCTTCCACACTTTTTCCTTCCACTCAACTTTCTGTTAACATGCTTGGATACAGCACTCTGTGAACAGCCAGCTTCTTTGGCAATGAATGTTTGTGGCTTACCCTCCTTGTGAAGGGTGTCAATGATTGTCTTCTGGACAACTGTCAGATCAGCAGTCTTCCCCATGATTGTGTAGCCTAGTGAACCAAACTGAGAGACCATTTTGAAGGCTCAGGAAACCTTTGCAGGTGTTTTGAGTTGATTAGCTGATTGGCATGTCACCATATTCTAATTTGTTGAGATAGTGAATTGGTGGGTTTTTGTTAAATGCGAGCCAAAATCAATCACAATTAAAAGAACCAAAGACTTAAACTACTTCAGTCTGTGTGCATTGAATTTATTTAATACACGAGTTTCACAATTTGAGTTGAATTACTGAAATAAATGAACTTTTCCATGACATTCTAATTTATTGAGATGCACCCTGTATGTATGTGTGTGTGTATGTATATATATATATATATATATATATATATATATATATAAAATAATATGGGCTGCTTTTGGTGCTTGACACTTTTTCATTTGTCATTTGTGTTTCAAGAAGGTCCAAGGTTAAGAATAGGCTATATAAGTACTTACATGTAAAATGTTTATTTAACAACATTACAATAGTGAAAGAAGAATTCCCTTATTGATCACATCTCAGTTGCGTGTTTGCTTGCAGGGCTTGATGTTGGACCCATGAAAAATAATAGTTTGTATTCGCCAGAGCTGATTTGCTGAAGTTGAAACACGGACGGTAAAGGGAATTTGCCTTAGCACGAGTGCCGCTCGCTGTGAAGCGGGAGCAACATTTATGTTCACAATTTGTGATGGAAGTGTTACTGGCAATGTTAATGGCAAACGTAACGTATTGTTTTTGCAAATAAAAATCATATTTATTGTATGTATGATTGTAAGTTTTAACAATCTGCTCTTAAAGTGTGAGCCGTTTAGGCTCAGTATGAAATGCTTGAATGTGTAGACATATCTGGCACAGGTAATAATTCAAAGCAATGTTAAAATAATGTAAATTGGTGCCTATAATCTTTCCTACTGCCCTAGTTTGAAATGATATATTTAATATATATTTAAAAAAATACTAGGACCATGTTTTGTGTTCTTAAATTCACAATTTGTGAGATCATCCTGCCAAAGAAAAACCCTGCGCCCAAACACCTCTCAATCTCTCCTGTCTCACAGTGAGCACACACTCTTGCATTCTGGAGAACCAGCTCTTTTTCAGATCTCGATGGCCGTGCTCACTTTGATCTCTCTCTCTCTCTCTCTCTCTCTCTCTCTCTCTCTCTCTCTCTCTCTCTCTCTCTCTCTGACGCAGTTGTGGCTAGCCTATACACTCATATCTGCGTGAAGATTTTGATGATAACGCTCCCGCTCAGTGACTCAATCCCAACGAGCCAGGTTTCACTCACTATGTTCAGGTATTTTGCCACAGTGTGCTCTCGATTTAGTGCTGAATAACATTCTAATTTGTCCATGATGTACTTGTTATTTTCTCTGTTTATGATTTGAGTGCATTTATATATCCTGAAGCTGGCTGATCTCTGGAGATGTGTTGTTTATCTCTGTCTCTCCTTTGTAAAATTAAAGAAGAAAGTCTCTCCCTCCTTCCCTCCCTCAATTTAAGTGTGCTTTATTGGCATGACAAAAACAGAACATTTGTATTGCCAAAGCAATGGCAGTTAGGCTGTGTACAAAAAAGTGTGCAATGTAAAGTACAATAACATTAGTGCTCTCTCTTTCCCCAACCATCACCCCGTCACGCACGTCCTCCCATCCACGCAGACTCGCTTTAAAATACTGCAATAGTATTTTGTACAGGATTTTGAACAGCCTTCAGAGTCATTTTGTGACGTTACATTTTTCGTCCAGTGTGTGAAACTCTTTACGCGTTGTTTTGCTAATGTTCTAGGCGCCTGACTGAAGTTGTGGCCTAATGGTTAGAGAGTCAGACTTGTAACCTGAAGGTCATGGGTTCGAGTCTCAGTACCACCAGGAAATGTAGATGAGTGAATGTATAGCGCTCTCTTCTACCTTCAGTAACTATGACTGAGGTTCCCTTGAGCAAAACACCCAACTTCCAGTTGGTAAATGGCTGCCCACTGTTGACGGTGTGCGAGTAGTGTTTACTACTCACTGCTGTATGTGTACACTTGAATGGGTTAAATGCAGAGCAGAAATTCTGAGTATGGGTAACTTTACTTGGCAACATGTCACGAAAATGGCAGAACTCGCAACTTCTTCATTATTTTTCCTAAATGAAGATCCTGGTACCTGGGCAAACAATGTAAATGCAAGAAAGAGGTGTTGCAAAGAAGTGTATCCAAAAGTACAACGGGCTCCTCTCAAAGACTGAAGAACGAAGGCAGTTCATTATGCAGATTGTCTGAGAGCAACGAAATCTGTTTCCAGTTTCTGCAGCTGAAACACACGTCAGATTGTCATCTCGATCTAGATCAGATCACAATTTTTCAAACATCAACTCTCATCAGCAGCGTTGTAATGTAACTTTTTAAAAAAGATTTTATTTTTGGCGTTTTATGCCTTTATTGGTAACACTTTACAATAAGGTTCATTAGTTAACATTAGTTAATTACATTAGTTAACATGAACTAAGATTGAACAATACTTCTACAGCATTAATCTTAGTTAATGTTAATTTCAGCATTTACTAAAGCATTATTAAAATCACAAGTTGTGCTTGTTAACATTAGTTAATGCACTGTAAAATAACATGAAAAAACAATGAACTATTTTTATTAACTAACATTAACAAAGATTTATGAATACTGTAATGTGTTGATCATTGTTCATTCATTTTAGTTAATACATTAACTAATGTTAACAAATGACACCTTATTGTAAAGTGTTACCCCTTTATTTCAGGACAGTGAGTGGACAGGAAGCGAAGTGGGAGAGATAGAGGGGGAAGGGGTCGAGAAAGGTCCGTGAGCTGGGACTCTAACTCGGGAGTCGGGAGACCTGAAGTGCAATGGTGCTACATGTCAGTGTGTTGCCCACAAGGCTATCGGCGCCAATGTAATTGAACATTTTAAGACTAACACTGTTTTGTGTTCTTGTTTTTAACCAAATTCACAGTTTACTAATGGTTTTGTATAATTTTTAATTGCATGCTGTTAAGTCTTTGAAGGTCAGCTGGTCATCAAAGAATTCACCAAGGTTTCTGACCGAAGTTGATGGGGTAATTGTAGAAGAATCTAACTGGATGGTGAAATCATGCTGTATAGCTGGAGTGGCAGGGAAGACAAGAAGCTCAGTCTTTGCCAGATTGAGCTGTAGGTGATGTTCTTTCATCCATGCCGAGATGTCCGCCAGGCAGCCTGAGATGCGTGCAGCTACCGTTGGATCTTCTGGTTGAAACGAGAGATAGAGCTGTGTCATCAGCGTAGCAATGGTAGGATAAGTCATGTGCCTGTATGATGGGACCCAGCAATGTAGTGTATGTGGAGAAGAGGAGGGGTCCAAGAACTGATCCCTGAGGAACCCCAGTGACTAGTTGATGTGTTGTGGATACCTCCCCTCCCCAAGCCACCCTGAAAGACCTACCAGTGAGATAGGATTCAAACCAGCGAAGTGGAATCCCAGTGATGAGAGGGTGGACAGGAGGATCTGATGATTAACAGTGTCAAAAGCAGCTGATAGATCCAGCAGAATAAGAACTAATAATTTGAAATCAGCTTTTGCAATCCGCAAGGCTTCAGTGACAGAGTAGCACAGTCTCAGTTGAATGGCCACTCCTGAAACCTGACTGTTTAGCATCTAGTTTGTTCTGTGAAAGAAACAATGGTACTTGTTTGAAAACAACTCGTTCGAGTGTTTTCGCTATGAATGGAAGGAGAGAGACAGGTCTGTAGTTTTCTATAAGAGAAGTGTTTAATGTAGGTTTTTTGAGCAGTGGGGTTACCCGAGCCTGCTTGAATGCAGTGGGGAAAATGCCTGTGAGGGATGTATTGATGATGTGTGTGAGTGCTGGTAAGAGTGTGGGAGAGATTGCTTGAAGAAGGTGTGAAGGGATTGGGTCTAGAGGACAAAGAAAAGTCTTTTAATAAGAAATCCAGGAGAACAGGCAAGGAAACCAACTTAACATAGATGTAGAATGGATGAAGACCAGGGGGGAGAACAGAGGGCTTATAAGCATGAAGGGAACAAAGTGAACTAATGGCATAATTAACAAGACATCAGGTGAACAGAATGACCAATTAAACAGACTGGGGAAAACTAGGTCACAGGACAAACACAGAGACAGAAAACCACAGACATGTAACAGTTCTCCCCCTCCTGGGAAGGCCAGTGGGATGACGCTCACATTCTCTGACAGGAAGTGCATACACTGCTTGCAAAAGATGTGGTGTAGATAGTACTGCCAGCGAACAGAGAGTCAGGCTTTTTGAGCTGCCGGTTGGGTCTGACCTCCAGAAGGAAGGTGGTTACAACAGACGCCTCCAACTCGGGTTGGGGTGCCCTGTTGGAGGGCAATCTGGCGTTCGGCTCCTGGTCAGCCCCTGAGCAAAACCTACATATCAACTGCCTATAAATGCTAGCGGTTTTCCTAGGCCTGAAAACCTTCCTGCTGGCCTTGAGGGGGCACCACGTCTTAGTCCGGTCGGACAGCAAGACAGTGGTGGCCTTCATCAATCACCAAGGCGGGCTCAGATCGCACTCCCTTTACAGGATAGCTCGACCCCTCCTTCTATGGGCACAGAAAGAACTCCTCTCGTTAAGGGGGCGGTCCACGTGCCAGGCAGGTTGAACCTTGGCACAGACATCCTGTCCAGAGACAATGTAGCCCCAGGCGAATGGGTGCTACATCCTCAAACGGTTCTGAAAATCTGGGCTGTCTTTGGGAAGGCAGAGGCTGACCTCTTCGCCTCAGAAGACAACTCTCACTGCCCAACATACTTTGATACAGCGAGACGCTCTGGCACACAACTGGCCCAGTGCTCACCTGTATGCTTTCCCCCAATCGCCCTGATTCCTCAGGATGCACTACTATGAAAATCACACTGCTTCAGTGTGACATCAGTAAGAAAAAGTATAATTTCATAGATATTATTAATAATAGTTGTTCATATTAAAATATGTATGAACTTAATACATGACCTAGACTATTTATTTTGCAAAATCCTGTCATTTTAATAAATATTACATGAAATTTATTAAAAAAAAGTGTTGCTGCTCCAATTAAGCTCAGTGTGCTCTCTTTAAACTCTTCCACATTGAACGTCTATGTAAATACTTCATAAACAGACTTTACATATAAACTGATGGTTATCACTTTAAGTTAATCGATTTTTTTATGGATTCTGTCAACTCAAATCTGCAGACTGGCTCTGATATTTGGCATCTAGCGTCATCTTCTCCAGACTGTAAATCTGTGGAAAATCGGGGCAAAAATCGTGTAGTGTATTCCAGAATTAAGAGACTATAAACAAGTTGACATCCATATGAAAAGAGGCTTCATAATGAGGCTAGTTTCTGTGTTCATCCTCATGAATTAAATGTTTTATTGGTTTGTTTTATCTGATATTTGAATGTGATACTTCGCTGAACATGGACTAGTACAGATGTTGCAATGTTGCTTAGATGACACTTCATTATGAATATATAACTGATCAAACTGAATGCCTTGTTGCTTGATTTTAGTGTTCTGTTATTTTGTGATTGACTTTGTATCTTCAAAAAATATATATTTTTACAATTATTCTTTAAAAATTTTCCTTAAAATGAACAAGAATTTTTAATAAAACATGATGTGAGCTTAATGGGAACAGGGTTGTGCTTAAAAAGGTACAAAAATGTACCTATTAAGCACAGACTTTTTGAATTTAATGATGTATATCTTAGTTGAAATGCTTTTGTCATTTAAAATAAAACTAAATATTTTTGTGAGAGATTAATATTTTATTTTTTTTATTAACTTTTTGTACTGAAACCAATATCTTCTGCACTAAAGATGTCTCGGTGTAGATTTTGGTGAGCTTAATACATACGTTTACCCTAAAAGAACAAAACAAAAAATTAATAAGGTAGTTATAACACTGCGAAATCAGTTCATTTCTGATGCAGATTTTATACTTGCATACATGTATGTATATATCCAATATATATATATCCAAAGTAACTAGTAACTCACTGCTTGAGTGGAGTTTCCATTGGATACTTTTTTACTCTTACTCAAGTAACTATTCAGACTGCAACTTTTACACTTACTTAATTATTTCAGTAACTACTTGTACTTTTACTTGAGTACAGTTTTCGGCTACTCTACCCACCTCTGGTTATTTCTGTTCTGCTTTCTATCCACTATAACTTATTCTTGGTCGGTGTTCTTTCACAGATTGGAGAGCCTTTGCCCATCTTTAATTCTTAGAGACTCTGCCTCTCTAAGACATCCCTTTTATAGCTAATCATGTTACAGACCCGATGTCAGTTAACTTAATTAGTTGCTACATGTTCTCCCAGCTGAATCTTTTCTAAATTTCTTGCTTTTTCAGCCCTTTGTTGCCCCCGTGCCAACTTTTTTGAGACCTGTAGCAGGCATCAAATTTGAAATGAGCTCATTTAGTGGATAAAAGTGTAAAATTTCTATGTTTAAACATTTATGTTCTCTATGTTCTATTGTGAATAAAATATTGGCTCATGTGATTTGAAAGTCTTTTATCTTTAGTTTTCATTTTATTCAAATTGAAAAAAAAAACGTCCCAACATTTCCGGAATTCAGGTTGTCAAAGAAGTCAAAGCATCAAGCTTCCAAATTATGCACAGGCTGAATATAAATAAATACTTCATTTATTTTCTTATTTCATCAAACCATAGTATCTTACTTTTTGCGCCACTACATTTCATAATTATTGTTCCTCACTCCTCGTGCATTTGAAGACATGAGAGTGATGTCTGATAGAATCATTCTTCTAAGACTATTCTTTTGATGAACCTGTTGGTTCACAAATCACACTGAACGATTCATTTGCGAAATGGAGAGATCCAGTTGTAGCTGTTCTCAACTCGGATTCCAACGAACCGGTCAGATTGAGTCTCCAGTTAACAGCACACCAAATTAGTCATGTCTGATTTAAAATGAGCAAAGAACATGGGCAGATTTGGTGCTCCTGTGCCATGAAGCCAGATTAGTCGGCTAGCCAGTTAAGTTTCAGGCAAGTTCCTGATCCTGGGTTTTATGTACCATGAATGTGGCTTGGCTTTTAGCGGTGTTTATCGCCATAGTAACTTAAGCTCCACAGCTACCCTGCTCCGGGGAAGGTTCTGGTTTAGAGATCGCAGACTGAAATTTGACCAATCAGCTTCAAGCAAAGTGACACATCTCTGATAATATAGAATATAAATAAGCTTTAGAATCAAAAAATAAAGCTTTAAACAAGACTACATCTGAGCTTAGATTTTTGAGTCTCTGTTTACCCATATATTATATAAACTAATTTCTCGAGTTTCACTTGGACTGACATGGCAAGATGTTTTCTTTTAGTTGTCCTCTTTCACGGACAGTCTTTTTACCTTCACTCTTAAAAATAAAGGTGCTTAAAAGGTTCTTCACAGCGATGCCATAGATAGAAGAACCATTTTAGGTTTTACAAAGAACCATTCAGTCAAAGGTTCTTAAAGAACCATCTCTTACCTACCTTTTTATAATTTGAAGAACCTTCTTTCGCCACAAAGAACCTTGTGTGAAACAGAAAGGTTCTTCAGATGATAAAGTTTCTTTATGGAACCATTTAGACAAAAAAGGTTCTTCTATGGCATCGTGAAGGACCTTTATTTTTAAGAGTGTTGCTGTGGAAATGTATTTAAATTGTTCATATTTTTCAGTCTTTTAATCCTTTAGCAGTGAATCGAGAGAAGTGAATTACAGTTAAAAGGCATATGATTGGCTGTTTATTACTGATGTCACGCTTTCAAGTGCACACGCTCCATAAACTCAGGATCAAAGCCTGAGCTGACAGAGAAAGATGTTGATCAGCGTCATGGTACCATCAAAGCTGGATTGGATTGGTTTGGTTTTGTCAACTCAAAAATAATTCTGTAACCCTGATTGTTCAGCCACCATCATGGTACAAGCCCCTGGCGTCCCCCACTTTGAGTTTGTGGAGGATTTGACTAAAGGAAAAAAAGTTACTAATGGCAACTGTTGTTTTTTTTAAATTTATTTATTTATTTATTTATTTTAAAATAAAAACCATATTTATGTTACATGTAAGTTTTTAAGGTAAATCTGCTGTAAAAGGGTGATCTTTTCAGGCTTGGTATGAAATGCTTGAATATATACATAAACCTGGTCTATTAGGTAATCATTGAAAACAATAATTTAAAATAATGTCTAATCCCCGCTGCCCTAGCAGTTTGAAATTATATAATAAATCGTCTCAGGTTACACATGTAACTAACCACGGTTCCCTGAGAATAGGGAACTCCAAGCTGCGTCCTCTAGAGGGCGCTAGGGGCGTTCCCTTTCGAAAGGGAAGCATAATTCAAAAACACGTTTGTTTGAGTTCTTAAAACATTCACCATTTGCCCCATGTTCGTTCATTTTGCTTAAAACTTGCTGAATCAGCTTAAGATGGTTAGCTGGTTTAAGATGGTTTCTTGTCCAGCTGATCTCTCAGTTGAAGAGTGCTCAAAACCCTCTCTGTAACAGACCAGCTTGAACAGGCTGGTAGACCTTATGTTTTTGTATCGCATGTTGTTGTGTTGTTGCATTTTTATGTTGCCAGTTTTGTCACCATACATTATTAATAGTAGCCTACTGTTTTATGTGTTTTATTTTGTGCACACATTTGAATTAACTTGATATTAAAAGTTTTAACATTTGATGGTGCATGCAAGATATAGGCTGATTGCTTTTAGTAAAAATGTTTGCGCATTTGCAGACCATGCATAAACTAGTAATTCTCAATTCATGACGTCAGAATGTGAGCTGATTCGCTGTCTATATTTCATTTCGCAATAGACCGCAGGCAGAGCGAAAATGAAATCGTCGACTATGACTTGACCCAAACTCACCCAGTCAAAACAAGACAGCTCTCCAACCATTGGTTCACACAACATTACACTCCACCAATAGCTGAACTTTTCACATGCAAACTTCCTTCCAGCAGATCTCTCAATGACTTTCGCTCCTCCTTTAACACAAAATCAAACATCGATCTCTTATTTCACGCGTATGGCACTACCCCGGGAAATTTGCAGTTTGTCGCTCATTTAAAGATAGTAAGGAATTACTAAAATCAAAAACCAGTGACTGACATGGAAATCAATCACGAGGGTGAGAACTGTGTACATTTAATTACAGTATCTATTAAACGCTTGTCATATATAGACTGCCACTTGTTATTTCTGTTCTGCTTTCTATCCGCTATAACTTATTTATATATAAATATAACTATTTTGGAGTTAATTGTTAACTTGCATAAATGCCAATATTTGAACTAAAATAAATAGATGGTTTTGATTAGATCTTAAGCTAGTTTGCTTTAAAGTGTTTGTGTACTTGTTTTAGCTGTAGGCTTGTAAGAGGTACGAATGTCTTCACTTAGGCTACATAGTGAAATATCACGACAAGTGAGGACATTTTACGTGTCCTCTTCACTAAAAAACTCATAAACCGTCCAAATTAGGTTTCTGTTTAAATCTAGTGATTTTTATGGTTTTCTGTGAGGGTTAGGTTTGAGGTTCTCGGAGATAAATAAATATCATTATCATTAACCTGATAGAAAACACTACAATCCAAATTCAAATCTCTCTCGCGCCCTCGTTCTCTATCCCTCTCGTTCTCTATCCCTCTCGTTCTCTATCCCTCTCGTTCTCTATCCCTCTCGTTCTCTATCCCTCTCGTTCTCTATCCCTCTCGCTCTCTATCCCTCTCGTTCGCTCGTTCTCTCTCTCTCTCTCGTTCGCTCGTTCTCTATCCCTCTCGTTCGCTCGTTCTCTCTCTCTCTCTCGTTCGCTCGTTCTCTATCCCTCTCGTTCTCTCTCTCTCTCTCTCTCTCGTTCGCTCGTTCTCTATCCCTCTCGTTCGCTCGTTCTCTCTCTCTCTCTCGTTCGCTCGTTCTCTATCCCTCTCGTTCTCTATCCCTCTCGCTCTCTATCCCTCTCGTTCTCTATCCCTCTCGTTCTCTATCCCTCTCGCTCTCTATCCCTCTCGTTCTCTATCCCTCTCGTTCTCTATCCCTCTCGCTCTCTATCCCTCTCGTTCTCTATCCCTCTCGTTCTCTATCCCTCTCGTTCTCTATCCCTCTCGTTCTCTATCCCTCTCGTTCTCTATCCCTCTCGTTCGCTCGTTCTCTATCCCTCTCGCTCTCTATCCCTCTCGTTCTCTATCCCTCTCGTTCGCTCGTTCTCTCTCTCTCTCTCGTTCGCTCGTTCTCTATCCCTCTCGTTCTCTCTCTCTCTCTCTCTCTCGTTCGCTCGTTCTCTATCCCTCTCGTTCGCTCGTTCTCTCTCTCTCTCTCGTTCGCTCGTTCTCTATCCCTCTCGTTCTCTATCCCTCTCGCTCTCTATCCCTCTCGTTCTCTATCCCTCTCGTTCTCTATCCCTCTCGCTCTCTATCCCTCTCGTTCTCTATCCCTCTCGTTCTCTATCCCTCTCGCTCTCTATCCCTCTCGTTCTCTATCCCTCTCGTTCTCTATCCCTCTCGTTCTCTATCCCTCTCGTTCTCTATCCCTCTCGTTCGCTCGTTCTCTATCCCTCTCGCTCTCTATCCCTCTCGTTCTCTATCCCTCTCGTTCGCTCGTTCTCTCTCTCTCTCTCGTTCGCTCGTTCTCTATCCCTCTCGTTCGCTCGTTCTCTCTCTCTCTCTCGTTCGCTCGTTCTCTATCCCTCTCGTTCTCTATCCCTCTCGTTCTCTATCCCTCTCGTTCGCTCGTTCTCTCTCTCTCTCTCGTTCGCTCGTTCTCTATCCCTCTCGTTCTCTATCCCTCTCGTTCGCTCGTTCTCTATCCCTCTCGTTCTCTATCCCTCTCGTTCTCTATCCCTCTCGTTCTCTATCCCTCTCGTTCGCTCGTTCTCTATCCCTCTCGTTCTCTATCCCTCTCGTTCTCTATCCCTCTCGTTCGCTCGTTCTCTATCCCTCTCGTTCTCTATCCCTCTCGTTCTCTATCCCTCTCGTTCGCTCGTTCTCTATCCCTCTCGTTCTCTATCCCTCTCGTTCTCTATCCCTCTCGTTCGCTCGTTCTCTCTCTCTCTCTCTCTCTCTCTCTCTCTCTCTCTCTCTCTCTCTCTCGCTCTCTATCCCTCTCGTTCGCTCGTTCTCTCTCTCTCTCTCTCTCTCTCTCTCTCTCTCTCTCTCTCTCTCTCTCTCGCTTTCTATCCCTCTCGTTCGCTCGTTCTCTCTCTCTCTCTCTCTCGCTCTCTATCCCTCTCGTTCGCTCGTTCTCTCTCTCTCTCTCTCTCTCTCTCTCTCTCTCTCTCTCTATCCCTCTCGTTCTTTCTCTCACTCTCTCGTTCTCTCTCTCTCTCGTTCTCTCTCTCTCTCTCTCGCTCTCTCTCTCGCTCGTTCTCTCTCTCTCTCGTTCTCTCTCTCTCTCTCTCGTTCTCTCTCTCTCTCGCTCGTTCTCTCTCTCTCTCGCTCGTTCTCGCTCTCTCTCTCTCGTTATCAATAATGTAGTTTAAGACTGGAAAGCATTCTTAGTTTGTAGCCTATTTATTATTAAATCTGATTGCTGAAAGGGCTATCAATTCATACAATGATCTGTCACAGGTATCATAAACTGTCACAGATATCGCAAACTGGACGCCTCATCTTAAGAGCATCACATCTTGTTACAATATCTCACGATTTGCTGGGCAACTCAAAAAGAGCCCTGAAAGGGCACTCTCTTACTTGCTTACTTTCGCTGAAATGACCGTAATGATAGTAATACGCGCACACTATATTATCGTGTCTGGCTTGGGCGTGTGTTTTGTATTTTCTTGTAATTTAAATGGAAAAATAAATAAGTGGAGCGGCAAGATTTTAAAACAGGATGCAATGGTGCCTCGGCGTGTGGACAGTCATGTAGCCTACAGTAGTCAACATTTGAAGTGGATCAAAAAAGTTCATCAAAGTTGTCCTAAGGCAAGAACGCATTTTGGTTTTAGATTTTAAGGACAACTTTGATGAAAGGTTTTGATCCACTTCAAATGTTGACTACTATATTTGAATTTTAAAGACGTGGCGCTTCTCGTCCAATGTGCAACCCTCTTTAAGCTTTGCTTTTGTTAAAGGCACCTATATTAAAATAAATTTTACTGCAGGTACCATGTTTGAATGTCTGTGGAGGCCACTAGTAGGAGTCTGGAGACTCCTGTGCAGTCATGTGACTGACGACTCTGGTATGAGATTTCCAAAAATATTATTTCAATGTATAAGGCTAACATAAAATGCTTTACAGACCATTTAACTTGCAGTGTTTGTTCTTGTTATTCAAAAGCTTAAGAAACACAATGAAAACATGTAGACAAAATAAATTCTATATACATGTCTTACCAGAAATAAAACTTTCAGAAGAGGAAACAGAACCAGTGTCCATCATCACCAATGTCCCTAGTTCTGTCCATCCATGGTTTGAGAGTTATGGAGAAGATGATGGAGTTTAGTGTGGAGGGGTGAATACATGACAATTGCTTCCTATGTTATTATGGTTCTTTGGCTGGTTGCTCATGGGCTCCCCGCCTCTTTCCCCACCTGTGCATATATAAGGAGCACATGCCTTCACTTTGTGGAACAGCTCTCCAGGAATCTGAAGGACAAGACTTTCCCAAAAGGGCCAGACTGTAAAAACTGCTGTGCGCATTTACCTACAGTTCATTTGTTACACTGGAAATGGAAAATTGAGTCAAGCACATGATACTGTTATTCTGACAATACTCGAATGTAACTTTCAGTATTCAAACTCGATGAGTATTCTTTTTTATTGGAAATGAGTGTCTAAAACCTTTTACAATTTTAAATTACAGATTGTCACTTTTAGCTCAACTGTACTGTTATAGGGAACAAAAACAACATTACCCTCAGCAATGTGCATAAAATGTGGGCAATGGTGATGTATCTTTGTAGGCCACCCCAGAAGTTCACATCGCCTTGCATGTTCCCCTGACAAAAACCCATGGGATTTTTCCATTGACTTTTGGATTATTGCAGAAAATACATTTTGTGACCAAGAAAAGTTTGATTCTTACATGTGTTCATCATGATAATCTTCACAAATGAAGCCTTCTGAAGCCTAAATGCAATGACCAGAAGTAAAAAGCTAAACGTAGGCTATAAATGAAATAAACCGTGGTCACATGCCTTCAACAACACCATCATGAAGCTCCTGACAACTCCTTTAGTGTTTATTTTAAACACATTTTCCCTGACGATTTGAGCTTGAATAGTTTGCAAGAGTGTGAAAATAAAAACAATGTGGCTGTTAAAGTGGACTTGTGAGATGGGTGTACCTGTTTGGTGTAGATGGTTTGGTGACAACCACTGTAGTCTCATTTATCCACTTGTTACCAACCTTTTTTTCAAGACACATTAAAGCATAAAGGAGTATTACTGATGTATTTTATGTCACATAATAAAATGTGAGCATCAGCTTTAGAATTGGAACTGGAAGCGCTAAAATGCAAAGTTGTTTCCAGCCTTTGGCCTATACAAAACCACATCTTCCCTGCAGCACTCTACACATGGCATAGCTTAGCTATTGCATCTTATCAGTTTCCATTACAGCCAAAAGGTCCTTTAGATGTCAGCCAGTTGGTCATTGCTACTCCTCAATCACACTTAAACCTTAAGTGTAATGCTCCATTATGAACATGTTAAAAACCTGTTTTAAGACTGAAGTCTTTATTATTTTTTCTGTGTTTTCCTTAGTTTTCTTTTGTTTTATGCTTTAAGGTAAGTTTGTATCTGTCTAATGTTATTCTTACCGCACATTCTTACCGTCAAAAATCTATTTGGATTCTGATAGTTATGTTTTTTGGAACACAAATGTAAGCACTTTTTTTGCAATTTTTTTTTCAATTTTTATGTAAATTGTATACTTTGGATCATTTTTTCCTTTGTTAAATGGTAGTTGAAACAATGTATTTTTCCACAACTTTAATAAAAATGTAAGTGACGTTTGTAATATGTTTATTTTATGTATTCATAACAGCTACTAATTTAACTGTAAAGTCATCTCAACTCTCAGCAGTCAATCAGAAATAATGTTGAAATCGTTATATAAAGAAATCTGCCTTTGATGCTCAATGGATTTCATTGATGATTAAAGAGAAATTCCACTAACATGTCAACATTGACATTCAGCTCTCGAAAATCTGTCACATGGTGTTATTATCCTGCATTATGACAGCATCAGTCTGATGTGTTTTTTTTGAAGTGTCTTGTCTGTTGGACCACAGTAGCAAAGGCAACTCCAAGCACCCCAAAAATATGTTGAGTATTTAATGGTGGTGCATGTGGATCAAATGGGTTTTCTATGAAATTGCTGCGAAAATCCCCTTATGAAACCTTTATTTGTAAGAGCGCATTATTAAAATGTAGTAGTAGTAGTAATAATAATAATAATAATTTCATTTTATTTAATGGTGCCTTTCTAAGCACCCAAGGTCATCTTACTGCAAGCAAATTGGTAAAAACAGTAACAATAAATAAATAAGTCCTGCCAGCATTGCAAAATTCAACAGCACAACTGCATACATACATCATAAATACAATAAAGGCTTAATAAGAGCAAATCATAAGAAAGCTTGGGTAAAAAGATAAGTCTTAAGACATGATTTAAAAGTATGAAGGCTGTCACTGTTCCGCATATTGGGGGGAAGAGAGTTCCATAGGCGATGGGCTGCAAAACTAAAAGTTCTTGCTCCCATGGTACTTAAACGTATACACAGCGACAAGAGAGATCGAGTGTGAAGATCTGAGAGTCCAAGGAGGAGTATAGATGTAAAGAAGGTCACTAAGATATGGTAGAGCAAGACTGTGAAGTGCCCTAAATGTGAGAAGAAAAATAAAAAAAAATAAATAAATAAAAAATCAATGTGATACTTTACTGGGAGCCAGTGTAAACGTTGGAGAACTGGAGAAATGTGCTTGATTGATGAAGTCCTATAAGAACACGTGCTGCTGATTTCTGAACCAATTGGAGTTTATAGAGAAATTTAGAAGGAAGACCAGTAAGGAGATCATTACAATAGTCATTACGTGAGGTAACCAGTGCTTGAATAAGAACTGCAGTATTATTCATTGTGAGAGAGGGATGGAGGCGATTAATATTATGCAGGTAAAAATACATAGTGTGCATAATATTATTGACATGAGCTTCAAAAGAAAGTGTCCTATCCAGAATGACACCTGAACCCCGAACGTGCTGAGAAGTATAAATTGCATTATTATCGATATCCATAGTAAAACAATCAGATTTAGTAAAAGTAGATTTTGTACCAATAAGCAAGACCTCAGTTTCATCACTGTTAAGTTTTAGAAAGTTGGCTGAAAGCCAGTCTTTAATTTCAGGTAAACATCTGGCCAAGGAAGGTGGAGGAAAATAACTAGAGGGTTTGGAAGTAGATAAATAAGAGTGGGCCCAAAACAGAACCCTGAGGGACACCAGTAGTAACTGTAGATAGTCTTGATTTAAAATTTTTAATTTGAACAAACTGAGTGCGACCAGTAAGACAAGACCTAAACCAGGGGGTGCCAGTGATCCCTATAAACTAAACTGTCCAGGAATATCTTGTGTGAGATTGTATCAAAGGTTGCACTCAGGTCAAGAAGGACAAGTATTGTTAATAAACCAGAATCAGCTACCAATAACAAATCATTAGTAAATTTGACAAGAGCAGTCTTTGTACTATGATGGGGATGGAAACCGGATTGGAATTGCTCAAACAATTTATTATTGGAGAGATGATTGTGAACTTGAGCTGCAACACATTTTTCCAAAATTTTAGAAATGAATGGCAAATTAGAAATTGTTCGATAAATTTTCAAAATGTGATGGATCAGTCCCTGATTTCTTTAGGGGTAATAATAGCAGTTTTAAGAGAAGGTACAGAACCAGAAACAAGTAAAGAGTGAATAATTTTAGTAATTAATGAAGACAGATGGTAGACAGGCTTTAACTAAGCGAGTAGGCAGTGGGTCGAGATGACAAGTGGTAGTTTTAGATTTCCGAATATAATACAATATCTACGCAGCAGTTGGTAAAATAAAAGTAGAGTGCAGTCACTTGGACGACTTGATGACTGGAATCGTAACCTAAATTGCTTGAAAGTAATTGCTGATGAATCTTTTTAATCTTAGACTCAAAGAAAGTCATAAAACTGTTGCATAGTTTTGTAGAACACAAGTTTAATGGCAGTGTCGGATGGACAAAGAAAATTCTTCACCACAGAAAAAAAGAAATCAAGAGTTCCCTTCGCTAGCTCCAATTATATTAGAATAGTGGTCTAATTTTGCTTTGGACAATGCTTCTTTTTAATGATGGATATGATCAGTGAGCATTTCTTTATGTACAGTAAGACCGGATTTAGCGTATAAATGCTCTAGCCTATGGCCTTTAGTTTTAAGTAGATGCAAATTAGAGGTAAACCAGGGAGCAGGGAGAGAGTAAAAGAAATATTCTGAGTTTTGACAGGTGCAAAAACATCAAAGATCAGTTAGTCCATTATTATAATAGGAAACCAAAGCATCTGTAGAGGACAACTATCATCTAACATTTTCACAGGAGATCTGCAACAAAGTAGCGCATATACTTTTTTTCTCCCTATAATTGCAATGCACACTTGGAATAGTTAGTTTGCAACAACAACCATTTATATTTTCTAATCAGGAGCTGGTGTTGTTTTTCTTTCTGGTTGTATTGAAACATTCAAAGTAATACAGAAAAACCCACAAACCACATCCTCTTCCAGTTTGAACTAATTTTTACAGCGTGCACTGTGGTAGCGGTATCAGAAAACCAATGCAATCTTTTATGGTAATTCTCAATTTACCAAAAAAAAAAAAAAAAAAAGCAAAGAAAAAAAAAAAAGTAAGATAGTCAATATTCTAAATCATTATACTTCAATAAAATTTACAGTCATGAAATTTTCTCTCAGGAGCTCACAGGATGTCAGACTGTAAAGTTCATTAAGCTAAGTGTTTTTTTTTTTTTTTGCTTTTGCCAATGTAGTCTGCAGTAATGATGAGTCATCATCCAACACTTACACCCACATCTTTGATGTAAAGTTCATAACATGACTGAAACAAAGATGATTTTTGTAGTAGTCTTCTTACACTGGAATGGCACTTTAGCATGTTAGAGATAAAGCTTATTTTTCACATGCACAGCAATACAACATGCCACAGTAACTGTGCATTCAAATATAAATATATTACACTTTATGGCATTTCTGATGTACTTTTATGGTGTGTGTAGTGTTATATGATGTCATGATTCTTATTAAATGTTATTAATTAAAGATATAATAAAATTGCTGTTTAAATGTTGAGGTTTGCTCAGTTTGCTGCAGTAGTTCTGTTATTTGGACAAAACCATTAGATTTCAACAGTCCCTATCATTCACTCTCAGTTTTCACCCACTATTCTTATGTGCTGTTTAAAGAACAAAGACTAGCCTACTGTCCACCAAACAATTAGGCTGTTAACCCTTTCACTGGTAAATTTAAAATATTCTAGCTGTCCCCCCAGAGTGAGTCAGAGAGTCCTGTTAGTTAGATTTACAGCACGTAAATTCATCAGTTTCTCCCGAAATACATGTAAGTAAGTGGCCAGTGAACTGGGAGAAGAATAGAGTGAACTTTATAGTTACTTACATTATGTGTATCTGATATGAATAAAACACGTCGGCAAAATTATATTTGAATGGATTGTTAGTGCTGCTTCCATAGACATCCGTGTGTATTTTAAAAACTCTTAAATGTATTGTTTTCCTAGTACTTGTGTATAAATGTCTGAAACCTAAAATAAACATTATGTGGTTAAAAACACTACATAGTTGTGATTATGTCACAAGTGCAGAGCGCGTCTCAGCGCCAGCCAAAGCATGAAACCACAGTTTCAATGGACTACTTGCACTGGGCCTCATGACACACTTCCGTTTTGAAGTAACACTGCTCAGTTATTTCCGGTTATGTATATTTTCAGTGTGCTGTAATCATCTGGTTGTATTAAACGCTTATTAAAATGAGAGTCCATGGGATGATTTCAAAATCCGGACATTGCAGGGACAAGAGAAGAAGAGATATGATGTGTACAGAATTTTCCAAACTGGACAGAATTTTAAAAGAAGTTTTAATCCAACATAAACCAATCTGAGAAAGCAGTGGCTGGATTGTTTCACCACAGGGTGTCAGTGCCACCTTTTTCTTCCCGTAAAAATGGGCATGGCCATTTGTAAATTCTATAGATCTAGCTTCTGGTCTCATCTGCATCCAGTCAGAGATTGTCTTATATGCATCCAAAAGCTCTAAAATGCTTCCTTCAGTGGCAGCATTCCAAGGCGGGAAGGCATCAAGGTGCGTCCGAATCCAAATTCTGCTTTACTTCCTGTCTCCGGAGGTACCTTCTTCTGATCTAATGATCTGAAGGCAGCATAAATGTATCCTTCGCTACCTTTGATATCCCACAATCCTGTGCGTTCCATTCCGTAACGGTTGAGCTAAAAAAATAAAGATGGTGTCACTCTGAAAGTTGCGTTTGGTGGTCAGTTTGTGTGTAAATGTATATTTCTGACTATCTTTTTGCAATTTTGATGTTATTTCTAGCGAGAAATCAGTATTAAATTAATTAAATATTTGTTTAGTTATCACCAAAACTCGTTCTATTTTGTTGTAGATCATTAAACCGTTACTCTGCCTCAGAAGCCTGTCCGAAATCAGTCAGCTGCCATATGTTTCAGATGCAGCCATAGGGAGATGAGAGGGTCTGTGTAGTTTGGAGAAAGCGTAATGGCTAACTTGGATCAAGTGTGCCTTAATAACCAATCACATTACAGCCTTGATGTCACTGAATTTCAGTCAGAGTTGTGCTGAGTCTGAGTCTGTTTATGCAGCTTAGTGAAGCCTTTCCTCCATTGACATCCATTAAAAAAAAAAAAAAAAAACCGGCCTCTGGTCTCCGTTAGCATTAGCCACTACGCTTTTTGTCTAAAGGTTACAGGCTTGCCTTCTAGTGTCTTTGGTCCAGTCTTGTACATTCACAGAAAATGGCTTACTTTCACGTTGAAAAATAAGGTGGATAGAGGTACAAAAGTTGTCACATAGTAGGCTATACTAAGACATCAATAAGTACCCAATCAAAAGTGACAAGTTTTGTACCCTTTTTCTGAGAGTGTATTTATTGTATTCATCATTAGCACTTAGTTTAACATATTTAACATTTATTTTCATTTTATGACATTTATAAAGATCTTTATGATCTACTCAGGGCGGACTTTTTTTTTTTTTTTTTACACGTCTGCATGTAGTATTGTTATACACAAAAGAAACTTTATGTAATGTTTACACTTTTTAATTTAACACAATATATTAAATATTAAGTAATGGGGGGGGAGTAATTTAGAAGTAATTGGGGAAGTCGTGGCCTAATGGTTAGGGAGTTGGGCCTGTAACCTGAAGGTTGCCGGTTCGATTCTCGCACCGGCAGGAATTGAAGGGGATTGTGAATGAACAGCACTCTCTCTTCCTTCGATACCATGACTGAGGTGCCCTTGAGCAAGGCACCAAACCCCCAATTGCTCCCCGGGCGCTGGAGCAATGGCTGTCCACTGCTCCGTGTGTGTGTGTGTGTGCGCGCGCGCGCGTGTTTGTTCACTATTCACTGCTGTGTGTGTGCACTTGGATGGGTTAAATGCAGAGCACCAATGTCGAGTATGGGTCACCATACTTGACAATACGTCACGACTTTCACTTTACTTCTAAATTATGATTTTTGATGTAAAAAAATCTTGATAACATTATAAGTGGACGGCCAAAGTATATAGAAATACATCCTTGAAAGGGACTTTGGTGGACCTTAGAGAACAGTACAAAATAAAAATCAAAGGTAGTTCATGAACCTTTTAAAAACCACCAATTTGCAGATTATGGATTATTAGGTGTATCTGTTTTCAAATGCTGGTTTCTTGCATATTCATGCATGTTTAGGTTGTTTAACGTTTTTTTAGACTTGTCAGATGATTTATTTCGCACTCACCTGAAAATTTCATTCTGAGCAACTATTTGCTTTTTTATTATTAATTTGGTAAACTTTGGAGAGATTTAACTAGCACAGGCAGGTGTTAGACATCAACATTAGGTGGCGCGATGCTCCACTTTCAACTAAAAAAAAAAAGCAACCAAAGGAAGCAATGCGCGGGAACAGATATTTCTCGGCAACGAGCAACGTGTTCATCTCTCTCTTCAGGAATTATTAAAACAACGGAGATTTGATCAGTATAATGGAGCTACTGGTAAAAACGCCGAAGAAAAGAAGATGCCGATTAAGGCGATTTAATTTTGGAGAAATTGGTGAAAAAAAAAAAAAGTGAAGTTCATTCACTTCATGCAACAGTGGGCAGAACTTAAGCGAGAAGATGGGTTTAGAAAGGTAAGCATTTCTTTAGTGTAGTGAATGTGTTTGCATTATTGTAGACTGTGAGCACTTGTTGAACTTTAGTGTCATGAGTTTATGCGGAACAGTGGGAATTTATCAGATCTCGGAAGAGAAACAAGCAGCTGGTTATAAAATGAAGTGCAAAATAAAACACTTAATTCACGAACATACGAACATTTGTTTTTAAATCGAGAATTGTATTGATCAAAATAGATATTAGAACCGATTCTAAACTGCAGTTTGCTGGGTGGAACGCGGAAGAGAGACGGATTCCGTGGTAATACCCACTTACCAGAGTAGCTAAATGCTGTTTGATTGTAAAATCGACCCTTGATTCCTCAGTGGAAAAAAAAGTCTTAATTAATAATAGTAATATTTTGTCTTTGTCATCCTATTCGTACTATTTCTAACATATAAAGATATAGAAAGAGTAGTGCACGAGTGGTAAGCATCAACAACAAGGACTAGAGTGACTGCAGACAGCATCTTGAAAGAATCCCGCCTCTAAGTCGCGGGTTGCCATGTACCGTGATTAAGCTACAGCGAGCGCACACACGAAAAAATGGAAAACAACGCATGTTTACGTATCAGTGGGATAGAGGGCTCAGGCCAGGTAAAGACAGAAACAAAGCAAAATGATGACACACAACTATGCCGATTAATGATGTAATTTTGCAGAGTGTGACTACCTTTATTAGCCTATAAAGAACGGACATGGCAACATAAAAAGCGTCCACAAAGGCGGTGCTGCGCTGCTAAACCGCATTAATCAGATGCGCGTTAAGTTTGCCGCAAGAAACCTGTGAGCTACTGTCGGCAGCGCAAACAAAGTTTATAACAGAAAAATTAACACACTGATCGCCACACCACATTCTAATAATATGGAAACCAACACCAGAGGTGAGAAATACTTGATTTTACTGTAGCGGCGTTTGATCTGATCAGGGGCGGTTCTAGACCACAGTAACTAGGGGGGCCAGACAGGGGCCACTTGTTCTTTTAGGGGGCACAATTTTTAAATTCCTCTTAACCTACTTTAAGTATTATTAATTCAGTCATTTTTCACCATGTCATGTATCACTGCAATCTCTGGAAGTAATCTATAACAATTTCAACTAAATCAAATATTTCATCATGTTTCATTTATTTAACAAATCATTTTGTATTGTAGTGTCGGGGGCATCATGCACTCATTATTTCTGAGGGGGCACGAGTAAAGGGGGGGACTCTCATGCTTGCCATGTGACACAGCAGTCACAATACCACTGTATAACTGATATAGGCTTATGTTCCTACTGGAAAAAAAACAAAAAAAAACACACATCACAGACAATTTTAATGGTTTACACTACAAATACCATTACAAACCATCAACATTTAACCATTAAAAAATGGTTTTCTGTAGTGTGTTTTAGGACATATTCCATTAGGATTTATTGGTTTTAACAAGCCACAAATAGAAGGCAACCAATTAACAGTAGAGACCAACAGGGTCCATTACAGTTTCCAGTAAAACCAGTACAAGGCCCATTATAACCAGTAAAACCATTACTAATTTTGTAATGGTGTCTATTGTTTTTTTTTCAGCAGGGGTTTTATTTATTTATTTATTTTTTTTATTCGATATATCCCTAAAATATATCATGAAATATCTCGATTCTCAAATATGTGTAAGTAAATGCATTTTGCACCTTTATAGATTGTTATTTGATCTATAATGGGCGATGGGCAAAGTAGCCTAATACTGTAATCTATTAACTACACATAAAAGCCTGTCTTTTTACTTAAGTACCAGATATGAGTGTCATGCCATAAAATACTTTTAATATGACTGACTTTGTATTTAATGTGAAATTCATAAAAACATTGTAAGTTACTAATTAGCCTATAACATTTTCAGTGTACAAGAAGAGAGCAAAGAACGTTTACAATATCAAAGAACATTTTCACTTCAGTCCAGCGAGTTCAAGCACTCTCAAAACTGCCATAATAATCTCTAAAGCTGTTTACACTGTGAAATTATTATCTTACTTACATTCGTACTTCTTCACTTTGTTGTTTCTGATGAGAGAATTCAATCAGCCACAGCGCGCGGTGACGAAACAGCGTGTTTCAGCGGTGACTCATCTGAACGCCTCTGATTGGTCCTTGCATTCATAAGCTCAACAGAATCGTATGTGATTGGTTATAATGCGCAGCGCTTTAAAAACGTGCGTACCTCTGGCTCTGTGCCAGCCAACTAAGGCAGATTTGAATTTAACAGCTGGTGATGTTTTTCTTTACATATAGTTTACAGGACAAACTGCGCATTTCACACAAAATTGTTTGCTGTAATATGATTCCAAATTTAGGGGGGCCAAGCTTGTTGACAGGGGGCACTGCCCCCACCCCCACATGTCCAGCAATTGTAACTGCTATTAGGTTTAAAAATAAAAATATTTTCAATTGTAAATGTTATGCGGGGTTAATAATAGAATGTATTTAACACAAGTATCCCCTTCAATTTATTTTTATCATTATTATGTGAAATCTATGACACTTTTTGTCTTCTCATTGCATCTAAAACTGTGTCCACAGAGGAGGGTTCAATCATTCAAATGCCAGGCCTATAAAATAGATTAAAAATATTTTTGATGAAAAAGACCAAGTTTTATCAAAAGCAACACTTAATATCTCATATCAAAACAAGGTTGTTTTTCAGGGACACGTGCATTATTCATAAGGTTTCGAAGTTCACTTTTCGTCAGACATTCATTAAAATGTAATAAAATCAGGGAATATCAGTGGCAGCTGCCACTCTAAACGAACCGAGGTATAAAAAGGTACAAAGGTAAGCACATTTTGATAAAAAAAAAAAAAATAATAATTAAAAGTTGGGAGGTTGTATCAAAGCATAGCTCATAAATGAAGTTTCATTTGTCTGAGTACAAGGTTTTATTTATTCAATTTTGCACCCTGTTTTGTTCCACTTCAAGAATCAGGGAGCTACTTACGATTATCAGGTATTACTCAGAACGAGTTATCATCCACTGTAAATATTTCGATTTCAATTTCATACTACTAAAAGCAAAATAACATCGGAATAGAACTTATTTGTGGAAGTTAGCGAACAACTTTGGCGCCGATCCCGTGGGTGCTCCAGTCACGGAGGAAATGGCCCACGGAAAAACACCAGATGGGTCATTCTTCATTTGTGGTGGCAAGTGGTGTGTCCATCTACTTTACAACAGTTGAAAAACTTTAAATACCAATAAATCATAAAGTATTTGTATTCTGTAGGGTAAACACAATTTGTGCACTGTTAATAGTTACTTTTTTAAAAAAATTTTATAAATAGAGTTTTAGAGATTGCATTTGTAACAAAATATGGATGTTCCCGCCATACATTAGAGAGGTATCATGGAATATAATTGCAACAATATAACACTTAACATAAAGTGGTTAAATTGTGAATATAGATTTTATTTAACATGTACAATTGTATTAAATTGTGTTAAAAAAAAATACATCGTCATATTTAAAAAAAAAGTTGTGTCCCCCAAATTCATGTCTGTGGTGTTACAACAATGGACGTCACCCCTTTAAGAAAAGAGATAATTCTATTTGGACTACTTCCTGTGTGTAACTGTCACTACAGGTGCTGGTTGATCTGATGGGTGCATGGGGAGTACATTTTTTTTTTTTTTTTTTCTTAAAGTTGGCTAAATTTCTGACAATTTCATGTGTCGCACTTTATTAGTGTCTGTGGTGTTATGTTGATAACTTGCAGATCTGACATTTTAATCAATTTTGATACATATATTTATTAATATTTCCAAAATGTCCCCTGATCTTGAAATCATCACGATGGCAGCCTCCATTTTAGAAAAGTCTGGATTTAGGCTGATTTGTCTGGGGTGTTACTGTCTGTGGTGTTACGGTCTTTTCTGGTAACACCACAGAGCCTATAGTAACTTGCAATATAAAGTCTGTGGTGTTACTTCAAAATGACAGACATAAGTGGCTGTGTCACCAGTGTTTGACAAATTATTTAAAAATAAAAATGTTCTTAAACTTTCATTTCAATGTATATAGCATATTAAACAAATTTTAAATGCATAGCAATATTTTATTAGAAAAAAACAAAAACAAAAGCATTTTTACAAATTCTGCCTCTCATTTGCCACCCCAATTGAAGAATGACCCAGATATGCGCCATTAATTTGAATCAAGTTACCTATAGTATGTGTGCATATTTCTTATAGAAGCTGTCGATATGTTTGTTAATTTCTTGTGATTATTAATTTCTCTGTTTTTGTAACTGAAGATCGGGAGCATTGTGAATTATTCGTTATATTAAGTTAAGTTTAAGTAAGAAATGTTAAAATGTTTTAAGTTATCATTTATGCATTTATGTAAAAAAAAAGGTATACGTTTCTAGCCGATCCTAATTTAAAGCTTAGTGTAGGCTACATAGTATTTTTCATAGCAGCTGTCAATATTAGTTTGTGTGGCACTGCCAACTCCGCACCGCACCGTTTTTGTAACTGAAGATGTGGATAAATATAATTATTCGTTCTATTGCTAATTGTTAAGGGATAATGTTATGGTTAAGTCATTATTTGTTCATGTAGAGATGAAGTTAAAAATGAAATGGTGTATGTGTTTCTAACCAAAGCGTGCATAATATTTCAGGCCGCCTGTTGAATTTGTCAGCATATTATGTGAATTTATTTGTATCTATAGCTCCGTTTCTGTAACTGAAGTTCTGGAGCAAAACAAATTATTCATTGGATTTTAAACGATGGTTGTTAAATGTTTTAAGTTATCATTTGCTCGTGGTGAGCTGAATTAACAAAAAAATAAATAAATAAATAAATAAAAGGCCTAAGTGTTAAGTCAATCGTAAGTGCACTCTAAAACAAATCTGTAAAAATAGGGCACAATATACTGTATAATTTGAAGAATTTTTTCGGTGTTTATTTTTTACAGGTGCAGTATTTTGAATTTTACACCATAGCATTGTGTTTTAGAGTTAACAGAAATGTCCGTAAAAGTAATGGATAACGTCGTGTGTAATGAGCTGCCAGTAGTCTACTTTTTCTGTTATTTTACGGATTTTTTTTTTTTTAATTGATTTATTTATTTATTTATTTTTACAGCGTGCAATATTTACAGAAGCCGTCAATAAATTTTATACAAACCCCGACCGGCGGAAAAATAAATCGGCGCCTATGACTTGAATTGTTTGTATCAATAGCCTACACGACGACGTGATGGTTTCGGTTAAATGTAAGTCATTATAACCTAGTTTAAGGATCCTTTCACACCTGCCTCATTTAGTTCGGTTGAATCGCACTAGAGTTCGTTTCCCCCTTTGGTGCGGACCTTTTGGGCAGGTGTGAATACAGCAATCGCACTCTGGTGCGGACCAAACAACCGTACCGAGACCCAGCTGAAGAGGTGGTCTCGGTCCGCTTCCAAACGAACTCTTGATGAACCAATGAATGGATGGATGACCTTAAGCGCACGTGTGGTTTTGTTTACAATTTTTGGTTCGCTTGCTAAAAGCGCAGTGTGAAAGCGAACCGCACCCAAAAAAAAAAAAAAAAAAAAATTCTATTTGGTCCGAACCAAAGCAAGTGAACTATCGGACTTTCCTGGTGTAAGTCTAGTTTATAGTTCGATCTATTTTTAGATTAGTTTAACAACAAGTGATAACTCACAATATCTGATCTTATCGCAGGTGGGATATTTGAGTGTCTGTGGAGGCCTCTGAGAAGAGTCTGGAGACTCCTGCGCTGCCGTGAGGGTGATGAATCTGGTGAGTATCTGAAAGACTGCCACAATATCATTAAGAAACACTTTATAATAGTTTTAAGTCATTAACATTAGGCTAATGCTGAATAGGTCAGTAATTAGGCCTACATTAATAGGCTACGTAATATGTAAAGTGTTGCTTATTCTTAAACACCATAAAACCCTGTGGCAAAAAAAATCTTTATGTAATTTTACCAGAAATAAAACTTTCAGTGGAAGAAAGGACACCACTATTCAATGGTCAAAGCTCTGTCCGTCCGTGGTGAAGACCAAGTTGCTTTCTTCACTGAGGCGAGGTGAGACATTAATTGTGAATTAACCGGTTTTTTTATTTGCACGCTGAAATGTGAATGTGAATGTCCTTTTTTCCCTTGTCTTTTGAGGAAAATGTTTGATGTTGCATGTTTGATTTAGTTTTGTCCATTTTCCTCTGGCTAAAATGGCATATAATTTTAATAAAGAACAATATAATCTAAACTAAATGTAAAAATGGGTTTTAAAACAGTGCATGCATTTAACCATTATAGTTTTTAAGAAAGAAAATCTCATTTTTAAATCTAAACATAACACTGCCACGCCACCGGCCTGTGTTCGCCCAACACTGCATCCAGGTTGGTAATCTGCATAACCGTTGACGTGATTAGGGCTGCAACAACTAATCGATCAAATCGATTATTATCGATAATGAAAATCATCGACAACGATTCTCATTATCGATTAGTCCGGTCTGCCCACAGTGCACGTCCAATTTAAGCTAGTCGCGTCAAATTACAGCACTGATCAACACATTTCTGTGGCCAAAATGCATCTAAAAATAGTGGAGGAAACAGAATGAGATGCAGCGGGAGAAGTACGTGATCCAAGCTGCACAAAACATGAGAAGTCTTTATTTTAAGCTTTAAGCCTATGCATTAGCGTAATGGCTTGCCCTGTCAGGCGCTTTGACAGATGCGTGTGGGTCCTCGGCGCAAAAACTTTCAGTTTACGGTCATATCCTTATCTGTAAATGTCACAAATTCACGCGAGCATTTCCATTTTTGCATAAAGTTCCGTCCTGACGGTCTGTGTTAGGTTTAAATCTTTACTGAATGAGAGCGGGCGCGTGAACGCGCGTCAGAGAGGGATTAATATTCAGCGCAAAAACATTCATTGTGCTGAAATATCTGTTGCTGAACGTTAAATTAGGGTTTAAAAGTCAACACGTAGTGCACGTATTTTATGAGAGTAGGAACTGTAAAGGGATAACCGCGTGTAATTGTCTGAAGATAAATATCAGACGCTTCCGTATTACAGGATAAAGAAGTTACAGTGAACGTGACTGTGATCAAAAAGTGAACGCGTGTTCCTGCTGAACATTCCTCTTACCTGTTGGTTAACACGGAGTTTGTGTTTTTATTCGTCTTTATCATCTTTATTATATCTTAATTTGATGAAGAGATTTAAATAGGCTACAGTGCTAAGGTTAAGGCTAAGGTTAAGCCTATAGGCTAAGGTTTATAACAAATTATGTAAGCATTGTGCCACTGCTGCTCTAAACTAACAGTAGGCTATTGGTGTTTATTAAAATAATTTTTTAGCTATCTGTATTGGTTAGTCCTCCAATATGCGTAAGGTCTTCAGTAAGAGTAGGCTATTTCTAATGCTATAATATAATTATTTCTGTTATCTATGAAAGAATGAAAGATTTTTTCAGATACCCAATAAGAGTCAAAAAAGTACCTAAACAATGCCAGCAAGAATGCATGCGGTTATGAGAGGCAGGAGGCCATTTTTTTTTTATTATGTGAATAAATACTATTTAGTTGTTTCAGTTTGTTATTTGCCCAATAAATGACAATAACATTTTTAGATTTAAACAATTTTGACAGATTCCTAAAATATTTGTGTATTCTCTTTATTATGTCAGGTGGTCTAATAAATTGTTAAGCACTGTAGGATTCAGTTGGCACATTTGTTTGAAGGACATTGGGCAGAATGTGGAAGTGTTTGTCAATTTAAAAAAAAAAAAAAAAAAAAAAAAAAAATTTAGCTTTATCCAGTTAATCGAAAAAATAAAATCGGCCAGCTAGTCGATTATCAAAATAATCATTAGTTGCAGCCCTAGACGTGATGTACCAGGAATGTGTCAGACCAGGCCACTTTCTTTCAAACTCCCAAGGTCTAATCTTTATGATCTTGGGCCCATTTCATGCGTTGTTGGTGATGTATAGTTAGCATGGGGGCCCAGCTTGGTTTTCGGCTATGTACAGGTGCATCTCAATAAATTAGAATGCCGTGGAAAAGTTCATTTATTTCAGTAGTTCAACTCAAATTGTGAAACTCGTGTATTAAATTCAGTGCACACAGACTGAAGTAGTTTAAGTCTTTGGTTCTTTTAATTGTGATGATTTTGGTTCACATTTAACAAAAACCCACCAATTCACTATCTCAACAAATTAGAATATGGTGACATGCCAATCAGCTAATCAACTCAAAACACCTGCAAAGGTTTCCTGAGCCTTCAAAATGGTCTCTCAGTTTGGTTCACTAGGCTACACAATCATGGGGAAGACTGCTGATCTGACAGTTGTCCAGAAGACAATCATTGACACCCTTAACAAGGAGGGTAAGCCACAAACATTCATTTCCAAAGAAGCTGGCTGTTCACAGAGTGCTGTATCCAAGCATGTTAACAGAAAGTTGAGAGGAAGGAAAAAGTGTGGAAGAAAAAGGATGCACAACCAACCGAAAGAACTGCAGCCTTATGAGGATTGTCAAGCAAAATCGATTCAAGAATTTGGGTGAACTTCACAAGGAATGGACTGAGGCTGGGATCAAGGCATCAAGAGCCACCGCACACAGACGTGTCAAGGAATTTGGCTACAGTTGTCGTATTCCTCTTGTTAAGCCACTCCTGAACCACAGACAACGTCAGAGGCGTCTTACCTGGGCTAAGGAGAAGAAGAACTGGACTGTTGCCCAGTGGTCCAAAATCCTCTTTTCAGATGAGAGCAAGTTTTGTATTTCATTTGGAAACCAAGGTCCTAGAGTCTGGAGGAAGGGTGGAGAAGCTCATAGCCCAAGTTGCTTGAAATCCAGTGTTAAGTTTCCACAGTCTGTGATGATTTGGGTGTGCAATGTCATCTGCTGGTGTTGGTCCATAGTGTTTTTTAAAAACCAAAGTCACTGCACCCATTTACCAAGAAATTTTGGAGCACTTCATGCTTCCTTCTGCTGACCAGCTTTTTAAAGATGCTGATTTCATTTTCCAGCAGGATTTGGCACCTGCCCACACTGCCAAAAGCACCAAAAGTTGGTTACATGACCATGGTGTTGTGTGCTTGACTGGCCAGCAAACTCACCAGACCTGAACCCCATAGAGAATCTATGGGGTATTGTCAAGAGGAAAATGAGAAACAAGAGACCAAAAAGTGCAGATGAGTTGAAGGCCACTGTCAAAGAAACCTGGGCTTGGACCGACCGAGAGTCGGTCTTGTAACCCGAAGGTCGTGGATTCGAATCTCAGGTCCGGCAGGGATTGTCGGTGGGGGGAGTGAATAACCAGCACTCTCACCACCCTCAATACCACGACTGAGGTGAGACCCTTGAGCAAGGCACTGAACCCCCAACTGCTCCCCGGGTGCCGCAGCATCGGCTGCCCTCTGCTCCAGGTGTATGTTCACTACTGTGTGTGTGTGTGTGCACTTGGATGGGTTAAATGCAGAGAACAAATTCCGAGTATGGATCACCATACTTGGCCATACATCACGTCCCTTTCCCTAATTAAAGCAAAAGGAGCCCCTACCAAGTATTGAGTACATATACAGTAAATGAACATACTTTCCAGAAGGCCAACAATTCACTAAAAATGTTTTTTTTTTTTTTTTTTTTTTTTAAATTGGTCTTCTGACGTATTCTAATTTGTTGAGATAGTGAATTGGTGGGTTTTTGTTAAATGTGAGCCAAAATCGTCACAATTAAAAGAACCAAAGACTTAAACTACTTCAGTCTGTGTGCATTGAATTTTATTTAATACATGGGTTTCACAATTTGAGTTGAATTACTGAAATAAATGGACTTTTCCACGACATTCTAATTTATTGAGATGCACCTGTATTTGTTATAACTTTTATGCCATTTTAGTCGCTTGGTTGTTTCCTTAAAGATCTAGAAATTTGTCAAGTTTTTGGTCAGGTGTATGATGTTCTTTTTTTAAATTGTCATGTTGCTGTCTTGATGCAATTGCTGATCGTGATTGCTGATCATGGTCTAGAGTACAGATGTGTGTGTGTGTAATATTATATTATATTATATTATATAATATATATATTACACACACTGTTACGTCCCAGGTCTAGGAGAATAACATAAATGTCTTTGCACCGGAGTGTTGTGATCTTTCGTTCTTTCTTTATTTTTTTTACTGGTCAAGTTCAAATGGCAATGAACAGCACACACAAAAAAAAAAAAAAAAGAATAGGAAGCGAATGGGCTTCAGGGTTGGGCCAAGGCCAAAATAATAAACAAAAGTTGAAACTACCTTTTTACCCAAAGAATCTTAACACCCTAGAAAGAAAAAAAGTTCAAACAAAAATACAGGGACTGAACTAACTCCCTGACTAGCCGAAAAACAGGAGAAAACGAATATTACCAAAAGAAAGTGGCACCCAACCCCTACAGCTTCCGTGCAGAAGTGAAGTAGTATTTACAACAACGGGCGAAACTACTCAGACACGTTTAAAGAGAAAAAAACAAAAACAATCTGTTGAAAACTTTACAAAAAAACAACGAAAACACTTGGTGGGTAAAGTGAACAGAAAAGAAAAAGATCAAGCCGAGTTCACAATATTTACACAAAAAGTCACTATACAGAGTTTAGCTCTCTTTTCTTAACAACAAACACAATTTCAAACAGCAACACCATCAACAACATCCCACACCCGGACCAGCATTGCTGCGTTTTTGAAAGATGCAGTTCCAGCCTTGACCAACAACGGGGCACGTACCGGCGTGTTCAATTAGGGCGTGGCCATCTGTGAGAATGATAGCTAGATAGATAGCTAGCTAGCTAGCTAGATAGATAGATAGATGCATAGACACCACATACGTCTCAACGTAACAACACACACACACACACACACACATCTTTCTAATACACACAAGAATGCGTAATCTCAGATGACTTAATCAAATTCACAAATTCATTTGAAGAACCAAATTAGTCAGAGATCAGTTATGTTTGAATAATCTCGCATCTGTCAAATCATCTCAGATATACTAAGTGAGGTACAAAGAATGGACCCCGGATCAATACTTTTAAACAATGCTGAAAACGAGAATGCAGTAAATACAAGTATTTGTGTTTGTCATACATATAGGATTCCAATCATTCAAATAAACCAGGTTTGTGACGAGACATTTTTTTTCCGTTCTACATTTAGCATTATTAAATAGCATGTTAAGAGCATTTCATAATAAACACTTTATGATTGGGGGAATTATTTATAGATGGAAAGCAAAGACAACTAAAACTTTAAAATTACTAGTTAACTTTGTTTTCTGCATATGATGTGTTTAGATTATGTACATTGTTTGTTTTTAGTAGAATACCTGCACCCCCATACCTTAATATCTGTCACATAGCCTTCTGCCATATAGATATCTACATTTAAAAAAAATAATAAATAAAATAAAATAAAGTAAATAAATAAATAAATAATAATAATAATAATAAATAATAATAACCACCTGATAAAACTTCTTACATTTTAATATTCATGCCCAAATGGCAATGTATAACTGTTCCAGAACCCTCTTGTCCAGACCCCTGCTGGGAAGGAAATATAGAGACTGGACCTCTTGGAACTTTAACTGAATATTCCTGGTCTAGGTAATTAATGGAATGGAAACACTGGACTGGATTATATGAATCAATTATTTCTATATGATTTTTCTAGCACTGTCAGTGCATTATTAATATTATCTTGCAGGGTTTTTTCAAATAATTTAGTTATTGTCGTGTCATTTTTCATCGTTATTGTTGATGGGGGGGGGGGGGGTATATATATATAATAATAATAATAATAATAATAATAATAATAATAATTCACCAGTATTTTTTGTTAGCAATATTAATGGTAGCTGTTTAGTCTGGGCATGGGAATTGATAGCATTGATTTAAAAACACTGACTGAACAACAGGCCAAACTTCCAAAGTAATAAAACTACATTTCACAAAGAAATGAATAATGTAAACAAGACACAAACGTATTCCTAATGACCTCTTCATATATTTCCTATATAGATGATCATTTTGGATAAACTGATGACCAGCCAGAATTGCAGAATTCTTGGACCTACATTTCAAGCCAAGTTTAAAAGACTTCCCCCTCAAATCATTGGCCCAGATGTCCGACATATCAGTCACAGTGCTTTACTGACAGGGAATGGGTTTTTACTGCCAAGGTAACTTCATCATTCCTGCCTAGCCCTACTCAGGAGACCACACTATGCACAAGCTTTTCAGACACTGCCCCTTCACTTTAAACATCTGGACACTTCACTTTTGCCAAAGTGACAAAAACGATGTACTCTTTTGGGTCAGCTTAAATGTTCAGAACACTTTTGTGAAGTTAAGCTGGTATAGGCCATTAGATCATCAGCCTGTCAACTTGAAGATAATGAAGCGTCGCTCCACTGTTACATTTTAGACGGGTACTGCTGTTTCATGAAATCACTGAAACATCTTGCTTTGTGTGCTCTCAGGTGAGAATGCACCTCTCAAAAACCCTTATGGGGATGTTTTATGCAATTTATTACCTGCAGGTAAACATTCCCCCACTTAGATTAATCCACATTCATCAAGGAATGAACAAATACCAATTGTGAATCTTCAAGAACTTTGTGAACTTCATGCACTTAAATATGCATCTTTAAAGGGGATACTATTATGCTTTTTTACACCTTCAATTTCCTTTAGCGCATAATGTTGCGGTTTGTGCTTGAAATGAAGTAACAAAGCACGTTGTCCACTCCAAAATGATTTCTTCTCTGTATCAGTAAGTACCGTTTCTGAACTACCTCGATTGTAGTCCTGAGTTTTCTTCTGGGAATGTACATCACAACATTCCAAATTTAAATATTTCCTGTCCATGTTAATGATTTTGACTAGAACTTAGAATGGATTGTACCACTGCTGTTACATTATTTTTGCTGTTCTACTTGAACCTCTTAAAGGGATAGTACACCCAAAAATGAAAATTATTTACTTTTTTGTGTGGGAAACACACATGATGATGATTTTAGGATACTAACCAAACAGTTTTGATTATAATTGGGAGAAAAAAAATGAAAAAAAATAAAAAAAGAGGGGGGAAAAAAAAAGCTATGTTACACAGTAGTCATCAAGAACAACAAGTAATGTGATAGAATTTTGGCTGAACTATCCCTTTAAGCAGACGGATGTCATTCAGGGCATGAGCATGATTGTTTACATTCTGAGAATTGAATATGCAGTTAATAATACAGGTGCATCTCAATAAATTAGAATGTCGTGGAAAAGTTCATTTCGGTAATTCAACAAATTGTGAAACTCGTGTATTAAATTCAGTGCACACAGACTGAAGTAGTTTAAGTCTTTGGTTCTTTTAATTGTGATGATTTTGGCTCACATTTAACAAAAACCCACCAATTCACTATCTCAACAAATTAGAATACTTCATAAGACCAATAAAAAAACATTTTTAGTGAATTGTTGGCCTTCTGGAAAGTATGTTCATTTACTGTATATGTACTCAGTACTTGGTAGGGGCTCCTTTTGCTTTAATTACTGTCTCAGTTTGGCGTGGCATGGAGGTGATCAGTTTGTGGCACTGCTGAGGTGGTATGGAAGCCCAGGTTTCTTTGACAGTGGTCTTCAGTTCATCTGCATTTTTTGGTCTCTTGTTTCTCATTTTCCTCTTGACAATACCCCATAGATTCTCTATGGGGTTCAGGTCTGGGGAGTTTGCTGGCCAGTCAAGCACACCAACACCATGGTCATTTAACCAACTTTTGGTGCTTTTGGCAGTGTGGGCAGGTGCCAAATCCTGCTGGAAAATGAAATCAGCATCTTTAAAAAGCTGGTCAGCAGAAGGAAGCATGAAGTGCTCCAAAATTTCTTGGTAAACGGGTGCAGTGACACTGGTTTTCAAAAAACACAATGGATCAACACCAGCAGATGACATTGCACCCCAAATCATCACAGACTGTGGAAACTTAACATTGGACTTCAAGCAACTTGGGCTATGAGCTTCTCCACCCTTCCTCCAGACTCTAGGACCTTGGTTTCCAAATGAAATACAAAACTTGCTCTCATCTGAAAAGAGGACTTTGGACCACTGGGCAACAGTCCAGTTATTCTTCTCCTTAGGCCTGGTAAGACGCCTCTGATGTTGTCTGTGGTTCAGGAGTGGCTTAACAAGAGGAATACGACAACTGTAGTCAAATTCCTTGACACGTCTGTGTGCGGTGGCTCTTGATGCCTTGACCCCAGCCTCAGTCCATTCCTTGTGAAGTTCACCCAAATTCTTGAATCAATTTTGCTTGACAATCCTCATAAGGCTGCGGTTCTCTCGGTTGGTTGTGCATCTTTTTCTTCCAGACTTTTTCCTTCCACTCAACTTTCTGTTAACATGCTTGGATACAGCACTCTGTGAAAAGCCAGCTTCTTTGGCAATGAATGTTTGTGGCTTACCCTCCTTGTGAAGGGTGTCAATGATGGTCTTCTGGACAACTGTCAGATCAGCAGTCTTCCCCATGATTGTGTAGCCTAGTGAATCAAACTGAGAGACCATTTTGAAGGCTCAGGAAACCTTTGCAGGTGTTTTGAGTTGATTAGCTGATTGGCATGTCACCATATTCTAATTTGTTGAGATAGTGAATTGGTGGGTTTTTGTTAAATGTGATCCAAAATCATCACAATTAAAAGAACCAAAGACTTAAACTACTTCAGACTGTGTGCATTGAATTTATTTAATACACGAGTTTCACAATTTGAAAACCGTCAGTTTTTGTGAAAAACCAACAGTTTAGGTGCCCTTTCTTTTAATATACACACCCATATTAAAGATCTGTCCAGTGGGATTTGAGGGAAATCCCTAAAGGCCAGAAAATTAGTGACAAACCATATCCAAACTAGGGATTTTGTCACGATTTTCGAATGTTCGATTAATCGATTTATTCATAGAATATTGAATAGGTTGTGCGATTATATTTGTCTAAAAATTCCTCATGTTTTCGGTGCTGATGCGGTGGTGACGCGTAAGCGGAAGTAAGCGTTGCCAATAACGCACCTAAAAGCTGTCAAAGACAACAGAAGAACACACTCTCACGCGAACGCTGTAGACTTGCAACTAAGAACGATGTCAAATAAGAGTTCTGTGCGGACCACAAATATCCCCGACTGGGTTAGAGGTGTGCTGAATCTGTACTGGGAAAGACACGGAAAACGAACAACGCCTTCTACGGAGCCACTAAAAGGACATATGGTTAGCCGCATGCGTTTTCAATGCCCCGCATATTAATAATGGCTCACTGATGCCCGCAGTTAATATACAGTATAATTACCCAATGATATAATTGCGAGAGAAAGTATTGGAATATATTTTTGGAGCAGTTTAATACCTTATGAGCAGTTGATTTATGCTAATGGACAGAGCTGGGTAGTAACTGATTACATGTAATGTGGATTACGTAATCAGATTCCAAAAAGTACTTGTAATTAGAGTAAGTTACATTTTAAAATACTGGTAATCAGACTACAGTTACTTTATGGATTACATGATTACATATTATTCAATAATATGCAATAAATTATTCATAATTCATTGATTCTCCCTAATTTCTCCTTTTCATCTTTTAAATTTTCCTTTCTAAAATAGCCTACTGATTACATACATTCAGAAAGTCCAGTTTTGTGGACATTCACACATAGATGGTCATTAGTCAGGTGGCGACACAGCATTTGACCACTGGATTTATAAAACTCTTTTCATGTTTAAGAAAGGTTTCAACATTGCATTAACTACTGTTGAACATTCATTTATATTTGAATTATCACTTTTTTTGTTTTATTTTTTATCTATTATCATGTCTTTGGAAGGCTTTTTGTCTTTCAATGACTGCGCATGCTCATTGGCTGGTCTAGCCTGAAAAATAAGCTTTTTTTAAATGCTATTTGAGCATAAGAAACAACATTCATGGGGCAATTAATTTTAGATTTTTGTTACCGATTTGACATATGTAATTTAATTTGTGAGTTCAGCGAGTAGTTTTTGAGATTTCAGGAATCCCCTATTCATTAAGATAGGACTTGGTCTTGTATGAGCTGCCCATATTTGGACCGGCCATTTTGCGGCCATATTTGGAGTCATTGCAAATATGGCCGCCAAATGAAGAGACTTTCCTTGTTTTAAAATTAGTTTTTTTAATTATAAATTTATGATTTAATTAATTGTTAGCTTTTCATTAAACTCACAAACCCCGTGCAGTTACCTTACGAACCCTAGTTTGGGAAACCTTGATGTAATGTTTAATGCACTTCCAATTTGTAAATTACAATGAATGGAACATTTACTTACACTTTGCATTTTTTTAAATGTCATTATGGTACAAGATTATCCTGTTTAAATCAATGTGATAAAGGAGTTAAGTCAAATGTAATCTAAAAGTAATCTGATTATATTACCTAAAATGTGTAATGTAATGGATTACGTTACTGACTACAAATTGTCATGTAATCTAGAATCAGTAACGGATTACAATTTGTAAGTAATCAACCCAGCTCTTCTAATGGATGGACTGCTATGTTAATAAGTGCTGTCATTCTATTACATTTATTATATTAATATGTTTCAGCATGTTACAATCATTATATGGCTTGAGTTAAGAGCCTATCTTTAAATGAATTAAACAGTTTGTTATCATACAGATTAAAAGCGTGAATGGTTTCTCTCTCTGTTGATGGGTGTGTAACACTAGCCTAATAACGTGACGTGCCTGCATGCATACAGGGAAGGGGTGCTATTTTCGAATAATCGAATAATTCCCAGCGATTTTCGAATATTACTTTTGCTTGAAATGCCCATCTCTAATCCAAACCAATCGGTACCAACTAAGGTACTGGCAGTGATGATATGTCACAGTAGACAACTCACGTTACCCTTTATTTATTATTACTTGTGGGTTGTTTTAACAGAACTGACTGGCTGACTGAAATCTGTCCTCTCACTTTGTCATCTGGTGAAAGCCTGTGTTAAACACTATTTCACCTGCTGCTTGTCCTAAAGCCCTAAACACGCTGCACGATTTTCAGCTGTCCCAGACGAAAGATTGGCATCGTGAAACAATCTTGGTGATTTCTGTGATCGTGGCTCCTAATCAGTGGTCCTGTGTCGTACAGTGAGAGAGGTTCAAAGATGGCTGTTGTCACGGTCTTGCGACCAAAGATAGCCTACGATACAGCATGATCATCGCACAGTGTGTTTGCTGGTACGATTCACGTTTACTGACCAACCAATAAAAATGCGACATGAAATCAACGCAACCTGGCGCTAAAACATAAAACTGCTTACCTCAAGCACTTTTGCCTTCCTCTTTTGCCGGTTCCACTTTTTTCAGCATGCATAAAAAAACAACAACTGCTAAAGTGTGATTTTATCATGCTCTTTTTGCTTACTAGTGCATGCTGATGACGTTTAACTTGCTTCGTAGCGTACGAGTCAACAGGTGTCCTCATCGTACAGTCTATACACATTGTACCCAAGTTTATTAGATCCATGTCGCACAGTGTGACATGCAGTGATCTTATAGAATGGCTAAAATCGTGCAGTGAGTTTTGGGCTTAAAGCAAGGGATTTTCAAGTCTGGCCCTCAAGAGACACTGATCAAGCTCATCTGCTTGTAATTTTCTAGTGATCCTGAAGACCTTGATTAAGTAGTTCAGGTGGATTTGATGAGTTTGTTCAGGATCAGTTGAGAAATCCTGTCTTAAAAGTTTATGACTGGTCAAATGAAGACCTGTGCTGGCCTCATTGGTTCACCAGTCCTGTTTAGAATTCATGTTTTTAGATGTATATATTGTTAGTTGTTATACTTTGTCTGCACTTAAACTTAAGCTCAGTGTTTCCTTATTTTGCTTATTTATTTAGACTTTGTATAAAGAAAACTGTTCTGCATATAAGCGCTGTTTAAATGAGTTGTTTTACATTATGGATGTTATATATTATGAAGTTGCCAAATATTTAAAGAATTCTCAGTATATGAAGTATCAAAAGACGTATGAATGCAAAACTGTGATTTCTGTAAGGAAATTGGCTGTATGGCATGTGTTCGTTTTTTTCTTGTTTGTGTGTTTTGCATCATGTGACATCACACACAGCCTCAGTGTTACATGCTTTGAACAAATAAAGTTTAATTATCTAAATCAATTTTACCGCATTTATTTACATTGCACTATAGAGGGTGTGCACCGCAAATGCAAATCATGATGTGGATTCATTGTAGTTTTGTTTTGGTGTGGTAGCGATATTAACTTAGTCATCATCTGGCATAGCACATCCACATAAAGTTCATAATGTGCAGAGTGAAACAACTGTGAATGTGATTTTGTTTGAATCACAGCAACATTCTTACTGGAATGATATTTGTCACAAACAATACAGCATGAATAAGTTATTCCTTCATTATTCATGTGCATTTAAATTTAAATATATGAAATTACATTAAAGGCATTTATTGTAGCTTTATATAATGCAATGATGTTTGTGTTACTAATGAAAAATTTAAGTATTACCTACTTGATGAGTCTGACCACAGATAATAAATTAAATTAATGATGTAGGAAGTGTTGTGGATACTCAGCCTGGGGCCTATGGGGAATACTAGGAAGCAATTGCTTAATGAAGCTTGTGTTTTAGTTGTTCACTGGTAGCCTATATTTATTTAGGAAAACATTTGTGCACTGTACTAGGGTTAGGAATTTACAGTAATTCATGTTTCTGATTGCAAAAATGTCCTGTTTGGCAACCAAATTCACATACTGTAAAAGGTATAGATTATGATAATTAGGTACATTTTAATTGATGCTTTTTTTTTCATTGAATATTTATTGTATTCATCATTAGCACTTAGTTCTTAGTGTGTAGCTTTTTACTTCTCAAACAACAATGTCGGAAGACGTAGCCTACTCATATTCCAGGATGACAACGTCAAGATTCATCAGGCACAAACTGACAGTAGTTCAGTGAGCACGAGGAATCATTTTCATGCATGAAATGGTCACCACAGTTTCCTGAGCTTAACACTATTGAAAGTCTTTAGGAAAGGGGGGTCAAACTCAGTTCCTGGAGGGCCGGAGCCGTGCAGAGTTTAGATGCAACCGTAATTAAACACACCTGGTCCAGCTAATCATGTCATTTAGGCTTATTTGAAAACTTCATGGTTTGTGTGTTGGAGAAGGGTTGGCACCCCTGCTTTAGGATGTGCTGGATTAGACTTTACAGTTCGACTCTCCCGTTGTCAATACAAGACCTCGGTGCAACTCTTGATGGAAATAAGTGCTGTGATGTTGCATAACGTTGTCGAAACAATACCACAACTAAAGCACAATGTTACCAAAGCTAAAGGTAGTCCACCCAGCGTCGTCCCCTACCGGGACTCCCCTATCTCAAAGAACAGAGGGTGCGTTCGAAACCGCATACTTCCATACTATATAGTAGGCAAAAAGCAGTAGGCGAGCGAATAAGTATGTTTGAATCATAAGTATTCATAAAAGAGTAGGCGAGTGCACTAATTCTCGCGAGATTCGGACGTACGTATACTTAAGATGCGTCCTTATATGCCTACTTACCTACTATATGTTAGGGGTGTCGAAATTAATCGTTACATCGCGATGCGGACGTGGACGATTCTGCATCGATGCAGTAATAGACCATAATCGATTATAGCCTAAGACGTCATTAACATACACGCTTGTCACGCGAGTAATTAAAATGCCCTCTCTATTTTTAAGGCTTTTTCCCGCCTATGGCACGTGTGTGCGCTAGAGACAAACGCGGCGGGCTTCACGCACAGAATATGCGCTGTGTGAGACACATGCGCATTGCTTGACAGTGCTTCCACTCGCTGTTATTTTAGTCTTTTACTTTAGATATGCTTTAATTTCTGCCGTTTGGACGTACTATTAGATGCACGAAACTCACGTACTGACAGTCTTTCACGTGCGCTTTGTGTTTGTTTGTCCTGAAGCTCGCGGCTGCGGTTAAATGCACTTGCATCTACTTTTATGATACGAAATTGATGTAAACACAGTCAATTATGTTTTCAGAACAGGACGAAACATCTGATATGTGGAAATAGATCTGTGCATTAGTGTGAATGCAGTCTATTAAAGCTGCCAGTGTCTATGATCTCATAGTTCAATCATAGAAAATAAAATGCATACAGAGGTTGTTTTTTGTGTACTGGTATTACATACATTAAAGGGACCAAATGTCCCCACAAGTATAGTAATACGAGTAAATTCGAACCTTATGGGAATATTTTTTTAGGTCCCCATGATGAAACAAGCTTATAAATCATACAGAATGACTGAAAATGTAAAAATGCAGAAAGATCAGAGTGATGCGTAGGTTTAGGGTATAGGGTTATAGAATATACAGGTATGTATATTGTTATTTTTACTGTTATGGTTACGTGTGTACTGTTTGCCATATATTTTCTAGTGTTGAATATTTGTTCCTATTTTGTTTAACTGAATCTGAATTAAAGCAAATAAATAAATTTATTTTTAAACTGTAGTTATTTAAAACTGTAATTTTGTAATTTATTACATTTGCAATAAATGGTTAGCCTGTCTCAACTGTACCAAGGTACTGTTTCAACTGTACACCATATGGGACAAAAATGCACCTCATGTTTATTAGCTAATTGTGGAAAATATAAATTACTTATGGCTATTATCAATTTGATATTTTAGTACACAAGCAAATGATATATCGTGAAAAATCATTTCATTTCAGCATCTAGTTTTTGTGTAGTGATGAAAAAAGCAGAAAGTGTCTCTACTGTACTCAGTCCACCCTAATAATCAAATGGCAATAATGCTGAGGAAAAAAGAAAAACCCAACTTTCGATACTTAAAGCACTCCCAGTCAGATACAAAAGTGATTTTGTTTATCACTTGTAATTGCCCCCCCCCCCCTTATTACTTTATATTTGCTTATGTTTTGAAGCTATATTTACTTTTAATTCTTAACAGTAATGAATTAATTAAGTAATTAATTAACTAACATAATTATTTTAAAAATTAGCCTGCTTATATCATTTAATAAAAATGCACAATATATAATTGATATAATCGTGATGCATTGTGATGCATCGTGATGTCGAATTGAATCGACTCGTTGACATGATAATCGTAATCGAATTGAATCGTGAAACCAGTGCCGATTCACGCCCCTACTATATATTAGGGAAAAAGAGTACGTAAAGAAAGAAGTAAGTTCGAAAGCTTAAGTATTCATAAAAGAGTGGGCGAGAAATCCCCGGATGTTATACTGCTTCAACCCAGATTCTGAAGTGTTCATCGATGGACACTTTTCTATCCCAGAAGCCCACGTGAGAGGATACGTCATCATCGAACGTGATGGAGAACAGCGACGAGGCTGTTTACAAATGTGAGTATTAGAAACCAAAACACGGTTCCTTGTGTTAAAATCGCGTTTGTTGAGCAAACTGTTGAATTACTTAATGTGTAAACGTTAAACAGTACAGTTTATTTGTGATTTTGCGGTAAAAACACGTTTTATTATGTAAAGCGAACAGGGGAGCTCCCGTAGCACACGTACATCACCAGAGTGGATTTACATAAACCATATACATCTTAGAGAAGATTACTAAGTGTCTATTTAATATGTGGCAGGAAAATGCTGTAAAAGAATTGCATATGAGCGCATCACATCATGAACAGACATCTGAGTGAGGGATGTATGTGTGTAATGTAGAATTCACTGTTGTCAACACTGCTTTAGATGAATGTAAATAATGTAAATAAACAAATCTACATTGAGTAACTAAACATAAGTTATATATTTCATTTGTCCATTAGTATTGTTAATAAATTGAGGAACATTTGTGTTGGGTAAAAAGCGAGTTAACACATCAGCACCTACAGTACCTCAACATGTAAATGCAATATTGAGCAGATAAATCACAGAGGTGACTGAATCTTGTCTGGCTGTAACAGGGACAGATGAGACACACGTGTGTTTATCCAGTGCAGAGTGACTGATGAAGGAATGCTACCATCAAAGGCTTTCAGTGAGTATACTACTGAAATTAATAAAACAGCTTTTAAATCTTAAGTTGTAGTTTTGGCCAGGTTGGGGCCAGTGCCCTGTTAACAAGCTTGGCCCCCCCTTTGGCCCCCCTAAATTTGGAATCATATTACAGCAAACAATTTTGGGTGAAATGCCAGTTTGTCCTGTAAACTGTATGTATATAAAAAGAAAAAAATCACCAGCTGCTAAATTCAAATCTGCTTCGCTGGCTGGCACAGAGCCAGAGGTACGCAAGTTTTTAAAGCACTGCGCATTATAACCAATCACATACGATTCTGTTGAGCTTATGAATGCAAGGACCAATCAGAGGCGTTCAGATGAGTCATCACTGAAACACGCTGTTTCGTCACCGCGCGCGCTGGCTGACTGAATTCTAATTCATCAGAAACAACAAAGTGAAGAAGTACGAATGTAAGTAAGATATTAATTTCACAGTGTAAACAGCTTTAGAGATTATTATGACAGTTTTTGAGAGTGCTTGAACTCGCTGGACTGAAGTGAAAATGTTCTTTGATATTGTAAACGTTCTTTGCTCTCTTCTTGTACACTGAAAATGTTATAGGCTAATTAGTAACTTACAATGTTTTTATTAAATTCACATTAAATACAAAGTCAGTCATATTAAAAGTATTTTATGGCATGACACTCATATCTGGTACTTAAGTAAAAAGACGGGCTTTTATGTGTAGTTAATAGATTACAGTATTAGGCTACTTTGCCCATCGCCCATTATAGACCAAATAACATAATCAATAAAGGTGCAAAATGCATTTACTTACACATATTTGAGAATCGAGATATTTCATGATATATTTTAGGGATATATCGAATATATTAAAAAAATAAAGAAATAAAACCCCTGCTGAAAAAAAAAAACAATAGACACCATTACAAAATTAGTAATGGTTTTACTGGTTATAATGGGACTTGTATTGGTTTTACTGGAAACTGTAATGGACCCTGTTGGTCTCTACTGGTACTTCTATTGGTGGCTTGTTAAAACCAATAAATCCTAATGGAATATGTCCTAAAACACACTACAGAAAACCATTTTTTAAGGTTAAATGTTGATGGTTTGTAATGGTGCTTGTAGTGTAAACCATTAAAATTTTCTGCGATGGTTTTATTATTGTTGTTGTTTTTTTTTCAGTAGGGACATAAGCCTATATCAGTTATACAGTGGTATTGTGGCTGCCCCCCCCCCCCCCCCCCCCCTTACTCGTGCCCCCTCAAAAATAATGAGTGCATGATGCCCCTGACACAACAATACAAAATTATTTGTTACATAAATGAAACATGATGAAATATTTAATTTAGTTGAAATTGTAGATTACTTCCAGAGATTGCAGCGATACATGACATGGTGAAAAATGACTGAATGAATAATACTTAAAGTAGGTTAAGATGAATTTAAAAATTGTGCCCATTAAGTGGCCCCTGTCTGCCCCCCCCCCCTTGCAGCTCAGGGGATTCCCGCTACATCTCGGTTAGAGAGCTGAGCTTCAAACTCGGCTCTGTCTGAAAGTCACCGACCACGAGTTCCGCAAACCCCTCTCACAACTCCAGACAGAGCCTCGTACGGGGCTGGCTGCCTTGGGACAGGGTCGATGAGACCTACATTAAACATTTTTAAAATATTTATTTATATAGCATATTTTATAACTTTATATATAACAGCCAAGGTATGACAGTGGTCTAAATTCCTGATGGGGCTGGAAGAGGAGTTTAAAAAAGTGGATTTTAGCAAGGTTTCTGCCCAGCTAATGACGGAGATCCTGTTTAGTCTATCATGGCTGTTAGGCAGCAAGTGCATCGCTTACGCTTTCATCAGTTTACAGGTTATAACGTTTATATGGGCGCTTAGTTTTTCTTGGCCCAAATCTCATTATATAAACGATGAAGCGCTATAAGCACAGGATATTTAAAACGTGCAAAACACTTCAAACACAAAACTTTACAGACATAGTGTTTGAGTAAAGAAAACGTTGTACTTTTTCAGACACCAGTTATTTATTGCATTGCGAACAAGCGGAGATCTGTCTCCAGGCTGTGCGCGGTGAGTCAATCTGATTGGGGCAGCTGGATGAAGTTTCCAGCGAGTTTTCGCTGACAGTTTGTGTCATGTTGGACAAACGCATTCAATTTTCCACATGACTGGGCGACTGCCATCATGCCATACAACGCCTCCTCGATCTGGAGGATACCCCGCCCCCTCTTCCCTCTTTAAGTTCATAAAGAGTAACTGAACAAGTTGATCGCGACACCTAAGACTAACGAAATGGAAACCGACATCAGAGGTGAGAAATATGGTTTCAACTTAAACTGCGTTCGTAATCCGGCATCATGTTTATAAACACCGGCGCGTGTGCCACTCGCATCAGTCTCTCATCACTGTTTAACCTGTCCTGTTTCGTACTTAAAGAGTCAGTTCACACTGCTCTGACAGACGCAGACAGACATTGTGTCGGTTTTTGAGCTTCTTTTCGCCGATTGAACATGCTTGATTTGGGATGAGACGCCCGCGGTGACTTCGGCGCGCCGGTTTGAGCAGGGCTCAGGGGTCTTGGTGTGGTGTAATTGGCCTAAAGACAGCAACGTAATTAACCTAAGTTATTATTCTACTGTAAGTAGCTCGGAGTTGATGTGATTTTAAGTGAGTAAATGCAAAATAACATCGAAATAGATGCAGTTTGTGGATATTAGTGAGAAACTTGAGCTGTCATCGGAAATACGCATTTATATCCTGGTTTACTGGTGTAGTTTATAGTGCGGTCTGTCTTTAGAGATGTTTATTAACAAAAAGTGGTCGCCTGGCTCGCCTGTGTAACGGAGGCCAGATAGTAAGCGATGTGCATAACCTCACATATCTCAAGAGTTACAGTAGCACCAGCACCGACAGTCGGACGCTTGAGGCACTGCGGTCTTAACCCATTTAATCCCAATTTTTTTTCCCAGAAATGAAAATATCCAAATGATGTGTCATTATTAACCCTTAATAATTATTTTTCGAATTTTTTTTTTTTGGAAAAGTGTGTGAAAAATTGTTTTATGGTCGGTCGCAATTGTGACCGGTGGGATAATGTGTGTACTGAATTAACATATTTCTGCAGTCATAAAAATAGTTATATATCTTAGCCCAGCTATTTTAAACTGTTTGATCACATTTAATACAACCATCAATGCATTTCAAAATTGATACTTTTTGCAAAATATAACATCAAATTTTTATATTAGTGCTACCAGTATTACAACATAAATATTGTAAATTTTTTGTAACATTTGAATTTTTAATTTAGTGCAATATTTTGTCATTGCAACATTTTAGTGTAATTTTCACTAACAACTGCAATTACCTAAATTCACTGTTATCCCACCGGTCACTATTGTGACCATCAACAACTCATCAACTCATTCTATGACCGCAATCAACAAAACTGAATATATGTGAATTCATAGATTAATACTAGACACCATAAAGATAATGTGTACCAAAAATCTTTGTCATATCTTTATTTTAACATACTTTACTAGCCTTTTGTTTTGGAGCTTTGATGCAGTCATCATCTTCTCAAGGTGCAAACAGACCAAACATGACCTGCTTTGGTCATGTGACAGTTTGCACTAATCATGTGAAACTGCACATATTAAATTGAGACCCTTTATTTTTTCCATATTTGCAGGAAGTGCACTAAAACATCAGTCGGTAAGGTTTATAGAGATTTATAAGTGGAAACCTTTTTTACGGTCACTATTGTGACCAGTGGGATTAAATGGGTGAATCGCGCCCGCATGACTGCCTCACAACTTCTTTCAATGAAAAGTAACTAAAGCATGCTCGAAAAGTCGCAAAACATCGCTGAATAACGACTTAATACAGCCAAATTCAAAGTAAAACTGTTTTCATTTATTACTTTTTCTTTTTACGTTATTAGATAACGAGATGAATATGAAATAGTGATTGTTAGACTGCATAACCGGCTGCTTTCCCTTCCAAGCTGTTAATCTGCACTAAAATCCTGATTTATAATGGAGACGTTGAAAGACAAAATCACATAAGATAAAGACAATGGCTGTGCTGTCTATATCGACTATATTTAAGTGTAAAATGATCATTCGGGTTAGAAGGTCAGATCTGTTTTAACTGAAAGCGCTGCTCCTCTTTTCTTTTGGAAAAAAGTCGCTAAAGGTGTATAAAAAGACATTAAATCTAGCGACAAAGTCGCTAAGTTGGCAACATTGAGCAGAACTGAAGGGATTCCACCTACTGTAGGCTACAGAGAAATACTGTGATTTTATCTTATCGCAGGTGGGATATTTAAGTGTCTTTTGAGGCATCTGAGAAGGGTCTGGAGACTGCTGCGCTGCCGTGGACCTGATGAGACTGGTGAGTATCATTAAGTGTTACTTATTCATAATAAACACCATGTAACACTGTGGCAAAAAAAATAATGTAATGTTTTACCAGAAATAAAACTTTCAGTGGAAGAAACATCACCACTATTCAGTGGCCAAAGCTCTGTCCGTCCGTGGTGAAGACCAAGTTGTTTTCTTCACTGAGGTGAGACAAATTAACTACAGTATTAAACAGTACATTTGAAAACCTAAGCTCATGAAAAACAACATTTACATTGTCATTTTGCAATAGCATAGTAAATGCTACCTACTTTGTGTGTGTGTGTGAGTGTATTCTAAAGCAACATTATGCATTGGATTTATGGTCTCTTCAAATATAAATTTTAATAGCACGTTTATGTTGTGGCTCAAGTAGATTATTCATAAAATATTTCTATAATTAGCCTGTCGGTAAAAATGTAGAGTTTAGCAGCATTCAACTCAGTGTGTAAGTCCTCAACATGTGGATGGATTATTTGAATCAATTATTTCTACATTTTCTTTTTTTCTATTCACTAAAAACATTGTTAGTGTATTGTGAGACAGCAGTATATTAATATTTTCATCAACAGTGAGTTCAAATTGTTTATAGTCGTGTCGTTTTTGTCTTAATTATTGTTGAGAAAAAAAAAAACCTTCAATAATTTTTTTTTTTAATTTATAAATAATCTATAAATGAACTATTAATAATGTAACTAAGACATACATGCTTATTGCTCATGAGGTCTCCACATCTTTCCTATATAGATGATCACCTTTTGGATGACCAGCCAAACAACAGAATTCTTGGACCAACATTTAAAGCATTTAAAAGACTGTCAAGATTGATCTACTTCCCTCAAGCTGTCTCCAAAGTGGAAACACTGTTACTGAATTATGCTGACCGCACATGATGTGTAACTTCATGCCTCATCACTACTGTCTAGTGCCTTTGTATTCTCAGGACACCAAACCCTGTCCTCTTTGGAGCCATTGGCTGGTCCTATGGATTCAGACCTCAGGAAATGTGACCACCTCTTTTACCAGCTACCAAAGACAAGGCACTCTTCTTGCATCAGGTCAAATAGGTAAAATAGTTGTATGAGCTCAAGTGCACAAAACAGACCTAATTTTGTTTAGGTCCATCTAAAACCCTATTGGGACAGGATTAGTTTTACATGGAGAGGTAAGGTAAAGTAATTATTACCAGAGTTTCTCAGTGATTTTAGTCCCATCTGAATGTGTCATCTCAGTAATCATTATGGTCAGTGTCAATAAAAATTATGGTATCTTTCACCATCTGAAAAAAAGGTCCAGAAAAATGACCTCAGGTAATGCTAATCCTGTGCAAAGAGACCAGATTTAAATATGCACGCAAATATTCCATCATTTCCTGGCATGAAACGTCTGTTAGCTTTAAGTAAGGGCCTAATACCAGAATCCAGTCAGAACTTAATTAATTTAATTAATATATTGTTCAACTGGATCTAACTAACATTATAAGCAACATATTATAAATATATTGTAAGAAACGTATATGCACAGGAAGCAATGTGGCATGTAGCCTACGTGCTCACAGGGAGGTGACGGCAGTGCTTAAATCAAGTTACCTCTCCCAATTCTGGAAGTTTTACTAAGCTTTTTTATCCCGTGCAAATTGGCCATTAATATTACAGATGTCCTGTGGTAAAATTACATTACTCCATCTACTCTTGTAAAAGTAATCCTGTCCACATAGGGCTTAAGGCAGCACTACAGCATCGGCTGCTCAACTTGAAGGCAGTGAAGTGCTAAAATATGTACTTTTTTTTTTTTTTTTTTTTTTTACAAAAAGTTAATTTACTAGTCATGCTCATATCAATGTGCATGGAGGTTTTAACAACACAAATCATGAATCATCAGTAAGTTTTTTTTTTTTTTTTTTTTTTTTTTTTTTTTTTTTTTCCTACTTTTGCACCAATTTAAACCACTCAAATATCTTGCCTTGTGCTTTTGGAGATGCAAGTTTTTTTTTTCTGTACCACTGCTGCTTGATGCTGCTTTTTTTTAAATATATATATATATTTTTTGTACCACTGCTGCTTGATCGTGCTGTTCTACTTGAACCTTTTAAAGGGGTAGTTCACCCAAAAATTAATGTTTTTTTGTGTGAAACAAAAGCTGATGATGTAAAGAATGTTAGTAACCGTTTTGGTTACAATTGACCATTAAGTAAAAAGTTACACAGAAGACATTAAGTCATAAAGGTTTGGAATACCACAAGGGTTTTGTAAGGTGACATCATTTTGGGTGTATATGTGACCCTGAACCACAAAACCAGTCATAAGTAGCAGAGGTATATTTGTATCCAACAATACATTATATGGGTCAAAATGTTTGATTTTTCTTTTATACCAAAAATCCTTAGGATAATAAGTTAAGATCATGTTCCATGAAGATATTTTGTAAATTTCCTACCGAAGATATATCAAAACTTCATTTTTGAAATTTTCTGAGCAATTTTCTCAATAGTTCGATTTTTTTTTTTTTTTTTTTTTTTTTTTTTTTTTTTTTTTTTTTTACACCCTTAGATTCCAGATTTTCAAATAGTATCTTAGCCAAATATTGTCCTATCCTAACAAACCATACATCAATGGAAAGCTTATTTATTCAGATGATGTATAAGTCTCAGTTTCAAAAAATTGACCTTTATGACTGGTTTTGTGGTCCAGGGTCACACACACACACACACACACACACACACATTATTCAGGTTTACAGAATAATGTGTGTGTGTGTGTGTGTGTGAGACCCTGGACCACAAAACCAGTCATAAAGGTCAATTTTTTGAAACTGAGACTTATACATCATCTGAATAACATGTAAGTACCTATGTAGCCTATTCTTAACCTTGGACCTTCTTGAAACACAAAATGATAAATAAAAAAGTGTCAAGAACCAAAAGCAGCCCATATTTTATTTATATATATATATATATATATATATATATATATATATATATATATATATATATATATACATACAGTGTATGTGTGTATATATATATATATATATATATATATATATATATATAATATAATATAATATGGGCTGCTTTTGGTGCTTGACACTTTTTTATTTGTCATTTTGTGTTTCAAGAAGGTCCAAGGTTAAGAATAGGCTACATAGGTACTTGCATGTTAAATGTTTATTTAACAACATTACAATAGTGAAAGAAGAATTCCCTTATTGATCACATCTCAGTTGCGTGTTTTCTTGCAAGGCTGGATGTTGGACTCATGAAAAATAATAGTTTGTATTCGCCAGAGCTGATTTGCTGAAGTCGAAACACGGACAGTAAAGGGAATTTGCCTTAGCACGAGTGCCGCTCGCTGTGAAGCGGGAGCAACATTTATGTTCACAATTTGTGATGGAAGTGTTACTGGCAATGTTACTGGCAAATGTAACGTATTGTTTTTGCAAATAAAAATCATATTTATTGTATGTATGTAAGTCATTTTTAACAATCTGCTTTTGAAGTGAGAGTCGTTTAGGCTCGGTATGAAATGCTTGAATGTGTAGCCATATCTGGCACATGTAATAATTCAAAGCAATATTAAAATAATGTAAATCAGTGCCTATAATCTTTCCCACTGCCGTAGCAGTTTGAAATTATATATTTAATATATAATTCAAAACTACTAGGCCCATGTTTTGTGTTCTTAAATTCACAATTTGTGAGATCATCCTGCCAAAGAAAAACCCTGCTGAACCAGGTTTATGATCTCTCAGTCTGACCAGCTGAAAGTGCCCAAACCTCCCACTAAAATCAAAAGACTAGCCTCTCAATCTCTCCTGTCTCACAGTAAGCACACACTCTTGCTCTCTGGGGAACCAGCTCTTTTTCAGATCTCGATGGCTGTGCTCACTTTGATCTCTTTCTCTCTCTCTCTCTCTCTGACTCAGTTATGGCTAGCCTATACACTCATATCTGCGTGAAGATTTTGATGATAACGCTCTCGCTCAGTGGCTCAATCCCAGCGAGCCAGGTTTCACTCACTATGCTCATTATTTTCTCTGTTTATGATTTGAGTGCATGTTTATGTCCTAAAGCTGGCTGATCTCTGGAGGTGTGTTGCTTATCTCTGTCTCTCCTTTATAAAATTAAAGAAAAAAGCCTCTCCCTCCTTCCAGCCCTCAATTTAAGTGTGCTTTATTGGCATGACAAAAGCAGAATATTTGTATTGCCAAAGCAATGGCAGTTAGGCTGTGTACAAAAAAGTGTGCAATGTAAAGTACAATAACATTAGTGCTCTTTCTTTCCCCCACCATCACCCCGTCACGCACGTCCTCCCATCCACGCAGACTCGCATTAAAATACTGCAATAGTATTTTGTACAGGATTTTGAACAGCCTTCAGAGTCATTTTGTGATGTTACATTTCTCGTCCAGTGTGTGACCATCTTTACACGTTGTTTTGCTAATGTTCTAGGCGCCTGACTGAAGTTGTGGCCTAATGGTTAGAGAGTCAGACTTGTAATCTTAAGGTCATGGGTTCGAGTCTCAGTACCAGCAGGAAATGTAGATGATTGAATGTACAGCACTCTCTTCTACCTTCAGTAACTATGACTGAGGTGCCCTTGAGCAAAACACCAAACTTCCAGTTGGTAAATGCCCACTGCTCCCAGATGTGTGTTCACGGTGTGCGAGTAGTGTTTACTACTCACTGCTGTATGTGTAAACTTGGATGGGTTAAATGCAGAGCAGAAATTCTGAGTATGGGTAACTTTACTTGGCAACGTGTCACGAAAATGGCAGAACACTTGCAACTTCTTCATTATTCTTCCTAAATGAAGATCCTGGTACCTGGGCAAACAATGTAAATGCAAGAAAGAGGTGTTGCAAAGAGGTGTGTTCAAAAGTACAACGGACTCCTCTCAAAGACTGAAGAACAAAGGCAGTTCATTATGCAGATTGTCTGAGAGCAACGAAATCTGTTTCCAGTTTCTGCAGCTGAAACACACGTGGATTGTCATCTCGATCTAGATCAGATCTCAATTTTTCAAACATCAACTCTCATCAGCAGCGTTGTAATGTAACTTTTTAAAAAAGATTTTATTTTTGGCGTTTTATGCATTTATTGGTAACACTTTACAATAAGGTTCATTAGTTAACTACATTAGTTAACTACATTAGTTAACGAACTAAGATTGAACAATACTTCTACAGCATTAATCTTAATGTTAATTTCAGCATTTACTAAAGCATTATTAAAATCACAAGTTGTGCTTGTTAACATTAGTTAATACACTGTGAACTAACATGAAAAAACAATGAACAACATTAGCAAAGATTTATAAATACTGTAATAAATGTGTTGATCATTGTTCGTTCATTTTAGTGAATACATGGACTAATGTTAATAAATGACACCTTAAGTGTTACCCCTTTATTTCAATAGGACAGTGAGTGGACAGGAAGCGAAGTGGGAGAGATAGAGGGGGAAGGGGTCGAGAAAGGTCCGTCAGCTGGGACTCTAACTCGGGAGTCGGGACACCTGAAGTGCAACGGTGCTACATGTCAGTGTGTTGCCCACAAGGCTATCGGTGCCAATGTAATTGAACATTTTAAGACTAACACCACTGTTTTGTGTTCTTGTTTTTAACCAAATTCACAGTTTAATGATTTTGTATAATTTTTAATTGCATGCTGTTAAGTCTTTGAAGGTCAGCTGGTCATCAAAGATTTCACCAAGGTTTCTGACCGAAGTTGATGGGGTAATTGTAGAACAATCTAGCTGGATGGTGAAATCATGCTGTAGAGCTGGAGTGGCAGGGAAGACAAGAAGCTCAGTCTTTGCCAGGTTGAGCTGTAGGTGATGTTCATCCATGCCGAGATGTCCGCCAGGCAGCCTGAGATGCGTGCAGCTACTGTTGGATCATCTGGTTGAAACGAGAGATAGAGCTGTGTCATCAGCGTAGCAATGGTAGGAGAAGCCATGTGCCTGTATGATGGGACCCAGTGATGTAGTGTATGTGGAGAAGAGGAGGGGTCCAAGAACTGATCCCTGAGGAACCCCAGTGACCAGTTGATGTGCTTTGGAGACCTCCTCTCCCCAAGCCACCCTGAAAGACCTACCAGTGAGATAGGATTCAAACCAGCGAAGTGGAATCCCAGTGATGAGAGGGTGGACAGGAGGATCTGATGATTAACAGTGTCAAAAGCAGCTGATAGATCCAGCAGAATAAGAACTGATGATTTGGAATCAGCTTTTGCAATCCGCAAGGCTTCAGTGACTGAGAGAAGCACAGTCTCAGTTGAATGGCCACTCCTGAAACCTGACTGGTTAGCATCCAGTTTGTTGGTCTGTGAAAGAAACATTGATACCTGGTTGAAAACAACTCTTTCGAGTGTTTTCACTATGAATGAAAGGAGAGAGACAGGTCTGTAGTTTTCTATAAGAGAAGTGTTTAATGTAGGTTTTTTGAGGAGTGGGGTTACCCGAGCCTGCTTGAATGCAGTGGGGAAAATGCCTGTGAGGAGGGATGTATTGATGATGTGTGTGAGTGCTGGTAAGAGTGTGGGAGAGATTGCTTGGAGAAGGTGTGAAGGGATTGGGTCTAGAGGACAAAGAAAATCTTTTAATAAGAAATCCATGAGAACAGGCAAGGAAACCAACTTAACATAGATGTAGAATGGATGAAGATCAAGGGAGAACAGAGGGCTTATAAGCATGAAGGGAACAAAGTGAACTAATGGCATAATTAACAAGACATCAGGTGAACAGAATGACCAATTAAACAGACTGGGGAAAACTAGGTCACAGGAGAAACACAGAGACAGAAAACCACAGACATGTAACAGTTCGCCCCCTCCTGGGAAGGCCAGTGGGATGAGCTCACATTCTCTGACAGGAAGTGCAGACACTGCTTGCAAAAGGTGCGGTGTAGATAGTACCGCCAGCGAACAGAGAGTCAGGCTTTTTGAGCTGCCGGTTGGGTCTGACCTCCAGAAAGAAGGTGGTTACAAGATATCAATAAGTACCCAATCAAAAGTGACAAGTTTTGTACCCCTTTTTTAAGAGAGTGTATTTATTGTATTCATCATTAGCACTTAGTTTAACATATTTAACATTTATTTTCATTTTATGACATTTATAAAGATCTTTATGATCTACTCAGGATGGACTTTTTTTTAAATTTATGTTTTAATTTTAATTTAATTTATACTTTTTAATTTTTACTTTTATTAATTTTAATTTATTGATATCTTAGTACCTATACTATGTGACAACTTTTGTACCTCTATACACTTTATTTTTCAACGCGGAAGTAAGCCATTTTCTGTGAATATGCAAGACTGGACCAAAGACTGGACTAAAGCCTGCAACCTTTAGTTATGTCTGCATGTAGTATTGTTATACACAAATCAAAGTCAAGTCAAAGTCAAAGTCTGCTTTATTGTCAATTCTGCCACATGTACAGCACATACATACAGAGAATTGAAATTGCGTGACTCTCAGACCCATGGTGCATACAGTTAACAATAAAACACTAACAGTAGACGTAGAATGCAAATAAATACAGTTTAAAATATAAAAACAAACTATACAGATATACAAATAAGGACATTGTAGAAAGAGTTCGATTAAGTGGCATAAGTGGCATAAGGCACATGGCAGATGAAATGCAAATCGGTTAAATAAACAAAACTAAACAAAACTCTGCAGATATGAGTGTAGTGCAAAAAGAGCTTAACAAAACGAAAACTGTGCAGATATAAAGAGTGTAGTGCAAAAATAGCTTATCAGGCTGTTTAAAGTGACAGAAGAGGTAGTTGAGTGGGGTCAGTTCAATACTGACTGAGGTAGTGGGCAGTCCAGTGGTGCACTAAGTGACTGGTGCGGGTCACAGAGTGTAAGGGAGGGGGGAGGGGGGAGGGGGGGGGGAGGGGGGAGGAGGGGGGGGTCAGAGTTCAGTGGTGCGTGGGGCAAAAGAGGGGAGGGGGGGCAAGGTCGGGAGGGAGTTCAGCTTCCTGACAGCCTGATGAATGAAGCTGTCCTTCAGTCTACTGGTCCTGGCCTGGAGACTCCGCAGTCTCCTCCCTGATGGCAGAAGACTGAAGAAGCTGTGTGTCGGGTGGGTGGGATCACCTGCAATGCAGAGGGCTTTGCGGGTGAGACGGGTGTTGTAGATTTCCTGGAGGGAGGGGAGAGAGACACCAACAATCCTCTCAGCTGCTCTCACTATGCGTTGGAGTGTCTTGCGGCAGGACGCATTGCAGGCGCCATACCACACAGTGATGCAGCTCGTTAGAATGCTCTCGATGGTGCCTCTGTAGAAGGTGCACATGATGGGGGCCGGGGCTCTGGCTCTCCTCAGTTTGCGGAGGAAGTAGAGACGCTGTTGTGCTTTCTTGGCCAGTGCTGCGGTGTTGTCAGTCCAGGAGAGGTCCTCTGTGATGTGCACACCCAGGAACTTGGTGCTGCTCACTCTTTCCACGGTCGCACCGTTTATGGTCAGAGGAGCATGCTGAGTGTGCACTCTCCTGAAGTCAACAACAATCTCCTTCGTCTTCTCCACATTTAGAGAGAGATTGTTGTCACTGCACCACCCGGCCAGGCGGCTCACCTCGCACCTGTAGTTTGTCTCATCTCTGTTACTAATGAGACCCACCACAGTTGTGTCGTCCGCAAACTTAATGAAGAGGTTGGAGCTGTGTGACGGTGTGCAGTCATGGGTCAGCAGAGTGAAGAGGAGGGGGCTCAGCACACATCCTTGAGGGGCCCCTGTGTTAAGTGTGATGGTGCTGGATGTGTTACTGCCGACCCGTACTGCCTGAGGTCTCCCAGTCAGGAAGTCCAACAGCCAGTTGCACAGCGAGGTGTTGAGCCCCAGCTGGACCAGTTTGTGAATGAGCTGTTGAGGGATGATTGTGTTGAATGCTGAACTGAAGTCTATGAACAGCATTCTGACGTACGAGTCTTTTTTCTCCAGATGTGTGAGTGCTGAGTGGAGGGCAGTGGCGATGGCATCATCGGTCGAGCGGTTGGACCGATATGCAAACTGGAAGGGGTCCAGGGAGGGGGGGAGGGCAGACTTGATATGATGCATGACTAGCCGTTCAAAGCACTTCATGAGGATCGGAGTAAGTGCGACTGGACGGTAGTCATTGAAGCAGGATGGAGATGGCTTCTTCGGGACTGGAATAATGGTGGTAGCCTTGAAGCATGTGGGGACAACAGCCTGACTCAGCGAGATGTTGAAAATGTCTGTGAAGACATCAGTGAGTTCCGCTGCACAGTCTCTCAGTACACGACCGGGAATGTTGTCAGGACCCGGAGCTTTGCGTGCATTGATCCTGCTGAGGGATCTCCTCACGCTGTCCGGGGACAGTGTCATCACCTGGTCGCCGGGAGGAGGTGGGGTCTTCTCTGCAGTGGTGCTGTTTTGTGCCTCAAAGCGAGCGAAGAAGGCGTTCAGCTCGTTCAGCAGGGGGATGGTGCTGTCACAGGTGCGCGGTGGGGGCTTATAGTCCGTAATGGTCTGAATCCCCTGCCACAGGCTCCGAGTGTCCCCGCTGTCGCTGAAGCGATGGGCTACCCTCCTGGAGTACTGTCTCTTAGCCTCTCTGATGCCGCGGGATAGATTGGCCCTAGCTGTCCTCAGGCCCACCTCATCCCCAGCTCTGAAGGCAGCGTTCCGAGCCTTCAGGAGTCTGTAGACCTCCCCTGTCATCCACGGCTTCTGGTTGGCCCGGACAGTGATGGTCTTTGTGACTGTTACATCATCAATGCACTTGGTGATGTAGGCAGTGACAGTCTCTGAGTACTCTTGGAGGTCTGTGGTGTTATTGTATGTGGCAGCCTGCTTAAACATATTCCAGTCAGTGGTGTCAAAACAGTCTTGAAGTGCCTCTGACGACCCATCCGGCCACACTTGTATCTGTTTGTGAACTGGTTTGGTGACTTTAACGACCGGTCTGTATGCAGGCATTAGCATGACAGTGATGTGGTCTGAGGTGCCAAGATGGGGGAGGGGAAGGGCCTTGTAAGCTCCTCTCTGGGTGGTGTAAACAAAGTCCAGAGTGTTGTTTCCTCGTGTTGAAACAACACGAATAAACTTTATGTAATGTTTACTATTTTTCATTTAAATATGTTAAACATTTTGGAAAGCAATTTATTAAATACTAAGTAATTAAAAAAAACAACCACTCTTAGCAGTGGGCGTTTACTTCTGAGTCTACAATCCGTCACGCCTATTCAAAAAGGGGGGGGAGGGGAGGGGAGGGGAGGGGAGGGGGGGGGGGTAGCTTATTACATGTAAATTATGTTTTTTGATGTTCGAATCAATTGAACCAATTGCTTTGCAAAATGATTCACTGTTTCGAAGCGCTCGAAATACCACACGCTAGTGACGCCTGCTGGTCACAAGTGTGTAAATGCAACAAAAACTCTAAAACATAATAGCAGCTTTTAAAAACACTTCATTGTAAATGTTTTATTGAAAGTATAATACATAAAATGCAATTAAAATAATAAAATACCATTAAATATGAAGTATATGTTGTTTTTACATTTTTATATTAATTTGCTGGGCTTGCATTGTTTTTTTTGTTTGTTTTTGTTTGTTTTTTCAATCAATCAAACTTTATTATAAAGCCCAGATTTAAGAAAGACAATAGACAATATGTACAACCCATAGCATCTATCACAGACATATTACATATTGTATTACAAAATACAGCAATACCAGTGTCTCCACAGCTTTTTGTGCTTTGTTTTGTTTTGCCTTGCTTGTTTTATGGAGAGCTTCTATATAGAGGCCATAAGAGCTACAGCTCATCCTTTTAATTACACACGTTTCCTTAGAAATGTCAGATCAGGTAAAAACCACAGACGCTGGTTCAATGGTTCGGCGGGGGGCGGGGCGGGGCGATTTCAATACACTGGCCCAATGGAAATCCATTGAAATTTCGAAATATTTCGAAACAGTTATGACGCAATGAAGCCTACTTTACTGAAATCACGTGACTTTGGCAGTTTGATACGCGCTCCGTACCACTTTCAAACAAATGATTCACAAAAGTTTCGGAGAGTCACGAAGCAATGATTCGAAAATGCCCATCATAAGTGGACCTCAGAGAACAGTACAAAATTAAAAACAAAGGTAGTTCATGACCCCTTTAAAAACCACCAGTTTGCAGATTATGGATTAGGTGCCTCACACGCTGTTCTCTTACATGCATTCATTTGTTTAGGTTGTTTGACATTTATTTAAGGCTTGTCAGATGGTTTATTTTACACTCATCTGAAAATTTCATTCTGAGCAACTGCTTGCTTTTTTATTATTAATTTGGTAAACTTTGGAGAGATTGAACTAGCATAGACAGTGTTAGACTTCAACAGTACCTCCTCGTGGTGGCGCGATGCTCTGTTCCCGTTTAACTAAAAAGCAACCAAATGAAGCAACGCGCGGGAACAGACACTTCTCTACAGCGAGCAGCGTATTCATAACTCTCTGCAGGAATTATTGAAACAACGGAGATTTAATCAATATGGAGCTATTGGTAAAAACACTGAAGAAAAGATGACGCCGGTTAAAGCTATTTAATTCTGGTGAAATTGGCGGAAAAAAAGTTCATTCACTTCATGCAAGAGTGGGCAGAATTTCAGCGAGAAGAGGGCTTTAGAAAGGTAAGCATTTCTTTAGTGTAGTGAATGTGTTTTCCATATTTATAGACATTGTGAGCACTTGTTGAACTTTAGGTGTCTTAAGTTTATGCGGAAGAGTAGGAATAGCTTATCTCGGAAGAGAAAGCAGCTGGTTATAAAAAGAAGTCCAAAATTAAACTGCCTCACGAACATACAAAATAATAATTATTATTTTTTTAAATCGAGAGTTTTATTGATCAACATAGAAATTGTAACCGATTCTAAACTGTAATTTGTTGGGAACCGAGACGGAAGCTGTGGTTATGATGTCTAGAAATAGTTAAATGCTGTAAGATTGTATGTAAAGTCACCTCTGATTCCTCAGTGGAAAAAAATAAAAACATATAATGTTTTGTCTTTATTTGTAATAAAACACACGTCATTCTATTCGTACTATTTCTAACATAAAGATATAATACAAAGAGTGGTAAGCGAAAGGCGTGTGCCAACAACAACCTACTGGACTAGATGTCGGACTGAAAGCAATTTGAAAGAATCCCGCCTTTAAGTCGCGGGTTGCCATGTACCCTGATTAAGCTAAACAGAGCACACACATAAAAGTTGAAAACACCGCATGTTTACGTATCAGTGGGGTAGAGGGATCGGGCCAGATAAAAACAGAAACACAGGAAAATAATGACAAACTACTATGCCGAATAATGATGACATTTTGCAGAGTGTGACTATCTTTATTATAAAGAACGGACATGGCAACCCATACATGACTCTTCTTACAGTTCCTCAAAAGCGATGCCAACCCGTATGAATTAGATGCGCGTTGAAGTTTGCCTGTAAGCCTACTGTCGGCAGCGCAAACAAAGTTTATAACGGAAAAATTGGCAGACTGATCGCCACACCAAATTCTAATAATATGGAAACCAACACCAGAGGTGAGAAATACTTGATTTTACTGTAGCGGCGTTTGATCTGATGGGACGCGTTCTCCAACTCTCGACCTGTTCCTTAGCCTACTTAAGATTCGCAGGTATTGCTCAGAACAGTTATCATCCACTGTAAATATTTCGAAGTAGATGGTGCAATTTCATACTATTAAATGCAAAATAACATCGAAATAAAAGTTATTTGTGGAAGTTAGCGAACAGCTTAGACCCCGATCCCGTGGGTGCTCCGGGGCTCGAGCACCCACGGAAATGGCCCACGGAAAAACGCCAGATTTGCGCCATTAATTTGAACCAAGTTACCTGTATAGCTTAGTATGTGTGCATAGTATTTTGTATAAAGCTGCCGATATGTTTTATGTTGATTACTTGTGATTATGCTCTGTTTTTGTAACTGAAAAAACGGGAGCAGTGTGAATTATTCGTTTGCAGGGCCGCTGCTGGCCAAATAGGTTTGTTTCTCTAAGCAGAATTGTATTGTTGTGCCCCTTACTTCAAATATTAAAGTAAAAAAAAAAAAAACATCTATGGGGTCAAAATAGAACTTTAATAAAATATAAAAGTAAATAAATTGTAATTAAATTATATTATTTACACATTACAGTTGTAGCTCTAGATAGTTACCTTAGTTGTCTGATTGATTTTATAGTCTCAAGCATTCAGAAGTCACGCAAAAGAAAATTAAGCAGTTTTACTACGATACTACCATGGTTAGTTTTTGTAAGGGTTGTGATGTCCACATGTTTTTGTTGAAGAAATTATAGAGGCTGTAGCATTTCTCTCTCAAAAAGGTGGCCAAAAATTAAAGATTAGGATATTTGAATTAGCCTAAATGTTTGGTCAATATTAAAAAAGGATTTGATCGTCCTGTAAGTGTAACAGCAGCAATTACCAGGCATTTGGCACCCTTTTTACAGGCATTTGTAATATGTAATATACATAAATTGTTTATTTTGTATTACATTATGTATTTTAACAGTGTTATTCAATGAAATCATATAATTATTTTAATTAACCGATCATTGCCTCATTGTTTTTATATAATGCACTTAAAGTAATTTTAAAGGCAGTTGTTGACTTAGGTCTGTTCTTATAAAAAAAAAAATATTATCCTATTACTTCTTTGTAAACTATTGAAGTAACAAAACCATGGTTAATTTGTGGTTATCAACCATGGCTACAAGAACCATGATGTTTGGTTTTATTAGTAGTAAAACCATGGCTAATTTTCGTAAGGGTCAGAAAGAATATTAGATGCGTTGTTGGTGGATAAATTATTACCGACATTAAAACAGGTTATTAACGCCAACAGCCAAAAAAGTTTCACAGGATGAATGTATACCTGAAAGTGATGCAACGACCTCACTTTTTTTTTTTTTTCTTGCTGATTTTTTTTTTTTTTTCATGAGCGTAGTTGTCCATCAATTATGAATATTTGCATTCCGCCGCAAATATGCTAGCGGTCACGGATGCGGGAATGGCGCGTCACGTGTGCTTATAGCCTACTGCGTTCACCGTAAAATGCATTTTTTATAATGATATATACATGCTCATGTTTATAATTTTTATTTATGTATATGTTAATTTTAATATTAATATAGAACGAAAGGTTTTTTTGTTTGTTTGTTTGTTTTTTGGAGCAACTGGGATGGTGCCCCCCTGGGAGTTGGTGCCCAAACTGCATATAGTCTGCGTATAGGGAGCGGCGGTACACTGAAAAAAATGACTCGTTGAATTTACTAAAAAAAAATTTAATGTAAGTGGTTGCAATCAATTTATTTTAGCTACATTTAAATAAACAAATTTATTTGACTAACTTTCAACTAAATTTGTTTATTTAAATGTAGCTAAAATAAATTGATTGCAACCACTTACCTTAAAAAATTTTAGTAAATTCAATGAGTCATTTTTTCAGTGTACTGTTCGTTGGATTTTAACTAATTGTGGAGTAAGAATGTAAAAATGTTAAAGTTATTATTTATTTATAGCTAAATTTAAAAAAAAAAAAGTCGTATGCGTTTCTAGCCGATCGTAGCCTAATTTAAAGCAAGTCTAGGCTAGGCTACATAATATTTTTCTTAGAAGCTGCAATAGTTTTTTTTGTGTGTGTGTCTAGGCACCGTTTCTGTAACTGAAGATGTGACGAAACATAATTATTCGTTCTATTGTTAAGTGTTATGGTTAAGTCATTATTTGTTCATGTAGAGATGAAGTTTAAATGTAGGCTAGGCTATGTGTTTCTAAAGCGTGCATAATATTTCAGGCCGCCTGCTGAATTTGTCAGTATGATTAATTCTAATTTATTGTAGCCTATCTATAGCTCCATTTCTGTAACTGGAGTTCTGGTGCAAAACAAATTATTCGTTGGATTTTAAACAATGGTTGTTAATTTTTTTTTAAGTTATCATTTGCTCATGGTGAGCTGAATTAAAAAAACAAAAAAACAAAAAACAAAAAAACAAAAGGCGTAGCCTAAATGTTAAGTCAATCGTAAGTGAACACGCCTGCAATATTTACTAAGCCGTCAATAGCTTAAGTTTTATACAAACCCCGACCGGCGGAAAAATAAATCGGCGTCTATGACTATTGTTTTTGTCAATACACGACGACGTGATTGTTTCGGTTAAATAGAAGTGATTATAACCTAGTTTAAGTCTAGTTTATAGTTCGGTCTATTTTTAGACAAGTTTATTAACAAGTGATCGCTCACATATATAGTAGCTAATATCTGATCTTATCGCAGGTGGGATATTTGAGTGTCTGTTGAGGCCTCTGAGAAGAGTCTGGAGACTCCTGCGCTGCCATGGACCTGATGAGACTGGTGAGTATCTAAAGGATTGCCACAATATCATTAAGAAGCACTTTATACTAGTTAACTAACATTAGGCCTATATAGCCTAATGCTGAATGGATCAGCATGAACAGCGAATAAGTGTTGTATATGAAAAAGTAACCATTTGAATATTAAGCCTACATTAATACTTAATATGTAGTATAGTATAAAGTGTTGCTTATTCACCCTGTGGCAAAAAAATAAATAAAAAAAATCTGTATGTAATTTTACCAGAAATAAAGCTTTCAGTGGAAGAAACGACACCACTATTCAATGGTCAAAGCTCTGTCCGTCCATGGTGAAGACCTCAAGTTGTTTTCTTCACTGAGGCAAGGTGAGACATATTAATTGTGAATTACCCTGGTTTTTATTTTTACACTGAAATGTGATAATGTGAATGTCCTTTATCCCCTTGTCTTTTGAGGAAAATGTCCTTTAAATTTGGTTTAATTTAGTTTTGTCCATTTTCCTCTGGCTAAAATGGCATAAAATTTTAATAAAGAAAAATATAATCTAAACTAAATGTAAAAAGGGTTTTAAAACAGTGCACGCATTTAACCATTTTTTTTTTATATATTTGGACAATCTATAAACAATCTACATGTCAAACATATACAAGATTTATCAACATAAAATACAAATGAAATGTTTCTTTTGAAAACCTCAGCACCTGAAAAATAGTAGGCTAAGTGTTAGCTACTTAGTTTATTTAGGGGGCAAATATTAATTTGATTTCCTTGGGCATTTTTACCTTTATAATGGCATTTTTTGTAATTACCTTATTAAATATATTTGTGTTGTTTTATTTCAAATTCTTAAATTTAACAAATTACTTCAATCACTCAGAATAGCCTGCATCAGGTACGCATTACAGGGTAGGGCTGCAACATCGACAAAAATAATTTTCGGTTATTGCTATTGATATTGTAATAATGATCATTAAATATCAAATACAAAAGAACATTTACAAAAGAACATCTGTGCACCACTATAATTTTGATACATACACATGTTAACAACCCACAAGTTCTGAAGCGCTGTGCCATCACAATTTGTCCTTTATCACACTCTTGATAAATTGACAGCTTTTCCCATTCTGACACCGAACCCTCTACTGACCGAAAGCCGGTCCTCTGGTGGTATGTACAGTAGTCAACATTTGAAGTGGATCAAAAAAGTTCATCAAAGTTGTCCTAAGACAAAAACACATTTTGGTTTTAGGTTTTAGGGAAACTTTGAAGAAAGGTTTTGATCCACTTCAAATGTTGACTACTATATACTGCTCTGTGAACTGCACCTGTGGCACCATTTAGTTGCTAGGCATGCTGATTTTTCTAGGATGGGGGTGGTCATAATGTAATGGCTCATATGTACACACATTTATCTATTATAACTTTTATGCCATTAGTCACTTTGCTGTTTCCTTAAAGATCTAGAAATTCATCAATTTTTGGTCAGGTGTGATGTTCTTTTTTAAAGTTTTCATTACGTTGCTGTGTTGACTCCAGCCGATCGCTGCATTGCTGATCATGAGTACCGATATATCTGATATATATACCTTTCTAATGCACAAAAAAAAAAAGCGCAGTAATCTCAGATGACTTAATCAAATCCGCAAATCTGTTTGAAGAACCTAATTAGTCAGAGATCAGTTATCATCTCGCTTCTGTCAAATCATGTCATATATATTAAACGAGGTACGAAGCATGGACCCCAGAACAATATTTTTATTAAACAATGCTGAAAACGAGAATGCAGTAAATACAAGTATTTGTATTTGTCATACATATTCCAACCATTCAAATAAACCAGGTTTGTGACAAGATGTTTTTTCCCTTCTACATTTAGCATTATTAATCAGCAAGTGAGTTAAGATCACTTAATAATAAACACTTTTATAATTGTGGGGAAATTATTTGTAGATGGAAAGGAAAGACAACTAAAACTTTGAAATTACTAGTTAACTTTTTTCTGCTCATGATGAGTGTGTTTAGATTATGTACATTGTTTTTAGTAGATATGTATTTTAAGCAAAATATAAAAATGATCCAGACTTCAAGAGAAAATCCACGAACCCCCATACAGTATCTTTTCTGTCACATAGCCTTCTGCCATATACAGGTGCATCTCAAAAAAATAGAATATTGTGAAAATGTTCACTTTTTACTGTAACTTATTTCAAAAAGTGAAACTTTCATATATTCTAGATTCATTACATGTAAAGTAAAACATTTTAAAAGTTTTTTTTTGTTTTAATTTTGATGATTAGAGCTTACAGTTCATGAAAGTCAAAAATCCAGTATCTCAAAATATTAGAATATTTACATTTGAGTTTCATTACATGACCATCCCTACAGTATAAATTCCGGGTATCTCTTGTTCTTTGAAACCACAATAATGGGGAAGACTGCTGACTTGTCAGTGGTCCAGAAGACAATCATTGACACCCTCCACAAAGAGGGTAAGTCACAGAAGGTCATTACTGAAAGGGGTGGCTGTTCACAGAGTGCTTTATCAAAGCATATTAAATGCAAAGTTGACTGGAAGGAAGAAATTGGGTAGGAAAAGGTGCACAAGCAACAGGGATGACCACAAGCTTGAGAATACTGTCAAGCAAAGCCGATTCAAACACTTGGAAGAGCTTCACAAGGAGTGGACTGAAGTTGGAGTGCATCAAGAGTCACCATGCACAGACGTCTTCAGGAAAAGGGCTACCAAGCCACTTCTGAAACAGAAACAACGTCAGAAGCATCTTACCTGGGCTAAGGAGAAAACGAACTGGACTTTTGCTCAGTGGTCCAAAGACCTCTTTTCAGATAAAAGTAAATTTTGCATTTCATTTGGAAATCAAGGTCTGGAGTCTGGAGGAAGACTGGAGAAGCACAGAATCCAAACTGCTTGAAGTCCAGTGTGAAGTTTCTGAAGTCAGTGATGATTTGGGGTGTAGTGACATCTGTTGGTGTTGCTCCATTGGGCCTCATTCATGAAACACGCGCAGAACGAATTTCGTGTAAATTGTTCGTAAAGCTGTTCTGATGTAAATTTTCGGATTCATGAAAATGTTCGTATTTTCAAAACACTAGTTGGTACGAAAGAAATTTACACCTGCTCCCTACCATATACACATCACCGACCAATCATCCTGCATGTACAACAACTGAACAACAATAGATTCGTTAATATTACTGGTGGTTACTGCATTTTTATATTTAGTAATATTCTTCAAAATACTAGTAATACGTTACTGCCATGGATATTCCACATCATAGCAACCAAATCGACAGCTGGAAAAAACTTTTTTATACAGTCTATGGGAAAAATGCTGTGCCACCAAAGCGTTTTCAAGCACCACCAGCTGGCTGTTTTCAAAAGAGCACCTGACATTTTTCAGGTGGCTAAAAACGCTTTGGTGGACACGTTATTGAATATTTATTGTTAGCCATATGGCCTATTAGTCTTTTTTGCAATATACTGGAGCCAAACCTGAGAAAGTAGATCAGAATATTCCACTGCGTTCCTGGACACGAAATTTGCATAGCTGTAGTCATAGCCGGGGATTATGCGAATTGTGAATGAGCGTGCACGAGTGCCCTATTTACGAATGATTGGAATTCATTAACATACACGTTTAACTATCAAATCGGACGTTTACGAAGCGTTTGTGAATCTGGAGGAGAGTTTTACTCGGAAATTACTCAGAATTTACTCCTATATTTAGGAATGTTTCATGAATGAGGCCCATTGTGTTTTATCAAGTCCAAAGTCAATGCAGCCATCTACCAGGAGATTTTGGAGCACTTTATGCTTCCATCTGTTGACAAGCTTTATGGAGATACTGATTTCCTTTTCCAGCAGGACTTTAGCACCTGCCCACAGTGCCAAAACCACTTCCAAGTGGTTTGCTGACCATGATATTACTGTGCTTGATTGGCCAGCCAACATGCCTGACCTGAACCCCATATGGAATCTATGGGATATTTTCAAGAGAAAGATGAGAAACAGTCGATCCAACAATACAGACGAGCTGAAGGCTCAATAGTGCCTCAGCAGTGCCACAGGCTGATCGCTTCCATGCCACACCTCACTGATGCTGTCATTTGTCCTAAATGAGCCCCGACCAAGTATTGAGTGCATAAATGAACATACTTTAAAGAACTTGAACTTTTGTTTTGCAAATCCTTTTTTTTTTTTTTTTTTAATTGATCTTAGGGAATATTCTAATATTTTGAGATACTGGATTTTTGACTTTCATGAGTCGTAAACTTTAATCATCCAAATTAAAACAAAAAAAAACTTTTGAAATGTTTTACTCTACATGTAATGAATCTAGAATTTATGAAAGTTTCACTTTTTGAAATGTTACAGAAAAAAATGAACTTTTTCATGATATTCTAATTTTTTTAGATGCACCTGTAGATATTTACATGTAATAATAATAATAGCCTGATAAAACATCTTATCTTACATTTTTAATATTCATGCCCAAATGGCAATGTATAACTGTTCCAGAAACCTATTGTCCAGACCCCCACTGGGAAGGAAATATAGAGACCTATTGGAATTTTGATTGAATATTCCTGGTCTAGGTAATTAATGGAATGGAAACACTGGACTGGATTATGTGAATCAATTGTTTCTAGATTTTTTTTCTATTAAAAACATTGTCAGTGCATTATTAATTTTATCTTGCAGAAGTTTTAAAATAATTTAGTTATTATTGTCGTGTCATTTTTCTTGGTTATTGTTGATGAAATAAAAAAATAATAACATTTCACCAGTATTTTTGTTAGCAAGATTAGCTGTTTAGTCTGTGGGAATTGATGACATTGATTTAAAAACACTGACTAAACAACAGGCCAAACTTCCAAACTAATAAAATTACATTTCACAAAGAAATGAATAATGTTAACAAGACACACAAGTGTATTGCTTATGACCTCTTCACATATTTCCTATATAGATAATCATTTTGGATAAATTGATGACCAGCCAAAATTGCAGAATTCTTGGACCTACATTTCAAGCCAAGTTTAAAAGACTTCCCCCTCAAATCATCGGCCCAGATGTCTGACATGTCCATCACAGTGCTTTACTGACAGGGAATGGGTTTTTACTGCCAAGGTAACTTCATCATTCCTGCCTGGTCCTACTCAGGAGACCACACTATGCACAAGCTTTTCAGACACTGCCCCTTCACTTTAAACATCTGGAAACCTCACTTTTGCCAAACTGACAAAAACGATGTACTCTTTTGGGTCAGCTTAAATGTTCAGAACACTTTTGTGAAGCTAAGCTGGTATAGGCCATTAGATCATCAGCCTGTCAACTTGAAGATAATGAAGCATCGCTCCACTGTTACATTTTAGACGGGTACTGCTGTTTCATGAAATCACTGAAACATCTTGCTTTGTGTGCTCTCAGGTGAGAATGCACCTCTCAAAAACCCTTATGGGATGTTTTTTGTAATTTATTACCTGCAGGTAAACATTCCCTCACTTAGAATAATCCACATTCATCAAGGTAAGAACAAATACCAATTGTGAATCTGCAAGAACTTTGTGAACTTCATGCACTTAAATATGCATCTTTAAATGGGATACAATTATGCTTTTTTACACCTTCAATTTCCTTTAGAGCATAATGTTGCTGTTTGTGCTTGAATAGAAGTAACAAAGCACGCTATCCACTCCAAAATGATTTATTCTCTGTATCAGTATGTACCGTTTCTGAACTACCTCAGTTGTAGTCCTGAGTTTTCTTCTGGAAATGTACGTTACAACATTCCAAATTTAAATAATTCCTGTCCATGTTAATGATAGTTAATGATTTTGGGTAGAACTTAGAATGGATTGTACCACTGCTGTTACATTATTTTTGCTGTTCTACTTGAACCTCTCAAAGTTCACCCAAAAATGAAAATTCTGTTATTTACTTTTTTGTGTGGGAAACAAAAAATACTAAAGATACTAACCAAACAGTTTTGGTTACAATTGGGAGGGAAAAAAGAGGGGAAAAAAAGCTATGTTACACAGTAGTCATCAAGAACAACAATAGTGAGTAAAGTGATAGAATTTTGGCTGAACTGTCCCTTTAAGCAGAGAGATGTCATTCAGGACATGAGCATGATTGTTTCCATTCTGAGAATTGAATATGCAATTAATAATATGTGGAGGTAAAATTAGAAACATTATTATGATTTAGATTGTACACTGTTCTACCTTACTCTAAAACTCAGTAATTTCTAAAATATCAACCAAGTTTGTATATGGATAGATCAAGTTCAGTTCATTTAAATAGGAACATTTAAATATAACCCTCTTGGTGATAATAAAACCAACAGTTTAGGGGCCCTTTCTTTTAATATACACACCCATATTAAAAACCTGTCCAGTGGTATTTAAGGGAAATCCCTAAAAGCCAGAAAATTAGAGACAAACCATATCCAAACCAATCGGTACCAACAAAAGCAATGGCAGTGATGATATGTCACAGTAGACAACTCATGTTACCCTTTATTTATTATTACTTGTGGGTTGTTTTAACAGAACACTGGTTGCTTTATTTGATTCAGTCCCAAAATATGATAAGCACAATAATGTGAAACTTCCCTTCATACTGGGAATAATGGCTGACTGAAATCTGTCCTCTCACTTTGTCATCTGGTGAAAGCCTGTGTTAAACACTATTTCACCTGCTGCTTGTCCTAAAGCCCTAAACACACTGCACAATTTTCAGCTGTCCCAGACGAAAGATTGGCATCGTGAAACAATCTTGGTGATTTCTGTGATTGTGGCTCCTAATCAGTGGTCCTGTGTCGTACAGTGAGAGAGGTTCAAAGATGGCGGTTGTCACGGTCTTGCGACCAAAGATAGCCTACGATACAGCATGATCAATGCACATGTTTGCTGGTATGATTCATGTTTACTGACCAACCAATAAAAATGCGACATGAAATAGCATGTACAAGTCAACAGGTGTCCTCATCGTACAGTATACACACATTGTACCCAAGTTTATTAGATCCATGTCGCACAGTGTGACATGCAGTGATCTTATAGAATGGCTAAAATCGTGCAGTGTGTTTTGGGCTTAAAGCAAGGGATTCTCAACTCTAGCCCTCAAGAGCCACTGATCAAACTCATCTGCTTATAATTTTCTAGTGATCCTGAAGACCTTGATTAAGTAGTTCAGGTGGATTTGATGAGTTTGATCAGGATCAGTTGAGAAATCCTCTCTTAAATGTTTATGACTGGTCTAATGAAGACCTGTGCTAGCCTCATTGGTTCACCAGTCCTGTTTAGAATTCATGTTTTTAGATGTATATATTGTTAGTTGTTGTACTTTGTCAGCACTTAAACTTAAGCCCTGTGTTTCCTTATTTTGCTTATTTATTTTGACTTTGTAAAGAAAACTGTTCTGCATATAAGCTCTGTTTAAATTAGTTGTTTTACATTATGGATGTTGTATATTATGAAGTTGCCAAATATTTAAAGAAATCTCAGTAGGCTATATGAAGTGTCAGAAGACATGTGAATGCAAAACTGTGATTTCTGTAAGGAAATTGGCTGTATGGCATATGTTCGTTTTTTGCTTGTTTGTGTGTTTTGCATCATGTGACTTATCACACAGCCTCAGTGTTACATGCTTTGAACAAATAAAGTTTAATTATCTAAATCCATTTTGCTGCATTTATTTACATTGCACTAGAGGGTGTGCACCGCAAATGCATATGGGCATCATGATGTGGATTCATTTTGTTTTGGTGTGGTAGCGATATTAACTTAAGTCATCATCTGGCATAGCACATCCACGTATGTAAAGCTAATATGCAGAGTGAAACAACTGTGAAGGTGATTTTTGAATCATAGCAACATTCTTACTGGAGTGATATTTGTCACAAACAATACAGCATGAATAAGTTATTCCTTAAAATTAAGTATTAGATCATTATTAATACATCAGAAGTTCATGCATTAAATTTGAATATATGAAATTACATTAAAGGCATTTATGGCAGCATTATGTAATGTAATGATGTTTGTGTTACTAATGAAGAATTTAAGTATTACCTACTTGATGAGTCTGACCACAGATAATAAATGAAAATAATGATGTAGGAAGTGTTGTGGATACTCAGCCTGGGGCCTATGGGGAATACTAGGAAGCAATTGCTTAATGAAGCTTGTGTTTTAGTTGTTAGAGAGCTGAGCTTCAAACTCGGCTCCGTCTGAAACCGACCGCGACCCCCTCTCATGGAGCTATCGCCCCCCAAAAATCCAACTTTAACTGGCTACAACTCCAGACAGAGCCTCGGGGCTGGATGCCTTGGGACATGGTCGATGAGACCTACATTCAGGGGCGCCGCTAAGGGGGGAAAAGTTAGGACGATTCTAAGGGCCCACACACTTTTGGGGCCCCCAGAGATCTGTTGTATTAGTAGTAACAGTAGTAGTAGTAACGTAATAGAAATTATAAATGTATCTACCAAAGAGTTACAAATAAAACTAAATTACGGCTTATTTCTGCATCTCCGGCGAAATTATCTCCCCCCATTCACTGCATGGTTTCGTCCCGTCCTACGTAGCCTAGAGTCACTGAGTGAGATCAGATGGTAAACTGTCAAATTATGTCTTTGAGTTTGAGGGGGGCAAACCGAGCCAGACGATTTGGTCAGTCGCACTTTTAAACACATTTTAGTTTCGCTTTAGAAAATCTCCAAATTCACTCTGATTACACAGAACAGCAGCAGGAAGCGGGAGGTTGTCATGACAACCAGATACACTGCATGCGAATTATTACGGCTGCGCTTCTATTTTGTCTAAACTTAGCAATAAACAGGTTGAAAATAATACACAATAAACATGTCTGTCAAAACGATCTCAAAGGAGGCTTTTATTAAGCAAATCAAGGAGTGAATTACTCGTCCACTGTTTAAAAAAAATACTTTAGCTGGGTTTCCACAGGCAGGGTCACAGTTATCTACAGTGTATGAAGCTAAAGGTTTTTGGGTTAAGGTTCATAATGTAGAAGATTTTTAACATTGTATGCTGTATGTGCATAGATAGCTAGCAAACAAGGAATACAGCGGTTAAGCTAATAGTCACATTTAGCTGAGTAAGATCATGATTGAGAAATGTTGGATACTGCTGGAAATGCTGGTGTTATGGGGTATCCTATTTATTATTTTAGGATTTTTTAGTTTGCCCCAGGGAAGCATTTCTATTAATATAACTGATTAAGTAGTCAAACTCATTCCATATCAGCAGAATAGTGTGGTACAGAAAGTCCATAGAACAGATTCTGAATGAATTATGTTACTGATACCTAATGGTCAAAAGCAATAAAAAAGTAATAGCTCAATATTATTAAATTGCAGACAAAGATTTTGAATTGCTAGGTTGGCTTGTACACTATATTGCCAAAAGTACCCCCTTCTAATGGAACAGGTTTGACTACTTTAGTAATTTCCATGAGTACAAATCTTAATGTTTAAGCATATAACGATATTCTAGGGAATTGTGTGCTTTTAATTTTATACCAATAGGACAGGACCCTTTTCTATTCTAACACGACAATGCCAAACACCAGTGACTTGTACATATGCGTACAATCATTTTAGACACTTCCAAAACTGTGGCAACAAAGATGGAAATACAGTTTTTAAATACATGAATTATGTTTCAATCTTTGTTGCCACAGTTGGAAGTGCCTTTTTCTGTTCTAAAGAAGGGGGTGTCCCAATACTTTTGTCCATATAGTGTATGTACAAGTCATTGGTGTTTGGTGATGAGATTTTGGCTCCAGGTATGTATTTGAAGTCACACCAGAGGTGTTCAGCTTGGATTAGGACTTGGCTTTCTGCAGACCAGTCAAGTTCTTTCACACTGACTGAATCAATCTTTTTATTTATTTGTTTTTTTTTTAACCTTGCCTTATACACAGAGACATTGTTGTGTTAGAATAGAAAAGGGTGCTGTCCAAACTATTGGTATAAAATTTCACATTTCACAAAACCACAGGGTATGACAGTGGCGTAATTGCGGGTTGGGATTGGGGTTGAGGTGGGAGGTGATTGAAGTCAAGTGGAGTTTTGCAAGGTTTTTGACCAGCGATTGACGGAGATCATGTTTTGTCTATCATGGCTGTAGTCTGAGGCAGCAAGTGCATCGCATACGCTTTCATCAACTTACAGGTTTATAACGTTTATTGTAGCTATATGGGCGCTTAGTTTTTCTTGTTGTTTAATACGCTTGGCCCAAATCTCATTATAAACGATGAAGCACAATAGGATATTTAAAACGTACAAAACTATATTAGGCTACAACTACACGGTAAATGCTCTTCTCCTCTCTTCAAACACACAGAAGCATTAGCCTTTACAGACAGTGTTTGAGTCAAGAAAACGTTCCCTTACAAAAAAACAAAAAACAAAAAAACTGCAGTACATTGAAGTACAACTGCAGTAAATCTGCAGTATAAAGTAGTATAACTGCAGTACAATGAAGTAGGGCTGCACGATATTGGAAAAAACTCACATTGCGATATTTTGTTTTTCTGCGATATATATTGCGATATGAAAAAAAAAAAAAAAAAAAAATCACCAAATGACTTGAATAGCTCTATTTGGAGAGAAAAAAAAATATTGATTTTGTAGGTGAGTAAATCAGCATAGGAAATAAACAATTTACAAGCATAGATAAATATAATAGAACAAAGATACAAATGAAATAAACAGTGCTTTGTATTTTTAAGTCCAACAGTATTCAGGTGCAGAAATTGAATAATAAAATGTAAAATAACACTGCATAATACAGTCTTCATTGTATAAATTAAATCTAATAAATCTGTGTTAAAGCTACAAAAGTGATTTTTCTCTGTTTTGTTGTTTGATTATGACACAGAAAGCAACAGAGACATTAAACTGCTGTTATTGTTATCCTCTTTCTTTCTCAATTGTTTACCTAAGACATAAGCAACTTTTAAAAAAAATTTTTTTTTTTTTTTTTTTACAAGGATGCTTGGAGACATGCATTTTGACACGGTTTCGCGCATATGTGTCGTATTACACTGGATGCGGCGCGACACAACGAATCCCCGCCAGTAAACTGATATGCCTCGCTCTATTTATGGCGTACTGACACAAAGTTGACATGATTGGCAACGGTCGCTTTGTCGCATCCAGTGTAGAAAGACTTTGGGGCCGTTCACATGGTGCATCTGCAAACGCGTGGAAAACTCCCGCCGCGCCACTTCCTCCTCCTTTCCAAAGCGCTCGGGAGCTTGCGCTTTCCTGGCGCCTGCCGTTGCTAAACATCCGTGATGTGCTCTCCTCGACGACACGGAAGTTTCAACAAAGGATAAATGGATTTCCAGCACTGAAAATCGCTTGCAGTAGCTCTGCTACTAAATTTATTTAAAAATGGGTATCTCTGTGCAGCTGTCGCGTCCGGAGTAGACACGGTGTCTGTGTGTGAGCAAAGAAAACGATCAGTATAAATATAACGATCAGGCCTACTAAACATCGCACATCCTGCGATGTGACTATCGCGGATGCGCACATCGCGATATCGATGCTGAAACGATATATCGTGCAGCCCTACAATGAAGTACAACTGGAGATTTGCAGTATAATGAAGTTGTAACGTACTGCTCTGAGACTTGACAGGTTGGAGATCCAAATGCAGCTTTATTGGGACAAACCAGAGACGTGATCCAAAATACAGGCAACAGGTCAAAACACAGGCAGGCAATCCAAACAATAGACAAGGCAGGAAACTCAGGCAAAGGGTAAATCCAAAAAACAGGCAAAAGATAAAAAAAAAACCAAGAGACATAAATCCAGGGAGAATGCTCAAAAATGCAGTATAACAACTAACAAGACTTCGCAAAGAATAACAAACTAAACCAGGCTTATATAGAGTGAACAGACAGGGTAAATGAGACACAGGTGAAAACAGTGAGTGCTGATGAGACTGGGCAAAGGATTATGGGAAATGAAGTCTTTGATGGAGTGGCATGTAACAGTCTGTGTGGTGTGAATGTCTATGTAATTGAAAGGCGGCCTCTGGTGGTGAACAGGTGAAAGATCACGGACAGGATTCATGACAGAGCCTCCCCCCAAAGAGCAGCTTCCAGATGCTCCAAACACAGTACAAAGCAGGAGGGCGGTGGAGCAGAGGCGGAACAGAGAGAGAGATGGAGGGCCTGGTCCATGTGGAATTCTAAGACCTTGGGACTGAGGCAAGACCGGCAGAACAGGGAACCAGGATGGAGCCGGCAGTACTAGTGGAGTTGAGGACCACCACAGCAGAACAGACAGGTCCAAAGAAGCCCTCCACGGCGGAGCAGAAGCCCACCAGGGCGGAGCAGACAGAGCAGGAGCCCACCACGGCAGAGCAGACAGAGCAGAAGACCTCCACGGTGGAGCAGAAGCCCACTAGGGGGGAGCAGATGGAACAGAAGACCACCACGATGGAGCAGACGGAGCGGATACCCATGGCAGAGACTGGGACCTAGGGAAAACTAAGACACAAGAGACAGACAATGCATCTACAGCATCAAGGACAGAAGCAGAGAACACAAAAAGTTCATAAGCGGCCTCCGTAGCCATGACTGGACAGACAGGGAGTTCATAGATGGCCTCCATAGCCGTGGCTGGACAGACAAAGAGTTCAATAACCATGACAGGCATGACTGGAGATTCAGAAATGGTCTCTTTGATAGCATCAGGATAGAATGAGAGTTCAGTGACCATGACAGGCATGATTGGGGATTCAGAAATGGTCTCCTTGACCAGTGCAGGACAGGACAATAGTTCATAGGCCGTGACATGAGCAGACGAAAGTTCATTTATGGCCTCCTCGGCCGGAACAGACAGTTCACGGAGATCATCACTGGGCGCCACCACCATGCAAGGAACTGAGGCACGTGCCGCCATCACGGGAGGTTCCACAGCATAAGCCGCCACCTCTGGAGATGTTGTAGCCGTAGCCGGCGCCGCCACCTCTAGCAAATTGGCGGTGATGTATGCGGCCCAGATACACCATAAAGCAACCCCCCATACGGGAAGTGCTGCAGATATGGGAATGAGTTCATGAGAAGGAGGACTAGAGTGATTAGGTTTGGGGATACCAGCTGTGCGTGCTGAAACCAGCGATGGATCCTCCACGCTGGATGCCAACCTCTGACACTTGATGACAGGCTCCCTTGATAGGATGGTGGAGGGTTGCGGTACGACAACCACAACAGGATGTTGCTCTGGGGTGGCAGACATGACGTGAAATGGCTCTGGAAGATCTGATGAGACTTGGCAGGGCTCTGGAAGATCAGACGAGACTTGGCAAGGCTCTGGAAGATCAGACGAGACTTGGCAAGGCTCAGGAAGATCAGACGTGACAGGGTGTGCCTCTGGAATATCGGCGGTGACGTGACGAGACTCTGGAAGATCAGCATAGACGTGATGAGACTCATGATCAACTGTGACTTGACTTGGCTCATGACGATCAACTGTGATTTGACTGGGCTCATGACGATCAACTGTGACTTGACTGGACTCATGAAAATCAGCTGTGATTTGACTGGACTCACAAAGATCAGTTGTGACTTGACTGGACTCATGACGATCAGCTGTGACTTGACTTGGCTCATGGCAATCAACTGTGACTTGACTTGGCTCATGACGATCAACTGTGACTTGACTTGGCTCATGAAGAGTGGCCATGATGGGATGAGACTCAGGAAAGGCAGCCATTTTGTGGAAAGTTTCTGTGTTGGCAGCCATTTTGAAACGAGTCTCTGTGTTGGCAGCCATCTTGCAGAGAGGCTCTTGTCCGGCAGCCATTATGTGAACGGACTCTGGTGTGGTGCCATGTTCCTCCTCAACGGCATCCACAGTGAACACAGAGCCGCTCAAAATTAGTGCATAGTCCATAAAGTCCTTTAAACTACAATTGAACTTTCCTTCAGGGAACCATGATTTAATAGGCTCATTAAGTCCAAAACGAAAAAAGTCCTTTAGCACAACTTCTTCGAAGGGTACACGATAGGATAACTCACAAAACTGCTGTACATAGTCCTCTATCGATAAATCCCTCTGACGTAGACACAATAACCGGTTAACCGGATCCATGGTGATCAGGATGACACTCAGCTGCTGGATCTGTAAATGGCGAAGTCTTCTTTAACGTACTGCTCTGAGACTTGACAGGTTGGAGATCCAAATGCAGCTTTATTGGGACAAACCAGAGACGTGATCCAAAATACAGGCAACAGGTCAAAACACAGGCAGGCAATCCAAACAATAGACAAGGCAGGAAACTCAGACAAAGGGTAAATCCAAAAAACAGGCAAGAGATCAAAAAAACCAAGAGACATAAATCCAGGGAGAATGCTCAGAAATACAGTATAACAACTAACAAGACTTCGCAAAGAATAACAAACTAAACCAGGCTTATATAGAGTGAACAGACAGGGTAAATGAGACACAGGTGAAAACAGTGAGTGCTGATGAGACTGGGCAAAGGATTATGGGAAATGAAGTCTTTGATGGAGTGGCATGTAACAGTCTGTGTGGTGTGAATGTCTATGTAATTGGAAGGCGGCCTCTGGTGGTGAGCAGGTGAAAGATCACGGACAGGATTCATGACAGAAGTATATAACTGCAGTTCATTAAAGTTCAACAGCAGTAAAACTGCAGTACAATGAAGTGCAACTGTAGATTTGCAGTATAATGAAGTACAGATACAATGTAACTGCAGTTCAGTGATATGATGAAATGCATGTGAAGATTTCAGATGCAAAAACTTGTAAGTCTGTCTGATTAAATTGGTTTTATTTAATTTTTTTTATGAGCATTTTTAATAAATAAATAAATAAAGCTCCTATGAATAGGTTGAGTAATTTCACTTTAATGGCAATGAGGTTATTTTCATTGCCATTAAAGTCTTCATGTATAGGCCCTGTACTGCAGTTATGCTGTATTGTGCAACATGTAGAAAGTGCTGTGGATACAGTAAACTTGGCAAGAGTTTTTTTTATTTTTATTTTTATTTATTTTTTATTTTATTTTATTATTATCATTTATTTATTATTATTTTTTTTGTAATGTAGACTTCCTATACAATATTCGTACAAAAAATATTTTTGTACAAAAAAAAAAAAAAAAATATATATATATATATATATATATATATATATATACACACAATGATGGGAATAATGGTGTTACTAACGGCGTTATTTATTTCAGTAACGAGCAATCAAATAAATTACTGTTTCCCCCGTTACAACGCCGTTACCGTTACCGACAATAAAATACGGCGTTACTATAATTTATTATAATATTATTATCATTTTATTTTCAGTTTATCTGAATGGATGGGCAGTGCAGCTGTATTTGACGTACCGTAAACTGTAGTGTGAAGGCGCACGGCTCGTCGTTGCTTTGTCTCACACGAGCAAAGAAAGATACAGAGCAAGAGAGTCTTTCATAACATGCAGAATTGACGCGCTACATGTAAAGGATATTATTTGTTGTATTTTCCTGTCAAAATAACGGAGTTCCTTTGGAATTCTTCGGCTTTTAAGAACTGCTGGTTTCTCTGGTAGTGGGCGGAACTAATGTGCAAACGACAATCTCATTGGCTGGCGCTCACCTATTATCATCCCTGTTTTGATTTCAGCAAATCAATTCGAGCCAACACAGACAACGTGATTAATATTCATGAACCCAGCAGCTCATTAATCCTTAGTGCTTTTTCTTATCACCCCCCCCCCCCCCCCCCCTTTTTTTTATAGAAACACTAAATGACAAACAATATCTTAAGCACCACCACCAGTCCTAAGTTCAGTCAACATGACAAATATGCATTTATACTTGGTTATTCTAATTACTAAAGTTCTATCGTCATATAATGCTAAATTATCATAATATCATATTATAATGCTTGACTGACTGATGCTAAGTGTCAGTGGATAAATAGTGTAGATTAATGTACAATGTTTTATAATAATAATTTATTCTATTTAGTGTCCATTTCATTCATTTAACATTTAATATTGGGGGCATCCAAGTTATTTGACATTTGAACATTTTTTTCTTTTTAAAAAAAAGTAACGCAATAGTTACTTTCCCTGGTAATTAGTTACTTTTATAATGATGTAACTCAGTTACTAACTATTACTATTTGTGAGAAGTAACTAGTAACTATAATTAATTACTTTTTTAAAGTAATGTGCCCAACACTGTGTGTGTGTGTGTGTGTATATATATATATATATATATATATATATATATATATATATATATATTTGCCTATGGAATATTTCCCCCGCATAGTCTAGTCATAGATTAATAGCCCGCACGTGAGATCTTCCTTCGCGCCAACGGATGTTGTCCTGACAGGGAGCAGCTAGCATTACTTGTAAAGGTAAATCAGCGTCTTTTCTGTAGTGTCTACTGCAGGATGGATATAAAAGTATAAAATACGGTTTGGTTTGACAACATCGTTCATATGTGAACTATCACAATTAAAGCTCAAAGACATAACAACATTACACCCCGAGACCACTTACAAGTGTGACAAAAGAGAAGAAAAGCTTTCCGGAAGAGAAGTTCATTAGGCGAGGTGGAGCGAGTCATCCAGTTTAGCGATGAGTATAATGTCTAATGTCCTCATATATCTTTAGTTATGATTTTAGAGAGATGTACAAAGACTTCACGGATATATCTTATTCAACCTGCTGAGATGAGAGGAAAATGAGAGGAAACGCCGCTTCAAGGTAAACGCCACCGTTTTTCCATATTCCAATATGTTTTTCCCTCAACTTAGACGAGCTGATACATACCTCTCCCGTCTCAGTGCGTGCACTTAATCGCTCTAGCGCGCGGCGCCACTATGCTAGCGTTTAGCTTAGCACCATTCATTCCTTAGGATCCAAACAGAGATGAATTTAGAAGCTACCAAACACTTCCATGTTTTCCCTATTTAAAGACGGTTACATGAGTAGTTACACGAGTAAGTATGGTGACACAAAATAAAACGGGGCGATTTACTAAGCGGATAAAAAATGATAACTATAATGTATGGCGGAAGAGCACTTCGCAGCACTTCGACCTCGGCGCAGTAATATTGGTTCTATTGATGGAAGTTAGAGGGAGAGGGGGAGTTTTCAGGAGTGATGATATTACTGCGCAGAGGTCGAAGTGCTGCGGGAAGAGAGAAGTACTCTTCCGCCATACATTATAGTTATCATTTTTTATCCACTTACAAAATCGCCACTGTTTATTTTGTGTCACCATACTTACTCGTGTAACTACTCATGTAAACGTCTTTAAATAGGGAAAACACGGAAGTGTTTGGTAGCTTCTAAATTCATCTCTGTTTGGATCCTAAGAATGAATGGTGCTAAGCTAAACGCTAGCACAGTGGCGCCGCGCGCTAGAGCGATTAAGTGCACGCACTGAGACGGGAGAGGTACGTATCAACTCATCTAAGTTGAGGGAAAAACATATTGGAATATGGACAAACGGTGGCGTTTTCCTTTCAGTACTGATTATTATTATTATTTTTTATTTTTTTTGTAATGTAGACTTCCTATACAATATTCGTACAAAAAATATTTTTGTACAAAAAAATAAATAAATATATATATATATATATATATATATATATATATATATATATATATTAGTCATGTTATTGTCCAGCTCAGTTTAGTTCTCATTCCAATAGCATCAGTACATCATTTATAATAATGAAATGAACAAAATTGCACTGAATATGTTGTGTATTTGTTTGTTTGTTTCTAGGAGAGCGTCAACCTCTAATTGACATGAGGAAAAAAATCATTGAAAAGTGTTCAGTGTACAGTGTACCCCTCTTTGCAACAGAAGAAGCATTAGGAAAGAGGAGAAGAGAGAAAGTGAAAAAGCACTCAACAGATGTTGGTGAGACTGTATTTCTGGAAATGCATTAAAGGTCACTGATATTCTAGTTAGCCACAATGTAAACCTGATCTTAGATAGTATTTAAATGAGATTAATAACTCCAGCTACTTGTAGGCCTACAGTCCTGTATATTTCACAGTAAATTGTGATGCAGCCTGAATCATAATCACACCATGTTCATTTGTTGGCCAGAGGGGAACTGATCCCTAAACTAAACATACTTTCTCCCAAGGTTTTTTTCTCCATTCTGTCACCTGATGGTGTTTGGGTTCCTTGCCACTGTCGACTTATGGCTTGCTTATTTGTGGACACATAATATTCAGCAATATTATTAATCTGACTCCACTGAGACTATTGGATGAGGACTGAACTGAGCTAAATGATGACACCACTGTTTTCTGCACAACTGCTATGTAGATGCATTGGAATTATTTCATATTTGATGATTTTTATACAGTTATTGAAATTCAGTTGAGTCAACACTGATTCCAAATGAACAATGACACTTTTTACTGTTTAGAGCTGCTTCACAGCAGAAGTGAATTCTGCTTGCATTATTACTTTTCTTTTTATCACTGTAAAGTGATAAAATAAATAAATCAGGATTTTTTTTTTTTTTTTCACAGCTGTAAGGTCTGTTTTGGGTTCTGTGTCATGTTCTTGTTTTCATGTCTTTTATTTTGAAGTTTAGTTATGGTTCCTGTTTGTGTCATGCTTCCCTTGCTCTCTTGTCTCCTTGCTATTGGTTCCCTTGTTCATTGTGTCATGTTTTGATTGGTTGACCTAAGTCTTGTGTCTTGTCCCCATTGGTTTGTTCATGTCATGTGACCCTCGTTGTTTGTTATAAGTAGCCATGTCATTGCCTTTGTTCCCGGTTGTGTATTGAAGTTGTAATCTGCTGTCGGCGAGTCTAGTCTGTTCATGCTAAGTCTGTTTCAAGCCAAGTCTGTTTCATGTCATGTCATGTCATGTCATGTCAAGTCAAGTCTTCGTCTGTTTGGATTTTGGATTTCACCTTGTAAATAAACTGCACTTGGGTTCTTCACTACACTCGCCTCCAGTGGACTCTTTACAGAATACACGACCGCTACCATGAACCCAGCAGATCACCTCGTTCGTCTTCGCCAAGGTAACCGGCCTATTGAGGATTATGTGGAGGACTTTTGTAAGTTGTGTCATTTGGTGGACTTTCAAGATAGCTTCCTGAAAGACATTTTCTGGTGCGGTTTGGATAAGAATGTCTCTCGTTTATTGCCACTCCATACCCCTCAATGGACTCTTGAAAGATACCTGGACTATGCTTTGATGCTGGCTGGTTCACCATTTACTGTGGGGGTTGCTGAGGAGGAACACAGCCATCCTACAGTACCCGCCACATCAGAACCTTTTAATGTCCAGACTTTCATGTCAGGAGTTGTTCACGTCACGCCTGCCAAGCCACAGCTCACTCACGTCATGTCTGCCACGCCAGGGCCTGCTAGCGTCATGTCTGCTACTCCAGGACCTGCTCACATGCCAGTTAAGTCAAAGTTTATTCCTGTCATGTATACCAAGTCACAGCCTGATCACATCATGTCTGCCAATCCAGAGTCCGCTAACATCATGTCTGCTACCTCAGGACCTGCTCACATCATGCTGGCTACTCAAGAGATTCTTCATAACATGGCTGCCATTCAAGAGCTCCGTTGCAAGATGGCCACCACTCAAGAGTCTCTTCGGAAAATGGCCGCCGTTCTAGAGTCTCATCACATCTCAGCTGATCTTCCAGTGTCTCATCATAACATGGCCACCATTTCAGAGTCCGCTCACGTCATGCCGGCCACGCCAGAGTCCGCTCACGTCATGCCGGCCACGCCAGAGTCCGCTCACGTCATGCCGGCCACGCCAGAGTCCGCTCACGTCATGCCGGCCACGCCAGAGTCCGCTCACGTCATGCCGGCCACGCCAGAGTCCGCTCACGTCATGCCGGCCACGCCAGAGTCCGCTCACGTCATGCCGGCCACGCCAGAGTCCGCTCACGTCATGCCGGCCACGCCAGAGTCCGCTCACGTCATGCCGGCCACGCCAGAGTCCGCTCACGTCATGCCGGCCACGCCAGAGTCCGCTCACGTCATGCCGGCCACGCCAGAGTCCGCTCACGTCATGCCGGCCACGCCAGAGTCCGCTCACGTCATGCCCGCCTTGCCAGGGCCTTCACACAAGATGGCCGCCATGCCTGAGTCCCCGGCCAAGATGGTTGCCACGCCTGAGCCTGGCCATGCCAACACCATCCTATCAGGATCTCGTCCCATCATGGCTACTGTTCCAGGGTCAAGTCAAGTCACAGTTGATCATCATGAGCCAAGTCAAGTCACAGTTGAACGTCACGAACCAAGTCAAGTCACAGTTGAACGTCATGAGCAAAGTCAAGTCACAATTGATCATCATGAGCCAAGTCAAGTCACAGTTGATCATCATGAGTCTCGTCATGTCGCCGCTGATCATCCGGAGTCTTGTCACCTCCTGTCTGTTGAACCCAGATCTTCAGGTTCAGTTCTCCAGTATCACAGACTGGCATCCAGCGTGCAGGACCTACCGCTGGTGTCAGCTCAAGCAGCTGGTATCCCCAAACCAACACTCTCAACCCTTCTTGTTTCTGAACTGATTCCTCCGTCTGCAGCGCTTCCCATAAAGGGAATCGCTTTATGGTGTGTCTGGGCTGCATACACCACTGCCGAATCTCCAGAGGTGGCGGCTGATGCTGTAGAACCTCCCGAAGTAGTAGCATTCGCTACTGTGTTTCCTGAGGCGATGGTGCCTGCTGCAGTTTCTCCAGAGGTGGCGGAATATGTTGCAGAACCTCCCAATGCGGCGGCACTCGCTTCAGCTCCGTGCACAATGGTGCCGTCCAGCAGTGGACTTTCAGCCTGTCCTGTCACGGCCACGGAGGCCGTTCCTGAACTCACAGTCTGTCCTGTCACGGCCACGGAGGCCGTTCCTGAACTCACAGCCTGTCCTGTCACGGCCACGGAGGCCGTTCATGAACTCACAGCCTGTCCTGTCACGGCCACGGAGGCCGTTCATGAACTCACGGTCTGTCCTGTCATTGCCACGGAGGCCGTTCCTGAACTCACTGCCTGTCCTGTCACTGCCATGGAGGTCGTTCATGAACTCACTGCCTGTCCTGTCACGGCCACTGAGGCCCCTGCTCTGCCTGCACCGCCATGGCTCCCTGCTCTGCCTGCACCGCCATGGCTCCCTGCTCTGCCTGCACCGCCATGGCTCCCTGCTCTGCCTGCACCGCCATGGCTCCCTGCTCTGCCTGCTCCGCCATGGCTCCCTGCTCTGCCTGCTCCGCCATGGCTCCCTGCTCTGCCTGCACCGCCATGGCTCCCTGCTCTGCCTCCACCGCCATGGCTCCCTGTTCCGCCATTACTCCACACTCCAGGCCTTGTTCCCCTTCACGGGCCTGGCCCTCCATTCCTCCCCCAGTTCCACCTCCGCTCCACCACCCTCCTGGACTTGTCTGTTTTGGGTTTAGGTGTCTGGAGCCGCCTTTTTTGAGGGGGGAATATGTAAGGTCTGTTTTGGGTTCTGTGTCATGTTCTTGTTTTCATGTCTTTTATTTTGAAGTTTAGTTATGGTTCCTGTTTGTGTCATGCTTCCCTTGCTCTCTTGTCTCCTTGCTATTGGTTCCCTTGTTCATTGTGTCATGTTTTGATTGGTTGACCTAAGTCTTGTGTCTTGTCCCCATTGGTTTGTTCATGTCATGTGACCCTCATTGTTTGTTATAAGTAGCCATGTCATTGCCTTTGTTCCCGGTCGTGTATTGAAGTTGTAATCTGCTGTCGGTGAGTCTAGTCTGTTCATGCTAAGTCTGTTTCAAGCCAAGTCTGTTTCATGTCATGTCAAGTCTGTTTGGATTTTGGATTTCACCTTGTAAATAAACTGCACTTGGGTTCTTCACTACACTCGCCTCCAGTGGACTCATTACAACAGCACTGTACACCAGCATTAATGTTCAGTAGAGTGACATTAATGTGTGGAAATGGGCATTTTTCTGGAAAATGCACTGGTAACAACTAAAAAAAGAAGACCAGAAATATAATTCAACAGAAGATGATGGGTGTGGTGAAACAAGCACTCAAATAATGGTGAGCAGTAATCTACTTTATTTATTTTATCTTTTATTAACTATTATCTTTATAGTTTAGAATACATAACTGCTATTGTATTTCAGGAACTAAGACATGTGGGAGTGCTGGAGAAATCAAGTGTACCAAGTCCTCTGTCCCCTCAGCCATGTAAGAGACCCTCAGATATGAAGAGATTGAGGAGTTAAATGAAATCAAAGAGCTAAAAGAAGATTTACAATATTAGTGCCAATTCAGTATGAAAACAGAGAGAGAGAGCTGAGGGAGTGGAAAGGTAATGAAATCTAGTTCTATCAGCAATTATTCTCAATGCTTAACATCAGCTCTCAACAGTTTTATTTATTTATTTTACATTTTTTTTCTGGACTTTGATTCTCTCTGATTGACTGGAAGGTGTGCATTAAAACAATGAATGCATAGATAATTACAATCAGTTAAATCACCATTCTAAATTAATGTGCAGCTTTTACTGTAGCTGACACATACAGTCAGAACGCTAGATCTAATGACCTGTAACCAAACAAACTAATGAAAATTAACTTGGTTGTACCCTTCGAGTCAAATTGTACTTCGCAAACATGGGATAGTTCACCCAAAAATGAAAATTCTGTCATAACTCACCCTCATGTCGTTCCAAAGCCGTAATACCTTTGTTCTTTTTCAAAACACAAATTAAGATATTTTTGATTAAATCCGAGAAGTTTCTACCCCTCTGTTGGCAGCAATGCAACTTACACATTTAAGTTCCAGAACAGTAGGAAAGACATTGTGAAAGGAATCAGAATCAGAATCAGAATCAGAATGAGCTTTTATTGCCAGGTATGTTTCACTCATGCGTTGTGATGTTCTCGTGAATGCACATTACAGATCAATATTTTTGTATATAAGTGGTAAAATATTTTTTTATTTTTTTTATTTTTTTGGACGCAAAGACTCGCGTCTCTTCATAAAATTGAATTAAAGCAACTGGAGTCACATGAATTACTTTTAACGATGTCTTTCCTGCCATTCTGGAACTTGAATGTGTAAGTTGCATTGCTGTCTATGCAGGGTTAGAAAGCTCTCTGGTTTCATTATAAATATCTTTGTTTGTGTTCCAAAGAGGAATGAAGGGTTTACGGGTGTGAAACCACACAAGGGTGACTAATTAATGACAGATTTTTCATTTTTGGGTTAGCTATCTCTTTGAGGGCAGTTTTAACTTAAATTTTTAACCTAGCTTTAACAGGTGTGTATTACACAGTTTTAATCGACTTCAATGGAGGCAACCCGTTTCAGATTGGGTGGTTCTTTGCCTCCACCTCATGGATTAAAATCATGTAATGGACACCTAGCCATGGATTAGCCCTTATGTGTGAAGAGGGTTATAGGTTACACAAAGTATTAAATGAAGGGGGCACAATAACTGTGGAACACATATTCTATATACTGTATTCTAATAGTATATTTAAATTATATACTTGTATATTTGTAAATTATATGTTTTTTCAGTTATCATTTATTATTATTATTATTATTATTATTATTATTATTATTATTTTAATTTAATTTAATTTAATTTACAAGGGGTAGTTGCATGGACTATCAGTGGAGGGACAGAAAGATCTGAGATTTCATTATAAAGATCTTCATTTGTGTTCTGAAGATGAACAAAAGACAGTGGGTTTGGAATGACATGAGGGTGAGAAATTGATGACAGAATTTTCATTTTTGGGTGAACCAGTCTTTTAACTTCTTTTACCTGGAGTGTTCAAAGACATTGTTAATGCTGACCAGTATGCCATAAGAAATGAACTGGGAGTAGTATGAATACTTTTCACAAACACTTGGTGACATCACAATTCAAGATTTATTTTAAGCATACGAAATATGCCTGTAGTGAAAAGTGTAACTGAAACTTGAGAATTTCTGATAGTTTTTTTGTTTTTCCAGACTACATACAAAATTGTGTTTCCACATCTGAGATAAAGGCAGTCATAAGAACCAAGCAGAACAATGAGGATAAGCTCTTCAAAAAATGAAACCTGCCTGAATAATGAGGGAAGAAATGTGCATGATTGCTTGATTTACAAATAAACACTAAATACATTTAGTGTTACTCTCAGCCTGTTATTTTAAGTTTAAAGAAAAGTAAAATCATTTATTATTGCATTGCTGTTTGAGACATTAACTGTTATTTTGTACCTTAATTCATTATATTGCAGATGTGTGCAAATAAAACTTGTTATTCTGGATATTCTGGTTGCATTTCAGTGTTACTGTAGAACATTTTAGTAGTATTGCACTTCGGTAGTACTGAATTGTACTTCAGTTGTATTATATATTGCAGTACTACTGCAGTTTTATTGCAGTATAATTGTAGTACTACTTCAGCTGTATTGCAGTAATACTGCAGTTCTACTGCAGTTGTTTGTTAGTAATAATACAGCTCTACTGCAGTTGTATTTCAATAGTACTTCAGATGTACTGCAGTAAAATGGCAATAATGCAGTTTTTCGTGTCCAAAAAACGGCATTTTTTCTATATGTAACAAAAACTGCAGTATTACTTTTTTTAAAAACTGCATTAATTTTTTGTAAGGGTTGTACTTTTTCAAACATCAGTTATTTATTGCATTGAGAACAAGATGTCTCCATGCGGTGTGCGGCGTGTCAGTCTGATTGGGGCAGGATGAAGTTTCCAGTGAGGTTTCGCTGACAGTTTGAGGATAAAACAGTTTTAGTGACAAGATATGAAATTTTCCATGTGACTGGGCGACTGACATACTAACGCTATCTCACGACCAATTCGTACGTATTTTACGAGGTGGCTAATTCGTACGAATTCGTACGACCTCACTCGTACGATTTTGTACGATTTCTCTAAACCCCAGTGACGGGTAGGTTTAGGGGCGGGGTTGGGTGTAGGTCATTCGTACAAATTCATACGAATGAGATCGGGCTGGACATACTCTACCATACAACACCGCCTCAATCTGGGTGATACTCCGCCCCCTTCAAAGAAACCGCACACATATACCCCTGAAACTGACGGGTTTGTTAGACTGACTGAGGGACTTTTTCTGCTGCCTAAGTTCATAAAGAGTAACTGAACAAGTTGATCGCAACACGTAAGACTAATGATATGGAAACCAACATCAGAGGTGAGAAATATTTTTTCAGCGTAAGCTGCGTTCCGGCATCATGTTTATAAACACCGGCGCGTGTGCCACTCATCAGTCTCTCATCACTGTTTAACCTGTCCTGTTTCGTACTTAAAGAGTCAGTTCACACTGCTCTGACAGACGCAGACAGACATTGTGTCGGTTTTTGAGCTTCTTTTCGCCGATTGAACATGCTTGATTTGGGATGAGACGCCCGCGGTGACTTCGGCGCGCCGGTTTGCGCAGGGCTCAGGGGTCTTGGTGTGGTTGGCCTAAAGACAGTAACGTAATTAACTAAAGTTATTATTCTACTGTAAGTAGCTCGGTGTTGATGTGATTTTAATGCAAAATAACATCGAAATAGATGCAGTTTGTGGATATTAGTGAGAAACTTGAGCTACCGAATTTATATCCTGGTTTATTGGTCTCATGAGGCACTGCGGTCTTAATCGCGCCTGCATGGCTGCCTCACAACTTCTTTCAATGAAAAGTAACTAAAGCATGCTCGAAAAGTCTCAAAACATCGCTGAACGACGTTTTTTAACACAGCCAAATTCAAAGTAAAACTGTTTTCATTTATTTCTTTTTCTGTTGTCAGACAACGAGATGAATATGAAATAGTGACTGTTAGACTGCATAACCGGCTGCTTTCCCTTCCAAGATGTTAATCTGCACTAAATCCTGATTTATAATGGAGACGTCGAATGACAAAATCACATAAGATAAAGACAATGGCTGTGCTGTCTATATCGACTATATTTACGTGTAAAATGATCATTCGGGTTAGAAGGTCAGATCTGTTTTAACTGAAAGCGCTGCTCCTCTTTTCTTTTGGAAAAAAGTCGCTAAAGGTGTATAAAAAGACATTAAATCTAGCGACAAAGTCGCTAAATTGGCAACATTGAGCAGAACTGAAGGGATTCCACCTACTGTAGGCTACAGAGAAATACTGTGATTTTATCTTATCGCAGGTGGGATATTTGAGTGTCTTTTGAGGCATCTGAGAAGGGTCTGGAGACTGCTGCGCTGCCGTGGACCTGATGAGACTGGTGAGTATCATTAAGTGTTACTTATTCATAATAAACACCATGTAGGCTAACACTGGCAAAAAATAATGTAATGTTTTACCAGAAATAAAACTTTCAGAGGAAGAAACGTCACCACTATTCAGTGGCCAAAGCTCTGTCCGTCCGTGGTGAAGACCAAGTTGTTTTCTTCACTGAGGTGAGACAAATTAACTATTAAACAGTACATTTGAAAACCTAAGCTCATGAAAAATAGTATAATAAATGCTACCTACTTTGTGTGTGTGTGTGTGTGTGTTTGTGTGTGTGTGTGTGTGTGTTTTAAAGCAACATTATGCATTGGATTTATCGTCTCTTCAAATATAAATTTTAATAGCACATTCATGTTGTGGCTCAAGTAGATTAATCATAATTTTTTTCTATAATTAACCCACCGGTAAAAATATGGAGCTTACCACCATTCAACTCAGTGTGTCAGTCCTCAACATGTGAATGGATTATTTGAATAAATTATTTCTACATTTTCTTTTTTTCTATTGACTAAAAACATTGTTAGTGTATTGTGAGACAATACTTCAATAGTTTTTTGCAAGTATAGTAATTTATAAATAATCTATAAATGAACTATTAATAATGTAACTAAGACATACATGCTTATTGCTCATGAGGTCTCCACATCTTTCCTATATAGATGATCACCTTTTAGATGACCAGCCAAACAACAGAATTCTTGGACCAACATTTAAAGCATTTAAAAGACTGTCAAGATTGATCTACTTCCCTCAAGCTGTCTCCAAAGTGGAAACACTGTTACTGAATTATGCTGACCGCACATGATGTGTAACTTCATGCCTCATCACTACTGTCTAGTGCCTTTGTATTCTCAGGACACCAAACCCTGTCCTCTTTGGAGCCATTGGCTGGTCCTATGGATTCAGACCTCAGGAAATGTGACCACCTCTTTTACCAGCTACCAAAGACAGTGTACTCTTCTTGCATCAGGTCAAATAGGTAAAATAGTTGTATGAGCTTAAGGGCACAAAACAGACCTAATTTTGTTTAGGTCCATCTAAAGCCCTACTGGGACAGGATTAGTTTTACATGGAGAGGTAAGGTAAAGTAATTATTACCAGAGCTTCTCAGTGATTTTAGTCCCATTCGAATGTGTCATCTCAGTAATCATTATGGTCACTGTCAGTAAAGATTATGGTGACTTTCACCTTCTGTTAAAAAGGTCCAGAAAAATGACCTCAGGTAATGCTAATCCTGTGCGAAGAGACCAGATTTAAATATGCACGCAAATATTCCATTATTTTCTGGCATGAAACTTCTTTTAGCTTTAGGTAAGGGCCTATTACCAGAATCCAGTCAGAACTGAATTAATTTAATATATCATTTGACCAGACCTAACTAACATTATAAGCAACATATTATGAACATTTTAAACATACTTCACACAGGAAGCTCCCACTTCTGGTAGTTTTACTGAGCTTTCTTATCCCATATGAACTGGCCATTAATATTACAGATGTCTTGTGGTAAAATTACATCCATCTATTTTTAGTTGTGACTGAAATGCTCACACTGTCGAACCCTGACTCCATCTATTTTTAGTCGCAAATGCGAGAGAAATGCACACACTTTGGAGCCCTGTTTACTCCATCTACTTCTGTAAAAGTAATCCTTTCCACATAAGGCTTAAGGCAGCATTACAGCACTGTCTCCTCAACTTAAAGGTAATGAAGTTTCTTTACCAGTAATGTGTCCTTAATTTTGACAGGACGATTGTTTATTTTTCTTTTTTTTCTTTTCTTTTTTAAGTTTTAATGGAACTGTTACATCTGGATTTAAGCATTTCCAGCTCCTTTTTTAAAAGCACTTTCCAGACCCCTTTGGACCTACTATTTAAATCAAAAGTCTTAAATAGTCATCAATAAGTTTGTTTACATTTTTTCCCTACATTTAGGGAAAAATTTTAAACCACCAATTGAAACCACTCAAATATCTTGCCTTGTGAGATGCATTTATTTTTATTTTTTATTGTTACCTTCATGGTGGGAAATGTTATTTGTACCACTGCTGCTTGATCATGCTGTTGTACGTGAACGTCTTCAAGGGATAGTTCACCCAAAAATAAATTATTTCATTATGTTTTTTTTTGTTTGTGTGAAGCACCAAAGATGAGGATTTAAAGAATGTTAGTAACCAAACTGTTTTGGTTACCATTGACCACTAAGAAAAAAAGTTACACAGAAGACATTAAGTCATAAAGGTTTGGAACAACATGAGGGGGTGTAAAGTGACAGAATTTTGGGTGAACTGTCCCTTTAAGCAGAGGGTTGTCAATCAGGGCATGACAGTTTTTTTCAGTCAGTTCAATCAGGATTGAAAATGTAATGATGTGTGCAGAAAAACCCTGCGTTCCATTCGGAAGGGCTCATCCCTGTGCCCTAATGCCCCCATCCCTATCCCTTCAAAGGGTTTACCCTCCAGAGTGAGAGCTTTGAAGGGTTGAAGGGTGTAGGGGACCAAACAACTGTTTCTTGAAGTGCCCTTCTGCGTCATCATCCCGTGCCCACACGGAGGCGCCATCATCTTGGTAAGAATCAGCGCAAAGGATCATGGGGGCCCAAAGTGTCCATCAGTTGTACCCTTCGAAATCCTTCATTCCGAAGGGCTCTTTGAAGTGGCCAGTTTTGAGCACTTTGGTTTGGAACGACCCTTCAATATGGTGGCCATGATTGTTTTCACTCTGAAGTGCCCTCCGGAGGGCGATATATCCCGTTTGGAACGCACCAAAAATTAGATGCATGACATTATCATTGTATGGATGATGCACTGCTCTACTTTACTCTGAAACTCTGTGATATCTAAAATATCAAACAAGATTGGGTATGAATAGGTAAAGACTTCAATTCACTTAAATAAGACCAGAATGGTCTATTTTATCAAGAGGCAATAATAAAACCAACGGTTTAGGGGCCCTTTTATAATATACACACCTATATTAAAAACCTGTCTGGTTGGCTTTTAAGGAAATCCCTAAATGCCTGAATTTCTGAAAGTGTGAGTTCTTTTGGGGTGTTGAAACAAACATTTTCTCACTGTTAACAGAGTATTTATAGTTGGTATGAGGGAAGTGCCTGCACTGGAAGTTAGTGATGCTTTATTTATTATTACTTGTGGGTTTCTTAACTGGAGGCTTGTTTTAAGAGGACATTGGTTGTTGTGGCCCTCGAGAGCCACTGATCAAACTCAGTTGCCTGTAATTTTCTAGTAATCCTGAAGTCCTTGATTAAGTAGTTCAGATGCATTTGATGAGTTGAGAAGCCCTGTCCTAAAGGTTCTTGACTGGGAAAACTGGCCTCATTGGTTCACCTGTCTCATTTTGAAATTCAAATTCAAATTGAAATTTTTAGTTGTATATATTGTTAGAGATTATCCTTTACTTGCACTTAAACTTAAACTCAGTTGTGCCCTTTTTTTGCTTTGCTTTTTTGTGAAGAAAACTTTTTTTTCTACAAGAGTTTATTGCCTCATGAAGCATCATGTGGCTGTTATCGCACACAACCTCAATGTTACGTTTTGCACTAATAAAGTTAAATGATCCAAATCCATTTTGCTGCATTCATGTATAGAGGACGTGCAGCGCAATTTGTGCAAATGCAAAAACTAGCTACATTGTTTGACTATTAAGAGATTAGAAGTAACAGTACCTAGAGGTGAGGTTAAGTTCACATACACCTTGCAGAATCTGCAAAATATTAAATTTAACAAAATAAGAAACATGGTAAAAAAAATCTATTTTTATTCCATACAAGCTATTTTACATAACAGAGTTTTACATGTAGTCCACAAGACAAAAGAACTATTGTTACAAAAATTATCCCATTCAAAAGTTTACATACGCTTGATTGTTACTTAAAATTGTTTTCACACTACAGCCCTTAAAGCATTGTTTCCTTCTTGAGCATCAGTGAATGTTTGCAGCTTTTAAAATAGTTGTGTATGAGTCCCTCAGTTGTCATCAGTGTGAAATGATGAATCTCTACAGTCACTACTGGAAAGGGTTCAATATCCAGAGAATGCTGGAAAACCAATGACTGCAGGACCTGGAGGATTTTTCTGAAGAACAGCAGGCAGTTGAACTGCTCAGGACAAAAGATAAAACATAAACAGCCATGAATCATGCTGGTAATGACACAGTATTAAAGGGGTCATGAACTGAGAAATCAAAATTCCCTTGATCTTTTGACATATAAGTGGTCATTGTACTTTAAAAAACATCCTGAAAGTTTCAGAACTCAAAAGTTACTTGTTAGTCTAAAAACAGTTTATACTGAAGCCAGTCTGCCAAAATGACAGCTTGAGGAATGTTCTACTGATGTAATAGTGTGGATAAGCACCCAGATAGCAAAATTTGTCTGGCCCACCTCTGGGCCACAACCTTGCTTAAGTTCTGGCCCAATTCTGGCTGGGTCCCCAGCCCAAAACTGGTCCACACACTGAAAACTTTCCTCTTGCCCAGATGCGGCCCACGCCCTGTAAAATGACTCTTATTTATTGACGTGGCCCAGATCTGGCCCGGTATGGAAGCCCGTTTCCGCCAATGAATAAAAAATTAAAAAAGGCAATTGCGACTTTTTATCTCACAATTCTGACTTTTTTTTTCTCATAATTGCGTGAGACAAACTCGCAATTATGCCATTTTTCTCAGAATTGCGTGATATAAACTCGCAATTGCAAGTTAAAAAGTCATAATTGTGAGATGTAAACTCGCAATTCTGAGAAATGTCAGAATTGCGTGATATAAACTCACAATTGCGAGACATAAAGTCGCAATTCTGAGAAATAAAGTCAGAACTGCGAGATATAAACTCACAATTCTGACTTTTTTTTTCTCAGAATTGCGAGTTTATATCTTGCAATTCTGACTTTATAACATGCAATTGCGAGTTACCCTTGTGAAAAAGAAGTGTGCTTAATTGCAGTAAAAGTGTAACCTACTTTTTGTGAACTTCAATTATTAAAAGTATACTTTTTAAAAAGTGTACTTGCAGATAATATATTATAATTTAAATTAAAGGCCACTTAAGTGTACTTAAAGAGAGTACACTTTAACGACAATAGGTCTTAACATACACTATAAAAAATAGCTGTAAAAATACAGATAATTTTCTACAGTAATGTACCGTTCTATGTAAATACAGTTAAATACTGTAAATGATGATAAAATATTAACAGCAAGCTACTGTTCAGTCTTAACGGTATAATACAGTATTTTTTTAGTCTAGTCAGACGTGTGACGTTGTTGCTTGAGCCAGCTCATAACTCATCTGAGCACCAAAAGTCAAGAGGTGTGCACTTGTGTAGGTTTAAAATTACTGATCTACAATACTTTATTAATGAGAGAAAGAATAAGAAGCAGAATTAAAGACGATTTTTTTTGTGAGCTGCCAGCATCGAAATGGACGGAGCATTCGGCTTGTTTTTCTACTCGCCAACTAATGTAATTGCGATTTTTATCAAAGTCAGTTTTAGCCTGTGATATTATTTACACACTGTTATATCTTTTTATTGAATGAAGTTACCAATAACAATTCAATTTTTTTTATTTTCATATCCAGTGAACAGTAAACAAATCAGCTAACTAAGTTAGTAAGCTTGTTCATTTAAGTTTTTTTGTTATTTTGCAATCTAATCAAATGTCCGTGGTATATGTGATCATCCATTGAATTTTTTTTTGTAAAATCTATGTGATAGACTGGGCTTTATTTTACATTTGTTGTGCGGTTTATTGAAATGTGCACTAAAGTTATGCTAACAGTTATAATTATACCATAATCATTTTTATTATTCTGTCAGAGAGAACCTTAAAGATTGTCTGTATTTTGCTGTTACGGTGTGTAGGCTGATACCTATATTTCATAATGTTTCTGAACATTAACTATTGTTGTTGTCTGCATCAGTTGGAGGTTGGATGATCAGTATTAAAAGCCAGCTACTGTCTTCAACTTACAAAACCAAGAGAAAACTACAAGGACATTGGAGTTTGTTCAAAGGTAAATATTGTTAGATTTTTTTGCCCCTCTTCCCAGCTTTGTTCAGAAATAGTCGTTATTTCTATCAAACACAGTAGGTCCGGATACAGCTCTTTTCATGCAGTGACCCCAATTAATCTTTACTTGCCACGCCTAACATCCCATATTTCTCTATTATAACATTTTAGCCACTTCATTGGTGTGAACCACGAGAGGGAAACAAAGGCCAGCCAAGTGACGGTGGTGTCGAAGAAGACAGGGCAAGGTTTAATAAAAACCTCAAGAACTTTGAGTGGGACAGTATTTAGTAAGGTGAAGTCACATGTTCTGCTACCAGAAGTCATAGCATTTTGTTTAGTTCAGTTCACTGGTGAAGTGGAAACAGTGGCATTAATAATGCTTTAATAAAAGCCTAATGTTTTAAAGCCATCTCTTGTCCGAGCAATTTGTGTTCAAGTAATTTTAAGTTGTATTTAATTTTAGAATGTAAATTTTAAATCATTAGCTTCTAGCAGTGTTACAATGTTAAGATCACATTCTACAGTACTTTAATACATTTTACAGTAATAAAGAGCTTATGAAATTACAGCTGGAATACTAAAATATAGTGTAATGACAGTATTATACTGTAAAGCTTATATTTTCTACGGCACGGTACTGTACTATTTTTACAGTAATAAACTGTTGTTGTAGATTACAGTAGATACACTGTAAAATTACAGCATTATACTGGTGAATCTAGCTGCCAGCAGTTTACTGTAATTTAACAGTGATTTTTTTTACAGTGTACCTAAGTGCACTTTTTAAAAAAAATGCACTTTATAACAATGTCTAATTAAGTATTACTTAAAGATACATTTTACATAATTATGATTTTATTGTGTTTTAAATAAGTACACTTATTTTGATATATTTATCAATATACTAAAGCACATGTAAAATAATTTATTTTAATTTCAACTTAAGTGTGTTCTCCAAAATTACATTTGCTAATGTATTTTAAATATATTTAGTCTATAATATATACTATGTGCATTAATGCACTTGAAATGTATTTTTCTTCTAAACTTAAATACACTTTCTTATACAGTATACTCCAATAAAACTTCTTGTTGAAATTTTCATCACCAGCTCTTGCGCTATGAACTCTATGAAGTTAATTTTCGACATAATATTTGACATACAGTGTCATTTATGAGAGTACTGTATTTGTATGTAATAGTACTGTACTTTACATCTGTGTACAGAATACTTTCAATATCATTATGTTGTTCTAAGTCACTTAAACATATTTAATTGCATTAATTGCAAGCAAAAGTTTAACAGATCTAAACAAAATTCATTTGCATTCAAACACATTTGATTTTAATTAGACTAGGCTACACTGCACTGTAAAAATGACAGACTTTTAGTTAGGTGAATGAGTCAATGAGTCTAACAGTAGTCTTTGGTATAACTACACAGTGAATTAGGACAACTTGAACTTGAACAGAAATGAAAAGCCTGAAATAACATGCAACCACCCACAAAGTATCTCTTTTGTTTAAAGCGCGTGCGCCAAAAAATACTGCGTCATGATAGCGCGCTACTTCAGCAGAGTTTGAAAACCCATGTTTCTGTAATCGCGACACGTGTTTAATGTTGGTGCTAGTGAAGGTTTGAGAATTTATGGCCTGGTTTCACAGACAGGGTTTAGACTAAACCAAGATTAGGCCATAGTTCAAATAGGACATTTAAGTCATTTTCATTAACATGCCTTAGAAAAAAACATTACTGGTGTGCATCTTGAGACAAAACAAAGGCACTGATATTTTTAAAGATCAGTCAGTGCAAGTTTCTTTCAGTTAAAACAGCTCAGAATTACATTTTAGTCTGAGGCTGGTCTTAAGCCTTGTCTTTGAAACCGGGGGTCCCATTAACACAGTTTGGTAATGTTTTACAATAAGGTCTCATTTGTTGTACATGGAATGATAATTTTCTTGATTTTTTTTTTTGTATTAAGTGTGTGTTTGTGTGTTAGTAATCCTATACGTTAGCAGAATCAGAATGAGCTTTATTGCCAGGAATTTGTTTTCGTGACAGAAGCTTCCACAGTACAACAGAATGAAAGTGACAACAAAAACAGATACTAAAAGAAGAATAAAAATAGAACAAGTAAATAAGGAATAACAATATACAAATTGACAATTGCATAACAGGTATATTACTATAGACAGTTTTGTATGTACAAAACTGTTGTATGTACAGTTTTGTATGGAAAAATCAGATTAATACCCACTACAAAAAAACTAGACTTCACCACTGGTACTAATAAAGAAAACCCAGTAGTGACAAACGTGCAGCAAACTCAACACGTCTTTTTCGTTATTCCTTTTTTTGCACCTCCAGGTTATGAGTAACACCTAGTGGCAACATGTTAACATAACATAAGATTTTAAGATAACACAAGAAGATGCAATTTAGGTACACATTTCTTCATGTATCCACGTTCATCAAGTTAAGAACAAATGTATGTCTGTTTGCACCTGTTATATATCCAGTGAGAATTTGTGTGAACTAGGGCTGTGACAGTGACAGATTTTTTACCACTGCAGTATGATACTTGTACCACTGATTTTTTTTATTTTTTATTTATTTATTTATTTTTTTTATTATTGAACATATTGAACAGATTATACATATACAATGGCACTGGTAAATGTAAAGAAATAAATGTTAAGCAAGGCACATATACAACATAAATGCAAAGTACCAATAAACTTACATATATTCTGAGAGAGAAAATAAGAAAATAAATAAAAAAACAATTACAAAAAAACAAACAAAAAAAAAACCTAAATAAATAATTAAATTTTGTAAGTAGGGGTCTCTTCATTCCTCTTCAAATAAATTAAGTTCTCTTATTATTCCAACAAGTTTCTGGGCCTTGTTACTTTTTATATATTCCAATGATGGAAAGTAATTATAAATAAAATCTCTTTTAAAAACAGAAAAATAAGGTTTCGTCTTCATACATTTGCATTTATGAAGAAAAAATTTGCCCAGAATCAACATTGTATTAATGAAAAAATCATTCTTTTTATCATCTAATAACATTCCAAACATAATGTGTTTTCTAACAAAATTGGGCAGTGACTGAATTTTTGTCTCCAACCAATAAGACATATTTTCCCAGAAAATTCTAGAATACATACAAAAAAAGAAAAGATGATCAGTTGTCTCTATGTCGACTTGACAGAAAGTACAGGCATTTTCATCAAAGTTAAACCGGTGTCTTAAAAACTCAGATGAGGGATATATCCCGGTAAATATTTTAAAATGAGTTTCCTTTGCTTTAGGAGCAATTGGAAAGCTAATATACTGTGTTCGCAATTTTTTAATAGTTGGCTTATCATAAGCTTGTAAAATACTGTTTTGGTACAAGGATGTCGGATATAGTACAGAATTGAAACAGGAGCGAATAAGTTTGTTGGGAAGCATTGCTTTGAGGTCATTACCATTAAAGAGAAGTGACGGGAGTTCACATGAACCATCTGGTATGTTAACAAAAGTGTTTTGTACTAGATTTATAAAACTTTTTGGAATGGCATTTAAAACGCGCTCAAATTGTTTACGTTCACAGTGCAAACTGTATTTGGAACAGAAGTCACTGAAGGATAACAAACTCCCATCCTCGTTCATTAAGTGAAAAACTGACCAAACACCCTTTTCAAGCCAATCAAGAATACATAGAGACTTATATCTAAATAGAATAAACCTATTGTTCCATATTGGGGTTCTGTGTGGAGTGAAATTGTGATTGTATAATAATTTCCAATATAGCAAGACCTGTTGGTGAAAGGAAGATAATTTGATTGGTAGTCTGGAAACAGTAAAGTCACATCTTAATAGGAAATCAATTCCACCCAACTTTCTAAATAAACCTCTGGGAATACAAAACCAAAAACAATTTTCATTTGCTATGAAATTTTTAAGCCATTTAACCTTCAACATACCATTTATACAAGAGAAATCAAAGGCTTGTAATCCACCATTTTCATAGTCTTGTATAAGTTGTGCTCTCTTAATATAATGCACACGTTTTCTCCATATAAAGTTGAAGTTAATTTGGTTGATGGTATTAATAGCTTTATTAGAAACAGAAAGACAAGATGCAGGATATATACACCTAGCCAAACTCTCCATTTTAGTTAAATAGATTCTACCAAAAATTGACAGATCCCGTTGCATCCATGCATCAAGTCTACTTCTGCATTCATTCCATCTGTCACTAACATTTTGTTTTTCCATCATGATCTCATCTTTAGAAATGTGTATGCCTAGATATTTAACACTTGACTTGATTGGGATATTATATGCAGTTTTAAGGGGGACTTGTACCACTGATTGTTCATGCTATTCTGCTTGCACCTCTTAAAGGTATAGTTCTCTCAAAAATGAAAATTCTGTCATTTGCATTTTTGCATGAAAGACAAAAACGATGATTTAAAGAATGTTAATAAGTAAACCGTTTATACACTGACATCCACTGTACGGACAAAAAAGAAATAAATTCATGTTACACAGAATAAAGTCACAGAGGTTCAGAACATTAGCCTACTGGGAGTAAAGTGATGTAATTATGGCTGAATCGTCCCATGGCCTTGATGCAGAGGGTTGACACTCCTAAAGGTTTTTGACTGGTCTAATGAAGTCCTGTGCTGGCCTCAATGGTTCACCAGTCCTGTTTAGAGTTCACCATATTTTTAGATTTATATATTGTTAATGCTTATCCTTTGTCTGCACGTAAGCTCAGTTGTCCCTTATTTTGCTTATGTTGTTTAGATTTTATAAAGAAAACTAATATAAATACTGTTTAACTGGTTTTACATTATGTTTGTAATCTTTTATGAAGTTGCCAAATATTTAAGGAAATATCAGTATGTTTAACAGATCCAAGAGATGTATGTATGTATGTATGAAGTTGGCTGTATGGCATATAATATTGTCTCATGTTGCTGTTATCACGCAAGGCCTCAATGTGTTATAAATTTTGAACTAAAAAAACATTAAATGATCCAAATCCAATTATTTATATTGCACTAGAGGGCATGTAGTGCATAAATGAGGATTATGTCTTCTAACAGGCTTTGCAAAATGGGAAGTTTTTATACACTTGATGCAGTTGGAACTCTTAACTGAGAGGGAACATAAACATACACATTTTTATTCAATGCATTAGTGTATATACATTAACTAAAATAAAAGGGAACCTAAATTTTTAATTCCATGCTGTACATAACAGATGTTTAGTCCACAAGACAAAATAATTAATGAATTGACTTAAATTATCCCATTCAAAAGCTTACATTTTGCATTTTTACATTTTAATACTTGAAAATGTTTTCACATCAGTTCTCAATGCATTGTGTCACTGCTGGATATAGAGTTCAAATATCCAGGAGATTCTGGTAAACCAGAGACTGTGCAGGACCTCAGGACAACATAAAAATGGATCATCCATGAATCATCAGACAGTCATTTTTATAAAATCAACCACTATTTTTTGAAGTATTAGCAAACAAACGTAATGTGAAATAGGGCAGTGCTAAATTAAAAAAATAAATAAATAAAAATAAATGCAATTTGTAAGATATCTCTTTAATATTTTGCAGATAGATTTTATAAGGTGAATGTAAATTTATGACTACAATGTGCTTTCAGTGATTACTTATTTTCTGTATTATAATAAATTTTAAAAGATTTTCAAATATCCTTAATTTTATTAACATATCCCCCAAAATCATACAGCAGCCTGCACACATAAACCACATTCTGAGACACATTTTAACAATTTCATGGATGCTGAATTTGTATATAAGTAGGTCTAATTCAGCTCTTAAAACGCCACCCGTTTGCAAACTATGGATGTGTTGCTTATTTGTATTCACATGCTGTTTTCCTACAGATTAAGGAGTTCATTTACGGTTGTTTAACATTTATTCTAGACTTATATCAGATTTAGTTTATTTTACACTTATCTGATTCATTCTGTGCAATTCCATCTGACTACTTTATTGCTTTTCATTCGATAAACATACTTTAGAGTGGTACTTTACCTCGCGGTGGCGCGATGCTTTATCATGTTCCTTCCCAACTAAAAATCAACCAAAGAAGAAGAAGCACCCAAACACGCGCGGGAACCATAGACTGTAGGCAACGAGCAACGTGTTCATCTCTCTCTGCAGGAATCATTAAAACAACGGAGATTTAATCAGTATAATGGAGCTGCTGGTAAAAACACCGAAGAAAAGAAGATGCCGATTAAGGCAATTTAATTCTGGTGAAAATGGCAGGAAAAAAAGGAGAATAGTGAAGTTCATTCATTTCCTTCATGCAACAGTGGGCGGAATTTAACTGAGAAAGGGGATTTTGAAAGGTAACTTTAAAGCATTTCTTTAGTGTAGTGAATGTGTTTTCCATTATTGTGTTTATGAACTTTAAAAGACAATTAATTAAAAATGCATTTTTTTAATCGAGAATTTCATTGATCAAAATTAGTAAACAACCAATTATAAACTGCAATTTGCTGCAGATTTTTTTAAACGTAATATACGCTTTTATTTTACACTACATGGCTTGCTTTTCTTGCCGCCTTTACAGTAGCGTTACTGGGTGGATTGAGGAAGCAATCGGTTGCAGCATGCTGCTTTATGATAGCCAGTAAAAACACAAATGTATCATAGACTGTTAAAAATACATGAAATGTACGCATTTTTTCAGTTTAGATTTGTGACGGCTTATTTGATTGTTTGTATGTTAAAATGTAAGAGCAGAATGCTTTAATTCGCGGCGTGTGTTATTAATGCTCGTGCACGACGAACAGGCTGACACACTCGCAGAGTTTTGACAGTAACGCGCGTCCGCGTCGGGGTTGCCATGTACCATAAACTAAACAGCGCATGCACCTAGAAATAAAAAACAGCCACTGGTCTATAATAGAGAACATAATAGATCAGTGAAAACGCCACATATTTACGTATAAGTCGGGTATGGTATGATCGGTTCTGATAAAGTTAGAAACCCAGGAAAAACAATGGCACAAAAATAAAATAATATAAATAATGACATTATTCAGAGCGTGATTTGACTTTATGAAAAATGCGGACATGGCAACAAAGCTTGACGTCAGTTGGGCACGCCCCTAAAGAAGTTGGTTGAATTAGTCGTTCAAGTTTACCGCGAGAAAGGAGCATGTATTTGTCAGTGTGAACAAAATTTATAACGGATACAATAACACACCGATGGCCTCTCCCAATTCAAATATGGAAACCATCAACAGGGGTGAGAAATACTTTATTGTACTTCAGCGTGTTATTAAACTGATCTGAGGTGCTCTGTTGTACCTGTTTCTTACCTCGACTTCGACTCTCCGGTATTGCTTGGATGAAGTTAATCAAGTTATCATCCACTATAACTATTTCCGAGTTGATGGTGGAAATTCACACTGTTAAACTGTTAAATTATTATGTTATTTGTTGACATTTATCGAATAAACGTCTTGAGTTAGCTGCGCAAGCCCAGTACACGACGCTTTTCTGATGGTTTCAGTTAAATAGAAGTGATTATAAGCGTATCTATGTCTGGTTGATAGTTTGATTCATTTTTAGATAAGTTTTACTCGCTCACGTAGTAATACTGTATATCATCTGATCTTATCGCAGGTGGGATATTTGAGTGTCTGTGGAGGCCTCTGAGAAGAGTCTGGAGACTCCTGTGCTGCCGTGAGCCCGGTGTGTGTCTGAAAGATTTACAGCAGATCAGCAGGAAACACTTGAAGTCATTAAAGGGACAGTTCACCCAAAAATGAAAATTCTGTCATCATTTACTCACCCTCAAGTAGTTCCAAACCTGTATGAATGTCTTTGTTCTGCTGAACACAAAGGAAGATATTCTGAAGAATGTGGGAAACAGAGCAGTTCTGGGGCACCATTGACTTCCATAGTATTCTTTTTCCTACTATGGAAGTCAATGGTGCCCCAAAACAGCCTGGTTACAAACTTTCTTCAAAATATCTTCCTTTGTGTTCAGCAGAACAAAGAAATTCTTACAGGTTTGGAACTACTTGAGGGTGAGTAAATGATGACAGAATTTTCATTTTTGGGTGAACTATCGCTTTAACAAATTATACTCATTCATGAATAGGAAATAGGAATTTATATGAAAATGTAACTGTTTGAATATTACATTAATATTTATAATATGTAATTTAGTACAAAGTGTTACTTATTCTATATAAACAAAAATAATTTCCCTGTATTTATCAGAAATAAAACTTTCAGTGGAAGAAACCTCACCACATTTTAGTGGCCATAGCTCTGTCCGTCCGTGGTGAAGATCCTCAAGTTGTTTATCTTCACTGAGGTGAGGTAAGATACAAATTGATTGTCTTTTATTTGCATGCAGAATTGTGGTAATGTGAATTTATCCACTAGAACAGTGAAACCTGTCTGGCGAGCACCTCACCACTGCACGTTTTGGATGTCGTCTTCCTCATCTAAAGACAGTTGCACACTGTATTATTTATTATAGTCCTTTATGATTGTTGCTTGTCAGACTGTACGAACATGATGATCATGTCACACTGCTGGATCTCAGTTGTCATTAATGTCATTGACTGTACGACAGACAAGATGTGTTAAAAACAGAGAAAACTTATACATTATATATAATGTATATTTTTTTTCGCAAGAAAACTTGTGCAGAGTTTTGCATTATCAGCCCATACACAGTCAGTAACTGTGAGCTAGGGCTGAACGAATTTGGAAAATAATCTAATTGGGTTTTTCTTATTTTTTTTTTTTTAACCAATATTGCGATAGCGATTTAATAGGCAATTATTTTTTTTTAAAGCTCTTTATGTTCTGTATATTCCACAAAGAAAAGCAATAAATCATTGTATAGTATGACCAACACAATATTAGACAGATTAAACAAATGTTCTTTTCTGTAGACCAGGCCTATATGTTACGATGAAATTAGGTGATGCATGAATTGATATGAATGACATTTTTATTTAACAACTACAATCACAGTAGTATATTGACTGATTTGTTGAACTCTTCCAGCCTTGTAAGCATGTAATAATTATGACAACATAAAGCACTGACAAATAAGCCTGGTGTGAACATTAATATGAAAGTCAGTAACAAATCACACAAACTAAAGTAGATTGCAGAAATATAAAAAGAAATATGTTGCTTTACCACACTCAGTATTTAGGTAATTCAAAGTCACTGTAATAAACATATAAACGTGGATTGCACTTTTTAAACACTGTCTGTTAACTTTAGACAGACTTTAAATATATATATATATATATATATTACCTCATTATATAGACTATATTATCTCAAGGTCGAAGTCTTCAATGCACCATAACATTTCCACGTGCCATTTTGAAGTTCGTTCATACGCTTTCGAAACACTTACATGTGTAGCGTGCCAGGGTTGCCAGGTTTTCACAACAAAACCTGCCCAATTGCTACTCAAAACTAGCCCAAAGCTAACCCAATCACATTTCGTGGGGGGTCCACTGATAAAAATCGCATTCCGGGGAGTAAAATACAGGTTTTTTGGAGGGGTTCCCCTGGTAAGATTCGCATTTCAGGGGCTAAATATCACATTCACATCAAAGTACCGCGAGAGCTATAAGAGAGCGGACGTCAATGCTTTCTCTCGCCGTACTTTGATGTCATACACAGATCGGTCTTCAAGTCGACCACACCTCTTTACTTTCGCGTGTCACGTAACAGAGTGTAATCGCAGCCTCTACGGTTGAAAAATCAAGTTTTTACATATTGTGATATTATCGCAAATGCAATTAATTGTTCTGCCCTACTGCGAGCTGCATTACACACGGGGCTGAAATGTTGCCTATCATGAAAAGTATACGAATGGCAGCAATACCGGTGTATTTAAAAAGAATAGTGTAAGCAGCACTACACATCCACATGAAAACAGTGGCACAACCGGTGCTTATCATAGCAAAGGTAACATCATAGGAATTCTGTGAGCGGCGGCCAGGTTTACGGAGGTTAGAAGATTAATTCTGATCATGGCTTGTCTTGAAAAGTGAAGACAGTCTGATGTTCGTTGTAGGAGATGTCACACTGTAGCACTGTGCGCCAAATCTTCTGACACTGCCAGAATTTCGTCTGAGGTAAAATTTGATTACAACAGCCATTAATCGGCTGTCGGTGGACATGTCAAACTAACAATCAAAGACTACAGATTTCAGCCTAGAATTATAGGAATCTTTTAGGATTTGTGAAATTTGTCTCAAACAGCAAAATCATGGCCAAAATTGTAGTGTGTGCCCGGCATAAAGCACCTTATTGAAGTCATCAGCTCATTAGTAGAGACTGCAGGACTTCAATTGGGCTTATCCAATGTGGGAAACATACAAATATGGAGTGGGAGAAGCACTGTTCTGGAACATTTTTTGTTGTTTGTCTGTTCTTGTCTTTTGAGAAAATGTCCTTAAATTATTTTTTATATTTTTCTTGATTAAAATTATATGCCATCAACAATAATGTCAAATTTTAACCACTTTTTTACATTTTGAAAATAAGTGTTCCCTACTAGGGATGGGCATTTCAAGCAAAAAGAATATTCGAAGATCGCTGGGAATTATTCAATTATTATTCTAAAATCGCATCCCTCCCCCGCATGCACGCACAAACACCCATAAACGGAGAGAGAGGGAGAGAGACAGGATTCACGCTTTTAATCTGTATGAAAGCAAACTGTTTAATTAGGGGAGATAGGCTATCTTAACTCAAGCCATAATGATTGTAATGTGCTGAAACATATTAATATAATAAACATAACCGAATAACTTGTTAACATAACAGTCTGTCGATTAGCATAAATCATCTGTTCATAAGGCTAGGACATTTCCATTTAAAAAAATGGAACCCCTAAAGGGAATAAATACAAGATGGGAGGAAAAAATATTTTCAGCACTTTCTCTCGCAATAATATCGTTCGGTAATTTTACTGTATATAAATTGCAGGCATCAGGGAGCCATTATTAATATGCGGGGCATTGAAATCGCTTTTGAATGCGCGCATGCTTTACTTTCACTTTTCGATATTCGCGATTACACGTGCTCTGTGTAACATTATACTATGGAGTGGCAGAACTTACCACACATTTTACAAGATTACAGGTGCATCTCAATGAATTAGAATGTCGTAGAAAAGTTCATTTATTTCAGTAATTCAACTCAAATTGTGAAACTCATGTATTAAATAAATTCATTGCACACAGACTGAAGTAGTTTAAGTCTTTGGTTCTTTTAATTGTGATGATTTTGGCTCACATTTAACAAAAACCCACCAATTCACTATCTCAACAAATTAGAATACTTCATAAGACCAATTAAAAAAAAAAAAAAAACATTTTTAGTAGTGCTGTCAATCGATTAAAAAATTTAATCGCGTTAATCACAGTCCTGGACTGTGATTAATCATGATTAATCGCAAATTTAAAATACTAGAATTTACCTGTAAATGTGTTGAAATAAAGAAATGCATGACAAACTAGTTTAAGGAAACAGAACCTTTCACACCTCCGCCAGGTATGAGACATAATCCTTATTATTCTTTTGTTTTTATTCAGCCATTATCAGCCTTTATACTGACAACAAAACGTTTACTAAGCCACATCGCTTCAATCCAAGTATACATTTACTCAACTATTTTCAAAAGTATTTCTAAATAAATACAACAAAACATTTTCTTGTGACCTTACGTGAAGTATTATGACAAAATGCATTATGAAGAAGAATTGGACCTGTTCTGCAGGTGCATTAGAGCTAATATTAGCATCTTACTTCATAAGACGATTTATGAGATTAATAGTACACTTTTACTCAGAACTCACTTTAAACCACCATCGAGTGTTTGTAATAACTTCATTTTGCGATCACATGTAGAATTTGGTCTTTTACTGTTGTTAAAATATGCTATTTACAGCCTTTTATATCGCTGCACAAATTAGCATTTCAGATGTACACATTCATCTCAAGAAAATCACATACAAACCATATCCTATCGTAATCGTGTGTTTATTATCTTATATAATCTATAGTGGCTGTTGTCGTGTTTATTTCTGCTGTGTAAAAGCCTTAACATGTGCTCTGCTGAAACTCACGTTGTTTGTGATGTTTATAACCGCCTCTCCGTTCTTCAGTTGCCAGGTATACATTCCAAGTATGATACACATTAGTAAAAGGATCTATTTTCATTTTTATTTGTCTATATACACTTTGGGCGGCCGCGGTACATTATAAATGTAGCCCAAAAAAACCGAAACCCGTGGCTCTGTAATTTTTCCCGCGACTGTATTTTTAAAATAACCCACTTGTGCCGTTACCCTGGCAACACTGGCTCACTGTACCCTCATCACACAATGATAGATAACCTTCCGCGCTGCAATGACGGGAAGAAGTTGGGGTCAAACCTTATCACATGATTAATTTACGTTAAAAAAATATTAACGCGTTAAAATTTTTAGATTAATCGCATGCGTTAACGCGTTAACGTTGACACCCCTAATTTGTAGTGAATTGTTGGCCTTTTGGAAAGTATGTTCATTTACTGTATATGTACTCAATACTTGATAGGGGCTCCTTTGGCTTTAATTACTGCCTCAATTCGGCGTGGCATGGAGGTGATCAGTCTGTGGCACTGCTGAGGTGGTATGGAAGCCCAGATTTCTTTGACAGTGGCCTTCAGCTCATCTGCATTGTTGGGTCTGGTGTCTCTCATCTTCCTCTTGACAATACCCCGTAGATTCTCTATGAGGTTCAGGTCTGTTGAGTTTACTGGCCAGTCAAGCACACCAACAGAATGGTCATTTAACCAACTTTTGGTGTTTTTGGCAGTGTGGGCAAGTACCAAGTCCTGCTGGAAAATGAAATCAGCATCTCCATAAAGCTTGGCAGCAGAAGGGAGCATGAAGTGCTCTAAAATGTCCTGGTAGATGGTTGCGTTGACTGTGGACTTCAGAAAACACAATGGACCAACACCAGCAGATGAAATGGCAGCCCAATTCATCACTGACTGTGGAAACTTCACACTGGGCTTCAAGCAGCTTGGATTCTGTGCCTCTCCAGTCTTCCTCCAGACTCTGGGACCTTGATTTCCAAATGAAATGCAAAATTTACTTTTATCTGAAAAGAGGACTTTGGACCACTGAGCAACAGTCCAGTTTTTTTCTCCTTACCCCAGGTAAGATGCTTCTGACATTGTTTCTGTTTCAGAAGTGGCTTGGTAGCCCTTTTCCTGAAGATGTCTGAGCGTGGTGACTCTTGATCACTGACTCCAGTTTCAGTCCACTCCTTGTGAAGCTCTCCCAAGTGTTTGAATCAGCTTTGTTTGACAGTATTCTCAAGCTTGTGGTCATCCCTGTTGCTCGTGCACCTTTTCCTACCCCATTTCTTCCTTCCAGTCAACTTTTCACTTAATATGTTTTGATACAGCACTCTGTGAACAGCCAACCATTCAGTAATGACCTTCTGTGACTTACTCTCTTTGTGGAGAGTGTCAGTGATTGTCTTCTGGACAACTGTCAGATCAGCAGTCTTCCCCATGATTGTATAGGCTATTGTGTAACCATTTTGAAGGTTCAGGAAACCTTTGCAGGTGTTTTGAGTTGATTAGTTGATTGGCATGTTACCATATTCTAATTTGTTGAGATAGTGAATTGGTGGGTTTTGTTAAATGTGAGCCAAAATCATCATTTCAGTTAGTGAAATGAACTTTTCCACGACATTCTAATTCATTGAGATGCACCTGTAGATGTTTGTCAGTGGTGATCAGGATCTGCAAATCATTCGCCACCTTTATCAGTCATCTTTCCTTACTCCGTTTATGTGGTAAGTGAACTTTTATGTACTGTAATGTAACAGGCTACCGCTAGCAAGCGGCTAACCACGTGCCTTTAGTGGCTCCGTAGAACGCGTTACTTGTTTTCCGTGCCTTCCTGAATACAAGTTCAGCACACCTCTAACCCAGTCGGGGGTGTTTGTGGACCACGCAGAACTTTTATTTCACATCGTCCAAAGTTACTGTAACCGTTATATGCCATATTCATATCTACAGTGTGCGCGTGAGACAATGTGTTGTTCTTCTGTTGTCTTTGACAACTTTTAGGTGCGTTATTGGCAGCGCCACCTTCTGCTTACATGAACGAGTCACCACCACATCAGCACCGAAAATATGGGGAATTTCTTTAGACAATAATCGCACAACCTATTCGATATTGTATAATTAAATCAACGAATCGAATATTCTAAAATCAGTTTAATTTGAGGGGTGGAGGAGGCTTTTTTTTTTTTTTGACATTTTTCAAAAAAAATTATAATTATCTCACCTAGGGCTGGGCGATATATTGATCATATGATCGATCACTGACAAGCTACGCAATATCGCGTTCATTATCGCAGATGAATCGTCTTCAATAATGAACGCGATATTGCGTAGCTTGTCAGTGAACTACGGCTTTGTGTATTAAATGGCACTCTATTTGAAAACAGGTGATGGAGATTTAGCGCTGATCACGGAACCGGCTTTACTGACTAGATGCGCATGAATATCACGTTCGAAATATCGCCCAGCCCTAATCTCACCTAAATGTTTGATCATGCAGTGCATTTTTTGTTTTTACATTGGGGCAATTGTTGCACAATAGCTTACACACAGCACAAGCCTGATTTCGTGAGCTGAATGTGAGGCGGCCTTACGCCAGGTTCACACATACTCCGTTTACAGTGCATATAAGTCCATGTGAGGTACAGAAGAAGCACAGACTCATTGTGCTTTCACACAGGAGTGCACTACTCTGATCCGTGGCTGTTTACCATGAACACAACATTTGTCCATTATTTTCAAATCTGAACGTTGTTACAGAAAATGCTTTTTCAGCATTGTTATTCTTTTTTAACACAGTACAGTAATACAATCTTTCATAGACGTGTTTAAACACAATAAATATAAGAAAAACATTATTCAATGTTTTACTTCTAGACTCATATATTAAGTTGCTCAAGAAAGTGGCAAAACAATTAAACTATTTTTCTTATGTTATCACAAACATTATATCTTATGTTATAGTATTGTAGTATGTTATAGTAGTTTAATCTCATGTAGGATGTTTATATAATTAACCCTCCAGGAAAAATATGTTCAGTGCTCAAGTGGGTCACTTGTTCAATATGCTCAAGTGGGTCACTCCTAGGGCTGAACGATTAATTGCATTTGCGATTAATATCGCAATATGAAAAAACACATTTTTTAAACCGCAAAGGCTGCGATTACACTGTCACGTGACACGTGAGAGGAAAGAGGTGTGTTTGACTTGAAGGCCGATCGGTGTATGGCATCAAAGTACGGTGAGAGAAAGCATAGACGTCCACTCTCTTATAGCTCTCGCGGTACTTTGACACACACTGATCGGTCTAAGCAGCGCTGCTTCAAGTCGAACACATCTAAGCAGTCTTCAGAGGAAGCATCAAGTTGGCACGCTACAGTGTCACCAGGTCTGCGGTTTGCCTCCAAAAACATGATATTTAGTCCCTGAAATGTGAATCTTACCAGGGGAACCCCTCCAAAAAACGAGTAATTTACCCCCCAGAATGCAATTTTTACCGGTGGACCCCCCTCAAAACACGATTGGGCTAGTTTTAAGCAGCAATTGGGCGGGTTTTGTTGTGAAAACCTGGCAACTCTTACACGCTACACACGGAAATGTTTGAAAGCGTATATATGAACGTACTTCAAAACAGCACATGGAAAGTACTCAAGCAGTAGCAGTGTTACGGTGCATTTCATTACTGAAGACTTCGACCTTGAGATAATATAGGCTATATAATAAGGTTATTTATATATTACCAATCCACGTTTACATATACATTATACGTATATAATGCATTGTGTTTCCTTCTGGAGCATCAGTGAATATTTGAACCTTTTTTAATAGTTGTGTTTGAGTCCCTGAGTTGTCCTCAGTGTGAAAAGATGGATCTCAAAATCATACAGTCACTGCTGGAAAGGGTTCAAATATGCAGAAGATGCTGGAAACCTGAAGATTCCGCAGGACATGGAGGATTTTTCTGAAGAACAGTGCTCAGTTTAACTGTTCAGAACAAACGGGACTCATGAACAACCATCACAAAACAAAAAACAGTCGTGGATCATCCAGGTAACCACACACAGTATTAAGAACCAACGGTTCACAAACTTTTGCATGGGGTTATTTTAATAATTTCAGCTATTTTTTCATCTTGTGGACTAAATGTAAACATCTGTTTTGTAAAATATCTTACTCAGGACAGTACTAATCAAAAAATTACATGCATTTTGTATGAGCTCTCTTATTTTGTTAAAATTACTCACATTTTTACAGATTCTGCGAAGGGTTCACAAACTTTCAAGTGGCACTGTATGTTTATTACAGTGACTTTGAATTACCTAAATACTGAGTGTGGTAAAGCAACATATTTGTTTTTATATTTCTGCAATCTACTTTAGTTTGTGTGATCTGTTACTGACTTTCATATTAATATTCACACCAGTTTTATTTGTCAGTGCTTTATGTTGTCATAATTATTACATGCTTACAAGGCTGGAAGTTCAACAAATCAGTCAATATACTACTGTGATTGTAGTTGTTAAATAAAAATGTCATTCATATCAATTCATGCATCACCTAATTTCATCGTAACATATAGGCCTGGCCTACAGAAAAGAATATTTATGTTTAATCTATCTAAAATTGTGTTGGTCATACAATACAATGATTTATTGCTTGTCTTTGTTGAATAATACAGAACATAAAGAGCTTTAAAAAATAATTGCATATTAAATCGCAATTACAATATTGGTAAAAAAAAAAAAAAAATCGCAATTAGATTATTTTCCAAAATCGTTCAGTCCTACTCACTGCTCAACATATGACTTAATTACTTGAGGCAGTGGTTTCTATTTATTTATTTATTTTTTTAAGTAAAAACATTAATGAATTATGCTTTCTCATATTTTCATCGTGTTTGAATTCAAATTTAGTTATAGTCATGTGTCAGTTTTGTCTTGTTATTGTTGACAAAATCAAAAAAACTTCAATTAACAATTTCACCAACAATAATTTTTTTATTTATTTTTTTTTTTGGCAAGTTTAATGGTATCCACCATTTAGTCTGTGCAAATACAACAGGCCAAACCTATACAAATACAGTAGTGTTGTAATTTATAAATGATACGTTTTTATATGATTCATAAATTAACTGTCAATGAAATAATGTAACTAAAGACTTGTTAATGATAATAACTATAAAGATAAAAATACAGTTTTAAAAATCTTTCTAAATAAAAAAAGTAGAGTCCACACCACAACTATAATGGCACAGAGGAACGATATTGTTGGAATCACTTTCAAAAATATTTTTTTTCCAGCTAATGAAAGCTAAAAAAATTGAAAGCCAAACAAATTCTATCCTGCTTTAAGGAGCTTGAGCATTTACAGTGACAGATCATAGAACTGCAGTGCAGTGTTATTGTATTAGCGTCCATTGGCGTGGATGCTAATATAGTTGTCGTTCTTGGTTTGAATGGGCCTTAAGGCACACATGCTTATTGCTCATGACCTCTTCACCTCTTTCCTATATAGATGGAAATTTTGAATGAATTGCTGTCCAGCCAAACAATAGAGTTCTTGGACCTACGTTTTAAACCCAAGTTTAAAGACTGAGAAGATGGATATACTTCCTCTCAAATCATCGGCCCAGCTGTTCAACATGTCTGTCTGACTGACATGGAATGGATTCCTACTTCCATAATGTAATATGTAATGGCCAAGGTACTTTATCATTACTGCATACTCAGGGGACCATACTTTGTGCAAGCTTCTCAGTGGTTGTCTCTTCAAACCTCTGGACAGCATGATCTTCACTTTTGCCAAACTGACAAAGACAGTAGTGCACAAACAGACCTAAGTTGGTTGGTTTAGGTCCATGTGAGGAGGCATTCGATCATTAGCTGTCCAACTTGAAGCTAATGAAGTGCTGTACAAGTGAAGTGTCCTTAAATTTTAGTTAAGTACTGTTTTAAGTATTGTCTGTTGTTAATAGTTTTAATGAGCATATGCAGGTGCACAAAAAAGCTGTGCATGAGTATTTTCATACAGAAATCATGATTCATCCATAGCTTCATAATTTGTTAGTAAATTTGCTAAGTTTTTGCACCAATTTTGTTTGCTCTCAGATGAGAATGCACCTCTAGAGTGCAAGGTGAGGTTGCCATTCCCTCATTTAGAATAATCCACATTCATCAAGATAAGAACAGACAACTATTGTGAATCTGGCAAGAATTTTGTATGAACGTTATGCACTTAAATATGCAACAAATTATTAGTGACTGTGACCTGATATCTTTTGATATATTTCCATTATGTTTTATGCTGGTCAGTTCTCCACAGGGTAGTTAATGATTTTGTCTAGTACCTACAATGGTTTCTTACAATGGATTGTACCACTGCTGATGGGTTTTTCATGCTGTTCTACTTGAACCTCTTAGGTCCGAGACACACTGCACGATTTTAGCAATCCTATAAGACCATTGCAGATCACACTGTGACATGGATCTAATAAACTTGGCTACGAAGTGTGTAGACTGTACGATGATAACACCTATTGACTCGTACACTACGACGCACGTTACTATAGAAGAATACAACATCAGCTAGTGGTAAACAAAAAGAGCATGATAAATCACACTTTAGCAGTTGGAGTTTTTATATGCTAAAAAAAATTGGATGCTGCGAAAGAGGACGGCATAAGAGCTTGAGATAAGCAGTTTTGTGTGTTAGTGCCACGTCGCGTTGATTTCATGTCACATTTTTATTGGTTGATCAGTAAACATGGATCATGGCAGCAAACACACTGTGCGATGATCATACTGTATCGTAGGCTATCTTTGGTCGCAAGACCGTGACAACGGCCGTCTTTGAACCTTTCTTACTGTACAACACAGGACCACCGATTAGGAGCCATGATCACAGAAATCGCCACAATTGTTTCACGATGTCAATATTTCGTCTGGGAGAGCCGAAAATCATGCAGTGTTTTGGACTTGAAAGGGATAGTTTACCCAAAAATTAGAATTCTGTCAATACTTTGTGTGGAAGACACACACACACACACACACACACACACACACAAAAGATATTTTGAAGAATGTTGGTAAGCAAACTGTTTTGGTTACCATTGACTTCCACTGTATGGCCAAAAAACCCCACTTAGACATTTCTCATATCTTTTGTTACACAGTAGATAAAGTCATACAGGTTTGAAAATAAACATTATGGGGAGTAAAGTGACAGAATTTTGGCTGAATTGTTCCTTCAGGCAGAGGCTTGTCACTCAGAGCATGATGGTTTGCAGTCAGGATTGGGAATGTAATTTATAAAATGTGAAGACACAATTAGGTGCATGACATGATCATTATGTTGATACACTCTCTACCTTACTTTGTGCTAAATCCCAACCAAGTTAGGAACAGAAGAGAGATTACTGTTTTTGGCTCTCTTGACTCAGGCCTGGATAAAACCAACAGTTTAGGGTCCCTTTCTATTTATATGCATGCTCCAAAACCTGTCTGGTTGGATTTTGTGCATTTAGGGATTCCCCTAAAATCCAAGAAGCATGGGATTTCTTCAGGAGTGTTGCAACAACCATTTTGTCACCGTTACTTGCGTTTTTGTAGTGGGCATGCAGGATGTTACGATGTTCTCACAACGTGCCTACACTGGAAGGAAGTGACAAACTAAATCACTTCCATTTGCTACCAGCAAAGCACTGTCTACAGTGCAATTGAGAGATTGTGTGTTTTGCATGCCTCTTGATGGCAGTGGTTTATTTTAACAGAACACTGGTTGTTTTGTTTGATTCAGCTCCAAAATGTGACTGGCACAATAATGCTGTGACACTTACCTTCATAATAGGAAGGAAACTCACCTGCTTGTAATTTTCTAATGAGACTGAAGGCCTTAAGTAGTTCAGGTGGATTTAAGTTGACAAACCCTGTCCTAAAGTTTTTTGCTAAATTGCACCTTTTGCTTATTTTAATTTTTGTAAAGAAAAGCACTGTTTGTATGAAGTTAAATATTTAAGGAAATATTAGTGCATTTAGTGTCCAAAAAGAGACATATGAATGCAATACAGTGATATGTGGTATATATTATGTTGGTATCATCACACACAGCCTGAATGTGTTATGTTGTAAATGAATAAACTTATGATCTAAATCCATTTTGCTGTGTTTGTATATTGCACTAGAGAGCGTGCAGTGCAAGTCTTTTAACAGGTTATGTATACTACAGTATATACAAGTAGAAGTTACAGAAGAGACAGAATATCATAATTTACTGCAATGCTTCACTACTAAGAGATTAACAGTAAAAATAACAGTACATAGAGTTTAGGTCACAAGTTTGTCATGAATCATGACACAGTATTAAGAATCAAGTGTATGTACACTGAACAGGGTCGTTTTTGTATTTGGTCGTTATGGACTGTATTTAAACATCATAGTAGTGCAGTACTTGTTAAAAAAAAAAAATTAATAAAAATAAGATTTTCAAATTACAAATTTTATTGAATATATTTTAACATAACCTCAACAAACTAATACTAGACACATACAGCAGCCTGCACACATTCATTGTAATTTTCAAGTTCATTTTCTTTATTTCTAAAGCACATTTCAAAAGTTGTTTTGTGCCTTTTTTTACTTTTTTATTTTTTTTAAGTTTCCAATTTCTAGAACTGTAAAGTGGAAACTGGTGAGAAACAAACAAACCCACAAAATTTCTCTCTGAAATTCACTTCTTTCCTTCAAAACAGCCTAATATAATATATTTAGTGTATATACAGACAATGGCTTTAACCTCAACAATCAAGATCTTTAATAAAGATCGATAAAAGTTCTTCGTGCATCACCATGGAGCCTCTCTCCATTAAAAGATGAAAGAAAATTATCTCTACAATAGGCCGTACTGAAGAAAGTAATATCTGGTGATAAAAATATTTCATAAGGTTACACATCTGCAAAAACTAAATTAGTGTAATATGAAACATCTCTAAAACCCGCACCTAACTTTTAGACTTGTAAAGACATCACATGGTTAGAAATCAACCAAAAATATAAATAAAGTGAAAAGTGAGCACATGGTTAATCAACTGAAATACAAATGTTGGAAGTTATGAACAGGGTTTTGTAGAGAAACTCAAACTACAGTTGTGAATGGCCAGAGTCGTGCTGTGATGCTTTTACTGAAGGAAGACGCTCCGCTGCTTTCGCTCTTTCCGCTAAAAACTTATCAAACTCTGAGAGTGAGACAGAAATGAGACACTGAAATTAGTCTGCTGTTGTAAAAAAAAATGTGGTTTGATTTAATAAAACATATTTGACATACGGCAAAAAAAATAGCATATGAAATAGCATAAGAAATGTTTTAGAATGTGCTACAAGAACCCTAATGGCCTAGTTCAGAGTTCCTCAATAGGTGGCCTGCAGAAATCAAATGTTTAAGTCACCGTAAGCATGTTGGCACGAAACCACTTAAAATTCTAAAGCGTGAAGATTACACTGGACACAAGCAGCAAAAGCAAATACAAGACATAATCAATGCCACTGTCTACACTGTGATGAGTCACAGACAGTAAACTGATGCCCCGTTCTGTTTCTGACATACTTTCTAACGCATTTGTGATACCAGTGTAGAAAGCTGACAAAGGTTAGTTCACAGTTTTCAGCGAAACCATGGCGAGTGTGAAAGGACTGAGCAATTTTGTCAGACCTTGACAATAAAGCCAGAGCTTAGTAGATTACTTACAAATTGTAATCCGTTGTTGATTACAAATAACATGACAAAAATTGTAAATAGTTATGTTATCCATTACAGTACGCATTCTAGGTAATGTAATCAGACTACTTTTCGATTACTTTTGAAACAAGTCATTTATCACATTGATTTAAATAGGATAATCTTGTACCATATTGATATAAAAATACAAAGTAAAAAAATATATTCCATTCGTTGTGACTAACAAGACGTACATTAAACATTACATTTACGTCGAGGTTTCCCAAACTAGGGTTCGTAAATGAACTGAAGGGGGTATGTGAGTTTAGTGAAAGTTAAAGCATTTAAAGGTAAAAATAAATAGTTAAATTAATTAAATTAAAAATAATAGAAAAATTAATATTTATGTCATGACATAATTAGTTGGTAGCTTCCCCTTGTCTATGCGTTGAAAGAATTTAGCCCAACAATGAAAATGAATTGAGGAACCCTCATTTTGAAAAGTACTTGCAAGTGTGAAAAACATAGCCGCTTTTTAATGACCACAAAAAAGGTTCAGAAGAGGGCACAGCGATTGTAATGAAACCACAACCTGAGTAAGAGACTACGTGACTAGTGAAACGTGGAAGATGACGTGTTGATCACGAAGGCGACTACGGAAGGACATCCGGCAGAAATTAGCTACAGACTGATACTCTTACGACTGGAACAATAGAAGACTGACAGAATTCAATCAGATTCTCTAAAAAGCATAAACGTTGGCCACTGATGTCTTATATGCAGAAGAAAAAATGAGTGAGCATGCAAATATAATTTTAGCATATGGCACAGAAAGACTGAAGCTTTTTCCACATTTTTGATGTCAATTTAAAGCTAGCTCAGATTAAATATGGCAAAATGTGTTAAAAGGTGCTAAAAGTACTAGCTGAAAGCATTATCATAATAGCCATATTAAGAAGGGTTACCTTCACTAGTCACTCCTTCAGAGTCATCTTCCTGTGTCACAAAATATCAAACACAAATATACACTTAGGAAATACAATAAACAATAATCAATGTTTTAAGATGACATGAAATCAAAATGTACCCACTTATATTGAATAATGTCTTATTCTTCATAAAAGGTCTTATTGTGAAAGTTTCAGTAAACTCAATGTAAAGAAGTTGTACAGCAGTTCTTCATTTACTGAACTGCTAATCATTACTTTTGTCATTCAGTGTTCACTATTTTATATTAAGACTTGTAATTACTAACCGGTTCATATGACAGTTCATAGTTAAATACACTACTGTTTTTGAAAAAAAAAGTCTTATGGTCTTCAAGGCTGTATTTACTGTATTTTATATTAAAACAGTAAAAACAGTAATGTGAAATATTATTATAATTTACAATAACTGTTTTCTATTTATATATATTTTAAAATGTTATTTATTCTTGTGACGGTAAAGCTGAATTTTCACATGATCCTTCAGAAATCTTTCTAATATGCAGAAATATCAATGTGAAAACTTCATATTTTTTACATTTTTATTTAGGATTCTTTGATGAATAGAAAGTTAAATGAACAGCATTTATTTGAAACAGAAATCTTTTCTAACATTTTAAATGTCTTTACTATCAATTTGTTGCATAAATAAAAGTATTAATTTCGAACTTGTAGTTTTATAAGAGAGTTTTGATATTTGTAGGGTTGTTATAAAACATGAATAGTGTTATTGTTATATGACCAATTATTTGAGGGGGAATTTCGCAAAGAAATCAGAATCGTTCAATGGAATCGGAATTGTTATATTCCTCACAATTCCTATGCTTAGCACCCAGTTAGAGAAATAAAAATGTGTCACTTACATCATCTACGTCCAGCCATTGTTCAATGTCATCCATCACTTCACTCTGACTGAGAGGAATCTGACAGCAAGAGAAAAAAATTAGTTATTTTACATTAGCATAATAAAGCAATATAATCTGTTGCAAACCACACCCATTTCAAACAAGCTTCCTGCTTCTCAGTGCTTTAAAGTGTAAAGGAAGAATCAATATGCTTCAGTCCTGAGGATGAAAAATAAGTTGTTTTGAAATTTGGCAACACCATAAAATAAGGCACTGAGGAGCTATGGATCGCTCAGCATCCAGGCCTGAAACAGAATGAGCTAAACACCAAAATTCCCACAAAACCTTCAGCAAATAAAGATAATGAAGCTACTCAAACCATGCGGGCCACTCAGAAATAAGACAGCAGACACTTATTCACCAAATGAGAAAAAATACTTTGACATGCTAAAAGAAAAAAGCTCCCAGCTTGACCAATAGCACGTCATACTGGAGGCCGACTGTTTTATCAGCCAATCAGACCCACCATTCCCTTTTGAAGCATCCAATGAAACTGAGGCGAACTGCCGAGGGAGGTGGAGTCTAGGCTGTCATCCTTAACATCCTCAACCGTTTTAAATAATGGACATGTATCGTTGCATCCGATGGCAAAACAACACACAGAAACATCTTGAATGCTGTTAGATACATAAATGAATGCTGCTCTCTCGTAATACAAAGAGATGCTAATTGAACGCTCTATTTCAAACATGATATCCTTTCTGCAGAACTAAATAATTCAGAGACACTTACCACTCCAGTGTCCTGTCGCTCTCTTTGAGTGGCTGCAAGTCCCTCATGACCAGCAGAGCATTCCGGACTGGTAATAAATCACACAAATATGTCATGTAAAGATCAAGTATTACACTTTGGTTTTGCTGTACTGCAACATTTATGCTATGAACACAATCAACACTCTTGAAAACAAAGGTCCTTAATTGGCATCTATGGTTCCATGAAGAACCTTTAACATCAATTGAACCTTTCCATTGCACAAAAGGCTCTGTATAGTGGAAAAAGTTCTTTAGATTTTTCACACTAGAAAAATATTCGTTTTAAAGAACTGAAGTTCTTTGAGGAACCAAAAATGGTTATTTTATTGCATCAATTTGAAAACCCCCTTATTTTTAAGCGTGAATACTTGAAATCATGCAAACTGAAATTCAAATTTGAGGACCATCCAAGATGTAGATGAGTTTGTTTCTTCATCAGAACAGATTTGTAGAAATGTATCATTACATCACTTGCTCATCAATGAATCCCCTGCAGTGAATGGGTGCCATCAGAATGAGAGTCCAAACAGCTGATAAAAACATCACAATAATCCACAAGTAATCCACACCACTCCAGTCCATCAAATGTTTGTAAGAAACAAATCCATCAAGACTTTCTTAAATTACAATATGAGCCCTCCAATCACAATAGTTTTTTTTTACAAAACAGTGAAACAGTTCTAAATATGCTTTTCACTTCACAAGACATCAACTGATGGACCGGAGTCATGTGGATTATTGTTTTTATCAGCGGTTTGGACTCTCATTCTGACGGCACCCATTGACTGTAGAGGATCTCCAGGTGAGTAATTGATGTACAGGTAATGATAAATTTCTCCAAATCTGTTCCGAGGAAGAAGCAAATCTGGCCTGAGGGTGAGTACATTTTCAGCAAATTTTCATTCTTGAGTGGACTATTCCTTAAATTCTTACCTTTTTTGTGATGAGGTGCTTTTACTTAGTTTTAAATCATCAGCTTTTGTGCCTGTAGCAAATCACGCAACAAATAATGCATTAATAACTGTGAAGATTAATATTAGAACAAAATGTGAATATAAATGATTCAGAAATACAACCTGAATTTCGGAAATGTTAGGACGTTTTTTAAATTTGAATAAAATGAAATGTAAAAGAAATTCAAATCACATCAGCCAATATTTTATTCACAATAGAACATAGATAACATAAATGTTTAAACTGAGAAATTTTACAATTTTATGCACAAAATGAGCTCATTTCAAATTTGATGCCTGCTACAGGTCTCAAAATATTTGGGACGGGGGCATGTTTGTCATGGTGTAGCATCTCCTCTTCTTTTCAAAATAGTTTGAAGACATCTGGGCATCGAGGTTATGAGTTTCTGGAGTTTTGGTGTTGGAATTTGGTCCCATTCTTGCCTGAAATAGGTTTCCAGCTGCTGAAGAGTTCGTTGTCATCTTTAACGTATTTTTCGTATAATGATACATGTTCTCTATAGGTGAAAGATCTGGATTGCAGGCAGGCCAATTCAGCACCCGGACTCTTCTACTATGAAGCCATGCTGTTGTAATAGCTGCAGTGTGTGGTTTTGCATTGTCCTGCTGAAATACACAAGGCCTTCCCTGAAACAGATGTCGTCTGGAGGTGAGCATATGTTGCTCTAAAACCTTTATATACCTTTCAGCATTCATAGTGCCTTCCAAAACATGCAAGCTGCCCATATCGTATGCATTTATGCACCCCCATACCATAAGAGATGCTGGCTTTTGAACTGAATACTGATGACACGCTGGAAGGTCTCCCTCCTCTTTAGCCCGGAGGACACGGCATATGTGATTTCCAACAAGAATGTCAAATTTGGACTCGTTTGACCATAGAACACTTTTCCACTTTGAAACGGTCCACAGGATACGACGGAGCTTCTGGACCATGTTCACATATGGCTTCCTTTTTGCATGATAGAGCTTTAGTTGGCATCTGCAGATGGCACGGCAGATTGTGTTTACCGACAGTGGTTTCTGGAAGTATTCCTGGGCCCATTTAGTAATGTCAATGACAGAATCATGAACGATGAGTGATGCAGTGTCGTCTGAGGGCCCGAAGACCACGGGCACCCAACAAAGGTCTTCGGCCTTGTCCCTTATGCACAGAGATTTCTCCAGTTTCTCTGAATCTTTTGATGATGTTATGCACTGTAGATGATGAGATTTGCAAATCTTTTGCAATCTGACGTTGAGGAACGTTGTTTTTAAAGTATTCCACAATCATTTTACGCACTCTTTCACAGATTTGAGAGCGTCTGCCCATCTTTACTTCTGAGAGACTCTGCCTCTCTAAGACATCCCTTTTATAGCTAATCATGTTACAGACCTGATGTCAATTAACTTAATTAGTTGCTAGATGTTCTCCCAGCTGAATCTTTTCAAAATTTCTTGCTTTTTCAGCCCTTTGTTGCCCCGTGCCAACTTTTTTGAGACCTGTAGCAGGCATCAAATTTGAAATGAGCTCATTTAGTGGATAAAAGTGTAAAATTTCTCAGTTTAAACATTTGTTATGTTCTCTATGTTCTATTGTGAATAAAATATTGGCTCATGTGATTTGAAAATCTTTTAGTTTCCATTTTATTCAAATTTAAAAAAACATCCCAACATTTCCGGAATTCGGGTTGTATAACCAAATGCGGAACTTACTCAGTCCTGCCATCTGATTGGATAGTGTGGTGACTGCTGATTGGCTGATTGCGCTATAAGCACTATTGGCTGCCTTTGATTGGTTTGAAGTTTCCAAATCAATAAGATTTGTATTAGCTGGATTCTGAAATACAACAATGAATTATGAAAGAATCAAATAAAGAATCAACATATATCGTCGTTATAGTACATTTAATATCAAGTTTATGAATTCTTACAGACTGTGCACTGCTCTGTCTATTGAGATGTCTTTCAAATCTAAAAAAAAAAAAAAAGAAGAGAAGTTAGATGAGATGTGATTTTAAATTAACTAACTTTGAAGTGAGATATAACATCTAAATGGTGTGACATCATTACAGGGCTCCACATCATTCAGTGAATTAATTTTCATGACTTCTCCAGTTGTTCATGCTAACTTTATAGGGATTTTTAAGAACCCACAAAGAGCATTTTTAGCTGAATAAAAACTCTTGTATTAGATGTATTTTTATTTATAAAAATGCCCATGAATGTTTAGGATTTTATTTATTTCCATAACCTTCCCAAGTCTGAAAATCCAAGTTGAAAAATTCCCTGATATCTAAACTGTAATAGTAGGAACCCTGTCATTACAGATACATGATTACATGATATTCCCTAATTCCCACAATTGCCAATATTAATTAGGATAATCAAGGATCATTTGGCACTTTGGACTTCTGTAAGTTATTGTGACTGCCACTGTTGTGTTATTATTTGTATAATATTATAGTTTTTATTCATATATTGAATAAGCTTTTTATATTTACAATTTTAATTTAATTGTTATTAATTTTATGTGTTTTTGTCATTTTTATTTAAGTTTTCTAAATATTGCTATTTCTGTTTCACTTATTTTTATTCTCAATTTAGATTTAATTCCACTTTAGTATTCATTTATTATAGTATAGTTAGTCATTTTAGTGCTTCAACTTAAACTTATTGCAGTTAGCTGACAAGGCAACATTTCTCATTTTCATGTAATATTTATCATGTATTTCATTTCAGATTTATTTCAATTAACAAAAATGTTTTCAATAGTTTGGTTAACGATAATTACCCACAGCAACACTCGGAGTAATTCTTTGTTGTCCACAGGGTGGCAGTACACTGAATAAATTGCAGATAAAGAGCATCTGAGGTTAAGAGGTCAGCTGTCTTGGTAATCAGGGAAATGTAGTTTTTAAATGGGTTTGGAATAGCATACTACCGTTACTATTTCTGCCATATAAAGATAAAGTATTATGCTAAATAGTAACTATGGCAAATAGCAAACAGATCAAAACAGTATTATAACAAATATGACTTTCAGACAAGCACATCACTAAATGAATAATAAATAAATCTTCAACAAGTTTATATTTTAAAAATTGTTACATTTAAAAACTACTTGATATTTTAATTTTCACAAACTGAATATACTGTAATTTCAACTTTTTAATCTTTTCAAATGTTTGTTTATGCTTTTTGAAATGTGGCTTTACTACCCCTAAATAGGCATTTTATTTTGAATTTTAGGCTTATTTTGAGCACAAAGTATTTTCTGCATAAGTTATTGTTGCAGGTATAATTGTTTAATTTTTATCTATTAATTTCTAACCACGGTATAACCAAGATGTGTGTTTGTCAACTTTCGGAACATGTAAAATTGAGTGCAAAGCAATTCTGCGCACTGTTCAGGTCCTGTTATTTAGTACATACAAACAGTATTACTTCAATTTAATATGAATATGGCTACTTTGAAACTATATAATTAATGAAAATAGTGATCTGCTCTTGTCCAGGTTAAGTTCTTAAGGTCTAAATTATCAGAGCAACCAAGCAATCAGTGTAGTTCACAGCGCCCTCTATTAGTGAAAATAATAACTACACAAGTGCTTTGGTAACCAGCAGGCTATTTTAGTCTGGATTTTCTGGAGTGTATTATTTTGTGGGTGTTTTGAATATGCAGGGAAATTTCCAGGAACAGATCAGGTCATGGACAGGACACTAAAAACCAGGACTGTCCCTGGAAATGGGGACATCTGGTCATGCTATGCTAGTATGCCATTTGTAATTTGTGTTTATAGCATGTGAGAATCTGCAAGGAAAACACAACTTTGTGATGGAACTGTTTGTCTTAACAACTGTGATGTGTATTTTATCTATTTACATTTACACCTTGCAGGTCTCCATGTGCATATGAACATTCATAGATGAATTATTCATAGAATGTTCACAAACATCATATCATCAAGGCAATTTGCCTCTAACCTGTGATACTGTGCAAACGTGGTGTTAACGTCGTCATTGGCACAGAGTAACTGCTCTATAAGCTTCTCATAGCTCAGTCTGGGTATGAGCTCCACCATCCGGCCCTGCATATCTTTGGTCATGGAGTAGAGCTGCTACTGACCGGCAGAGAGAAGAGAAACAGCAACAATCCTTCACATTTATAGGCCTAAAATCATGACTGGAGGATGAGTGTGTACATGCTGAGAAAAGAAAGTAAGGGTGTGTATTTGTGGCTGTGTTTGATTGTAACCTGTAGCAGCTCTGTGTCTGATGGCTCAAGACTCGCAGGCTCCATCTGACTCATCATGTCTGACATCACAGATATATTATTACGCACCACCTCCAGTTCAGTCTTCAGTGTTTTCATCTGAAACACAAACACACTTGAAACCAGCAGTATTCAATAATACAGTAATAAAATCAATCATTTTACATCATTTATTTACCATGGTTAATGCTAAATTTGACATATAATCACATTTTAAAAATTTTAAAGGGATAGTTCGCCCAAAAATGAAAATTCTGTCATCATTTACTCACCCTCAAGTAGTTCCAAACCTGTATGAATGTCTTTGTTCTGCTGAACACAAAGGAAGATTTTCTGAAGAATGTGGGAAAGAGAGCAGTTCTGAAGCACCATTGACTTCCATAGTATTCTTTTTCCTACTATGGAAGTCAATGGTGCCCCAAAACAGCCTGATTACAAACTTTCTTCAAAATATCTTCCTTTGTGTTCAGCAGAACAAAGACATTCATACAGGTTTGGAACTACTTGAGGGTGAGTAAATGATGACAATTTTCATTTTTGGGTGAACTATCGCTTTAAGATGTATAACTTAACAATAGTTCATGCAGTATGAACAAACATTATGTATATTAAGTAAATGTTTAAAAGTATAGTTAATATTAATAGTACATTAATCTGAATTCATATAAATTTTTTAAATGTACTTTTAATAATTAATAAATGCTGAAAAAACAGTTAACTGTCACTTCATGGTAACAAATTGAACCATACTGTAATATGAACTGGTACTAAAAATGTTTAACATTATAAGTCTCACCAGGTGTTAATTTTGTGAGGAGCATCATTACATGTAATATGCAAAATAATAATCACAAACATTTTTAATATTTATTAATTTATTTAATTTTACATTTTAGATTTATCAAAACAATTCATAAATATCAAATATAAAAATATAACTGTCATAAAAAAATGAATGTGTGTGTGTTTGTATACACACATACACACACAGACGTATATATACACATGTACCCAAAGTGATTATGTAAATAAATATATAAAAAAATATTTATATTTATAAAATATTTATTTATGGGGTTACTTTTGCCATGATCATTATATCACATGCAAATTACAATTTAAATATGAATTATTAAATACAAATATTAAACTCACTATTTCAAAAATATATTACTTAAATAGTACTAATGTACTACTCAAACTTTTGGGGGTTAATTGTGCAATGACCATCATGCACAGTATGTATACAAACTGCTATTTAAATATTAATTATTAAATAATAATACTAAATATTTAATGTAAATCTAAATTGAGTCCTGTTGAATGGATACTGTTGTAGTCAGCTTAGTCGATTTAGTCCATCCATAATACTTTATTCATTCCTAAAATGTTCCAGTCCCACCCACGCTTCAGCCTGCGTCAGTATAGCTGTGTGTGTGAGTGTGTGTGTTACCTGTTGAGGAGACAGTGTGATGGGCGTCTCTGTATTCTGTGGCTGTGAGGATGTGACGGAGTGACTTTCTGTGTGAGCTGTTACCGGGGACGCTGACTCAATGGTCTGTTGGAGTCAAGCATTAATTCATAATTAATTAATTTATTAATAAATCTGAAATTAAGCAAAAGCATGGCACATATTACATGTTAGCACTCTATAGAGAGGATATATTTTCTGATTTTGAGATGTGCCGATTTGGAATCTTATGAATCCCGCTAAATCTTTATTTGAATTTCTAGTTGTTTATTAAAAGCTGCTTGTTGTCATGTATTTGAATGTGCAGCAGTTTATACCCTGTTGGGAGTGTGAATAGGAGAACAGCCATTCAGTTCAGTCATGGGAAACTCCACGCCTTTTCTCCTGAGATCCTCATAGACGGTCACGACACCCGTCAAATCTGGAGAACTCCGAAATGCATCGGACCACGCCTAGAGGGAGAGAGAGATAGAATCTGACGCCAGACACACCCAGAGCTCTGTTTGAATACTTCACACTTCACAGCACAAAATATGAACCGCATAAAGAAGTTTACTCTGAGAGTTTATAAAGGCTTTATCTGGACCTGTATCATGCTCAAGACTCTGTCCTGAAGAACCACTGGGGCGTTGTTTTTAGGCAGGATTGCCTGGACCAAAACATTCTCCACGAAGTCTCTGGTGGACACGTAGATGTGGAATCTGTGTCCGCAGTTCTTCACACAGGCCTCCAACACCTGCAGCAAAACCAGAAGAAGGATTCCAAAGATTATGTGAAATATTATGTGAAATAAGACACGTAAGAGTCTATGGTAATAACAATATGTTTGACACTTACACTCAAAGTCAGCATAACCTCTTTGAAATTCCTGTTTCCTAGTATCCTCTTCTTTATTGCTCTGACTGCATCTTTAGGTCTGCAAACAGAGCAGCATCATCACAAAAAATATGTATGTTATACTATCAAAAACCTCAAAGCACCATACAGTTAAATTAAATATTTATATTCAGACACTTAAGCCATTTATTATTAATTTTTGTATGTAATAGAATGATAACAGTTTATTGGGTTTTAAATGACAGCTATAAAGCTCAAAACGAAGACAAATTGTATTGTGAAACTTTCTGGTTATGAAACATTAGTTGTTATTTGTTATGCAGTTTGTTATTTTATCTAACACAGGGTTTCCCAAACTAAATAATTAAATCACAGAAATGTAAAATTAAGATAATTTTAAAATATAAACTTTTTTAGATTTTATTTGTTTACCTACATGTCATGTGACCATTAACCAACATGACAGAACCATGAACATACTCAAATGTTGTTACATTTTATGAAATATTTACTCAAAGGAATAGTTCACGCAATAGGAATTTGCTTAAAATGCACTCATCCTCAGGTCATCTAAGATGACAAAGTAATCGACACAACTCCAGTCCATCAAGTAATGTCTTGTGAAGAGTTTAAAAATAATTAATTGTCATGACCATATAAACAGAAATCTGTTGTATCTGACAACATACACACCCTTCATCTGTTTCATTGACAATGTCACAAATCTCCATGTTGAGGCCCCAGTCTTCAGACGGGAGAGAAGAACTGGTGGCATGTTCTGAGCAAGAGACCAAGAAACAGTCAGAGACACACACAAAGACTTCAGTCTAAACTGAAAGGATACAACAACATGTTTTGATCACATACTTCTTTATCGTTTCTTTTTGTTAAGCACAATTGAACAAAATGCAGAAACACAGATGAACCCAAAGCGATTATGTAGATGTTTGGAAGCTAACTTTCATTGTTCCCCATCAACAGAATCAACAATTAACTTTAAAAGAAACTTACTCTTGCCTTCAAACAACTCATTATATGCTCACACACACACTTAACAAACATCACTGAACCGTCAGTCGACTGGCCTGCTATTACACCAGGACATCATTGTCATCTAACTCATCAGCAGCGGTGTGGTTTATGATTCATAACAACACTGGTAGACTTACAAACACTGAACTTTTGATGACATAACAGCTCCTTATTATCATGAAGAGCCCAGACTAACTTTAAAAAGTATTCACACTCAACTCATTCTGGATTAGAGAAATCCCACCCATATGCTGACCTGATCATTTAAACTAGGTTAGTGAGTTTAAAGTGACTTGTATTGTTTACAGTGCTTAATGTTCTGCATCACAGCAGGGAAAACAGGCTTTACAACAGTATGAAAGGGCGAGTTCCATCAAAAGCTGGTATTCACCCTATGTAATGACACTAACTTGAATACCATATTTAAAGGGATAGTTCATGCAAAAATAGAAATTTGGTCATTATTTACATTATATAGGCTACACATATATCCATTCCATACATGTTCCATATGGAACACTATAGGAGATGATGTGAATTAAAATTCTTAAAAATCCTTTTATGTTGCACAGAAAAATAACAGCATAAAGTGAATTGTGGCAGAATTATATTTTCTGGGTGACCTTTCCTGTAAGTTTATTTGGGCAATCTGACAATTCTATTCATCTAACGGAGAAATCTGAGATGAGCAGAGAATTGCAAAGATAATTTTGCTGCTAATGCATAATTATCGTGCTTGGCTGGAACAAACAGTTCTTTCCCAACTAATTGCTCTGTGCAGCCCATTTAGATGAGAGTCTAGCTGCAATGACACTATCAAGAGAAGCAGAAGAGCCCTTGAAATGAATGAAAAGTAGCCCTGATATTGCATATCTTGTGAAACCAAGAATAAATTCTGCAATGGGTTACATAACCGCTTTAATACTCAGATGTAAATAGTTCTTTTCTAAACAAGAGCGACAAAGAAAATGGGTCAAAACGTTATTAGTGTATACTGAGACGTGCAACTTCCAACACAAACCCTCTTCGTCCCGCCCTTCCTCGATACTATTTGCGGATAGCATTTGATTGACACACATTTCCGCCAATCACGAACACAGCGACGGGGCTTTGAGCCCGCCTTCGACATTGGATTGCACGAATGAAGTGTCAATCTAAATTTAATCGTATCCTTTGCTGTCATCCTTAATTAAACGATGCATACGTGTTCATGTGTGTCTTGCGAGTGATCTAGCTACGAATATACAGCTAATGTTGAAATCGATGTAAATATCAAGCAGTCGTATTGGACACATCAAGTTTAACTACACTCGCTTATCTGTGCGTATGATGCTCGCTTAAACGTACTGCGATCTCTTCCAGTGTATTACTTACCTATAAGTTGACCCACGGGTGTAGAAAAAGGGTTTCCTATGAAAAACTCCATCCTGCGAGTGTGTCTGCTGCTCAGTGTTTCGGCTTTGGGCTGATGATCAGCTGGAGAGCTAAAACAAATTTAACCGATTGCATCATCTCTTAAAGTGACAGTACCACTGGGAGCGGATTTTCTAAGTATACACTGTATGCTGCGTACTGTTTTCGCTAGTATGTAAAACAGAATGCATTGTGCAACAATAGACGTTTAAAACAGTAGCATGCATGCTACAGTCTTGTCTGTTTTGCATGTTTAATTCAACAAGTGGCAATTTTTACCTATCTTAAATTGGAATTTAAGCCAATTTTGTGTCGTTCTAATCAAATAAAAAGTAAAAAGAGCAAATAATGAATTGAGAACAAAGATTTTGTTGATATTACTCAGTATATAAAACCATGATCCGCACTCACAAAATTGTTTTCTTTTTAGAGTTTTATTTTACATTGATCAAATAAAACGCTAAAAAGAAGATTAATTTTGTGAGTGCGGATCATGGTTTTATACACTAAGTAATCTAATAGATTTACACACCAAAATAAAATATTAAGTGATAAAAGAGCACAGTGCAAACAACTTGTGGAACTGCTGATACTCACCCATCTCACTGGAAATTGAAGGATGTGTGTGAACACATTGCATTGTGAGATGCATGAGATTCCATGCATTCAGTTCTGTATACATGTTGCACATTATGGTAAAAGTTGTAGGTCATCCAGGTGTTCAGCGCATACAGAAAATTCACATATTGTGCACATTACATACTGCATACTGAAATTTCTCTGGTTGCATAGTGTAGATTCTTGTTGTTTGGAAATGGAAGTGGAAAGTCTTATTACCATGGAGTTATTATACATAAATTACTGTATAAGGTGTGGTGTTGTGAAATGCAGGCCCTGTCCTAGTGTGTTGCCCCCATGATTTGATTTGAGAGTTCATAACAAAAGCAGTCTGCTGACCTGTCAGGGTGTGTGTGCTCTCACAGAAAACATCTGAATCCTTGGTGTATGAGATGTATTTTTTTTTGGTCTTGTAAAGATTAGAATCAAATGAATCATAGCAGGTATTATAAAAACTGAGGGAGGTCAAGCCAATTTTGATGCATGTCAGACTTTATCGCATCTGTCTGCAGTAATATTAGCCTTTTTGTCTCTAAAGGTCAACCACAAGCCACAAAACCATTACCAATCCAGTTTCATATAATAAGAGATTTCGTTGACATGCACTTCTGAGATAATCTTATAATAATCATAATATTTCATCTTTTGCTTAATTTCTTCTACTTTTTCTTAAAACAGTTATTGCTACTTAATATTTTTGAGGAAACCATGATACATTTTAATTAAAAGTTTGGGGTAATACTTAAAATACTACATGAAAAAAAAATGTATTCATAAGAATTTATTAAATTGGTCATTTGACATAAATGCTGTACTCTTGCACAAAAGAACGACATTAATATATAAGAACTATTATTAATATAATTTATAGTTGATGAACCTTTGTGATGAACCACATGGTGGCGTATGTCTCTGTGTGATAGTCTTCAGTCAGACAGAGCAAGCAAACCAACACCTGTGGTACTGCAGATAAGGTCAGAAATTCATATTACACAACAGAGAGATACTGTAATAAAATGGTGGATTCTTCGTTATTTTGTAATTTTTTCATTTCATGGTCTTAAATTTGTCCTAGTGTTGCCTGTCATTTCAGATAATTCTATTAATAGCGGCAAGAAAATGACAGCTGAACAGCAAAATAATTATTTTTGGTGTGTGCCCGACTGTTGATTAACATACCTGAGAAAATTTCAAAGCTTTTCACAGTTCTTCATTAGAGGCAGAACTCACAGGAACATCCTCCTGTAATTAACGTGGTCACGAATGAGTCAGTTATGACTCACGGCACATTTCTGAGTGTGATGCAGATCAACAGAGGAAAAGGTTGAAAGCCAAATTTAAAAAAAAAAAAAGAGAGAGGGAGAAAACACATTTTGGTAAGACCCAGCTAATTATTAAAATAAAGTAAATCAGCAAATAACTAAATCAATTCAACTGATTCAAAAGTGACAATAAACACTGTAATAAAAACCTTTCTATTCCTAATAAATGCTGCTCTTTTTCTTTCCATCCAAGAATCCTGAAAAAAAAAAAATGTCATGGTTTTCACAAAAATATTAAGTGGAACAACTGTTTTCAACATTAATAATAATAATAATAAATGTTTGATAATAATTGCTAATAATAAATGATAATAATTGACGATAATAACTGATACTAACAGTAAATCAGCATATTAGAATGATTTCTCAAGGATCATGTGACACTGGAGTAATGATGCTGAAAATTCAGCTTTAATATCAGAAATTATTTACATTCTAAAATATATTCAAATAGAAAACAGTTATCTTATACTGTAATAATATTACTGTTCTACTCTATTGATGATTAAGTAAACGCAGCCTTGGTGAATCTTTTTTTCAAAAACATTTTAAAAAAAAAATCAATCATAATGGACATAAAAAAACACTGAAAAACTTTGGTCTTGTCAGCAGCCCACAAGCACACAAAGCAAGGGAAAAAGCTCTTTACAAGAATAAAATGGTCTTTGAGCAGAGTGCATTTCATAAAATGAATCAGCTTTTCATTTTTCAGCTGAATGTCAATAATCGACCTCACTTGACGATATTGTCAAAACCAATTAAGAGATATTTATTATGAGTTTGATCATTTTGACGTGATCGTGACAGCAGAGGTAAACATCACATTGCCATTAGCGACAGGGGAAATGAGCTGGATTTCCCTACAGCTGTGGACAGAGTTCAGCCAATCAATAGAAATGTCACAGACGCTGGATCCTCTGTGAGAGCTTGATGAAGAAGAATCGGCCATGTAAACTGAATCCTGATTATATTGAGCAGAGCGAGAGTCTGGTCATTCAAAATACCAGCAGATTTGACATCAGCAGCCATTTATTGCCTGTAATTTCTCGGTTCCTTCCTGCCAGAACCTGTCAATAAAGCTACACACTCAGTGACCTTGCTTTATTAAATAAGAGCAATGCTAGTGCTCAGGATGAGATTTGTTGGGACTTTTGTTGCGGTATGGAGATTTTACTAATGTGAAATCAACATAAAATCACTCTTACCACACTAACAAATCTTTTTAAGAAATGGTCACTGAATGTTGATCTTCAAATTTAAGATGCTGGACTACATATTATAAGATGTTTTCTTTTCTATTCACTATATTATATTTTAGAGTTTGATTATCATGGTTTTGTTATTTATATAAAAGATAATGTTATGTGTCTGTAGTATACTTAGCTGTCCACTAAAAGACAATGAAGCATCGGTTCATTCATCATAATTCTTTTATATTCATTAGTGGAAAAATATCATTTAGAGGCATGAAAATAACAGCAGAAGCATCAGCATGAATAAATTCCTGCACAGCTAAGCAGCTTAAGTATGTCTTTGAGCAGTATATTTCAATATTTTGTTGCTGCACATATTAATAGACAATTATCACCAGCTTCACAATTTGATTTCTTTTTCAAAGATAAAATACTTTTAATTTTTTTGCATAAACACTTTACAATGCATCACAAATACACTACCGTTTTGGTGTTTGGGGTTGGTAAGATTTTTTAATATTTCTATGTTCACCAAGGTTGCATTTATTTGATCAAAAATACAGTAATACTGTGAAATATTATTACAATTTAAAATAACTCTTTGTATTTTCTTGTTTTAAAATGTTGCAGTTTTCAGCATCATATTATCCCGCAAAACTCATTCTCTACTGCTTAATATTTTTGCAGAAACTTATACGTTTTATTCAGATATTTTGTTACATTATAAATGTCTTCACTGTCACTTTAATGCATCTTGCTTAAAAAAAAAAAAAATAATAAAAAAAAATCTTACTGCCCCCAAACTTTTAAACAGTAGTGTACACAATTTGTTCATATAAATAATGTTATTAATACTAAAGCACATTACAGTGGAGAGAGATAAATTCATTTCCTTATTAAATTTGAAAATCAACTAAAATTGGGTCAAATATAAATATATCGGTTTTAACTTTCAAACTGCATTTGTATTATGTCAAGATACATACTGGGCACCACAAAACGATACAACTTTCATCAAAATCATAGTTAAAAATGAAGATGAAAACTGTGAAGGTAGAAGCCAGAAGCAAAGGTGCACATTCACCTAATTAGTAAGCAGATCTTCTGGCAATCTCTGTTGTTTAATTATACACCATCATTAAAAAACATGCTAGTGCTCCTCAGTACTCATCTAAGCAAATGAAATGTGCATTTGTTAAGGTTTATTATTTTACCTCCAATCTGTTGTTACTATGAATTGTTACTATGAATTAGTTTTTATTTTTATTATACTAAACTTTTAAACAGGTTTATATACTAGCTTTTAATCATTTGATTTCAGATTTAATTTTAGTTATTTTATGACATCATTCAACTAAATGAAAATGAGAAATGCTGCCTTGGCAACTAGATGAGAAAAGGTTTTTTATACTTGATTTCATGTCAGTTAACATTTACTTTATTTCAAGTAACGAAAAGTTTTTTTTTTTTTTTTTTTTTAGTTGTAGTTTTAGTGACCTAACCCTGCTCTGCACTGAATTCATATGAACTTTAGTAAACTAAAATTTCCCAGTGCAAAACTCAAGTGAAAGAATTTTTCTATCTAGCCTAACTGGGAAGATTTTGGACAGGGCAGATCCTTATCACCCTCCCTATAATCAAATATTGGCCGAATCTTAATTTTTAGGTGAACTATTCCTTCAAAACCCAAGGACAATGTCAGTGTTTTTGGTGACATACATTGTGGTTGGCTGGTGATGCAACTCCACAACAGATAATTGAGTCTTTTGCTTGAAGGAAGGGAGGAAATAATGTGCTAGCAAGAGTAAGAACTTAACAACTACTCTTGGGAATTCTGCAGCGGAGCTTGACGTTAGTCTGCTTTAAAAGAAGAGTTCACCCAAAAATGAGAATTCTGTCACAGTTTACTCACCCTCATGCAGACCTGTATGAATTTCTTGCTTCTGTGAACCACAGAGGAGGATATTTTGAAGAATGCTGGTATCCTTATCATTTTGGTTCACATTTACTTCCATAGTATAAAAAATACAATGGAAGTCAATTGGAACCGAAACCCTTTGGTTACCAACATTCTTCAAAATATCTTTTTTTGTGTTCAGCAGAATAAAGAAACTTGTATGGATTATGGGTGAGTAAATGATAACAGAATTCTCATTTTTGGGTGAACTATGCCTTTAAAACTACACCGTACCATCTAATCACACTGCTAAGTCTGGATGTCTCGTTGATTTGGTTAATGCAGTAATTCTTCATAATATGCACATCAGTTTGGCGCTCATGCACTGCCGTCTGTTCTGAAATGTAATGTGAAAGAGTGCTTGAAAATATTGTGCTGAATCACGGATCTGAAGGCTTGTTTACTCGTCACTCTGTCCTGTTTTACATTCACGTATCTACATGATGGAGCAGGTGAAGCCGCAGCACTCTTTCAGCAGGGTGACACCTGTCTTGGTCACGTACGGAGACAAGGTCTGCTGGGCTCTGGACGTCATTCTCTTGTCCTTGGTGTGACCTGAATGAGAGCGAGCGAGAGACACACAGTGACTTCTCTGAATCACACACTCAAGCATCTCTGAACACCGTCGAGCATCAGCGCTGAGGTATATTCATACCAGAACATTTGCAAATATATTGGGCTTAAATTAATTTTGACAACATTAGATGAGTTGAAATTATCTGTGCACTGTAAAAAAAAAAATTGTTTTCAATAGTTGTAAATAGAATTAAGATTACTGGAGTACATTTAGCAAGAAAATCCTATTTCAATTTTTCCATTTCAAAATTTAAAGTTTAATTCAATGTGTTACTTGCCATTTCTAATTAAATGTGAAATATGTTTCAATAAAATATGTATTTTTAGTGAATTTAGGAAAGTGCTACAAAAATACAACTGAATTTAAATGAGTTGAATTATTTGAATATAACTGAGTTCAGTAAAGTCAAGTTCACTTTGACTTAAGTGAATTAAACAATTGATTTTAGGAGTTAGATTTCAGATGAACTGAACTAATTTGAAAAGCACAGTTCATATAATTTGAGTTGATTTGAATTGAACTGAATTGAATTAGTTCAGTTCAATTAAACTGTTGAGATTGGTATATAGTACTGTACGTATGTTAAGGGAAATCTCAGTTGCTTGATTGTAATATCATCAGCTATTATCACCCATCAGTATATTAATATTTGGATATACAGTGCATCTGACTTTACCTGCATACAAACAGCACACTCACATAAAGTAATATACAGTACAGTATACTATTTAAAATATCGTAATTGTAAATATATATATATATATATATATATATATAAAAATCGTAAATGTAATTGTTGCAAAATGTAAACAGTACACTCATGTAAAACATTAGCAAAATGTAACTATATTGTCGCCCAGCTCTTTATTAAAAAACATGGACATTTATCCACATACTGTACATACAATATACTTGCATGGGGCGATATATATTATAGCACATCTCAACTGCTTGATTGCTTGTATCATTGCAAAATGTTAACTATTGACCAGCTCTAGTCTGCTAAATATGACTGGCATAAAGATTTTATGATACTACAAACATTAACATCATGATTTTCTGTAAAGCTGCTTTGGAAAAAAACAAAAAAAACGTGTGTGGTGAAAAAAGCACTATGTAAATAAATCTTGATTCACACTGAACTAAACTGTGGAATAGAGTTGGACTGAGTTCAGATTAATTAAAATATATTTACTTTGAGTGAAAAGCTCAGTTCATAAGCTTTTTAAAAGCAGCACTAAAGATTATGAAATATTTCTATATTTTTGTGAGATGTTTCAAACTCTCACCACAACACTGATTAGTATTTGACTGTGTTCTCTCTAATTTACAGTCGAGCCGTCCCACTTTCAGTGACATTTATGTACTTCTGCACTATTTATTCCTGTTCTGAACTAGCTCATTAGTTTTTAACTAAAAGAAAACAAATGCAGACCACTTATTAACACCTCGAGAACAGAATTAACATTCACGCTTCTGACAATACCACACCATAAGCAGATTCCTTATTAATTTCTCTAGTTTTCATTTTCATTAAACTTGAGCAGGCAGTGAGCAAAACAATTAGGGAGATGCTCAAAGAATGCATTATTATGTTAATTTGTGCATTCAACACTGAAATACGGAGGTTTAAGACCTTGGCCTTGGGCTCACAGCACCACAGTAACACACACATACATACTTTTCATGCTGCACCTGTTGGGAAATTTGGTCTGTAGGAAGTCAGCCATCTCTTCGTCCTCTTCTCGCTCTCTGAGAGGAGAATAACAGGCATCAGGAAGGCAAACGCACAAACACATACATAAGTCAGGATACATTTTCATGTGCACATTCCATTCAAAATTTGGGGTCAGTAAGATTTTTTAAATGTTTTTGAACATCTCATGTGCTAAAGTCTTTTGTGCTCACCAAGGCTGCATTTATTTGAAGAAAATACAGTAAAACAGTAATATTGTGAAATATTATTACAATTATTACAATCCTGTGATGATAAAGCTGAATTTTTAGCATCATCACTCCAGTCTTTAGTGTCACATGATCCTTCAGAAATCATTCTATTATGCTGATTGGCTGCTTAAGAAATATTTATTAATATTATCCATGTTGAAAACAGTTAATATTTTTGTGAAAACTGATATTCATATTTTCAGGATTCTTTGATGAACAGAAATTATTTTTCATTTACATGTAAAAGAAATCTTTTATAACATAATAAACGTCTTTATTGACACTTTTGATCAATTTAATGCATCCTTGCTAAATAAAAATATTAAATTCTTAAAAATCTTACTGATCCCAATCATTTAAATTGGCACACAACTGCCAAGGTTTGTTAATGGAATGCACATGTACCTTCTATAAAAGCACTTTTTTTGCCACTAATTTTTCATATACTGTATAAAACTATTAACTCACTAATAGCTACACTGTAAAAAAAAAAAAAAAAAAAAAATTATATATATATATATATATATATATATATATATATATATATATATATATAAAAGGTTGAGCAAACTTAAAAGTTTAAGGCAACCAGCTTCAGCAGATTTTTCAGTTTTCTCAACTTTTTGTTGTATAAACTTAAAACAAGTAGAGAAAACTCAAAAAATCTGCTGAAGCTGGTTGCCTTAAACTTTTTAAGTTTGCTCAACTTTTTATTAAATTTTTTTTTTTTAACAGTGCTGTAAAAAACCTAAAGTTGAGAGAACTTAAACGTTTAAGGCAACCAGCTTCAGTAGACTTTTGAGTTTTCTCAACTTGTTTTAAGTTCATACAACAAAAAGTTGAGAGAACTCAAAAATCTTTTACAAAAATAAGTTGAGAAAACTCAAAAATCTGCTGAAGCTGGTTGCCTTAAACTTTTAAGTTTGCTCAACTTTTTTTTCTTTTTTTTTTAACAGTGTATCATGCATCGACATTATAAAAAATGCAACAACATTATAAAAAATACACCATTTGTGAATAAAACTGAACCTTTTTTGAATCCGTTCTTACTTTAATATATTTCAGACTTAAATGAAATAAATTAAAACTAATTTTTTAAAGCTTTAGATACAAAATCATTGCGAATTATCCTAATTTTTAATCTAATAAATCATACTAAGCTTTCTGCATTATATATTTTCATTGAGATTATATTCAGCATTTTTATAAAGCCATTGTTCTTGTTCAGTTGTTGTTTGCTCCCCACAACTCAAACAACTGTGAAGTGAGACACCGAGCATTAACACTCAAACTCCAAACAATCAATTATTCTCTTAGCACATCGGTTTAGTGTGCAAACCGAGAGTGTTTGACATCTCTCTCTCTCTCTCTCTCTCTCCACCATCCATCCATGTAATAACTGCTTGTCATGTGGGTGACGCTGGCTCGTTTATCCCATGAATAAACTGTGAGGACTTCACTGGTGTTGGGCTCTGATGCGTGCGTCACTCACGATTACTCACACACACACACACACACACACACACACACACAGTCGTGAGGTCTTGGCAGATGGCAATCAGCCCAACCCACCGAAAAAACACATCTCTCTTCTTTTTTCCATTTCTTTCTTGCCTGCAAATCAATCTCTCTGGTTTCTCAGAATCAAGCCGCTGGGACCGTCTGTGAGCGTGATGTGAGGTGTGTGTGTGTGTGTGTGTGACGGCCGTGGTGAGGTAAGGGTGGATTATTGGCTTCAAGTGTAGAGTAATTGGATTGCAGTATCTTCACAGATGAGGGAACAGCCACAAGAGGCACAAAACACATTCTTTGGGCCGACAGTCACGCATGCTAGCCGGCAATCTAAAGGGTTGCGGCCCATGTCTCTGTCCCTGAAGGCCGGTGGCTCTTTAAAACTGACCTGAGCCTCTCAAACTCCATGTCGTCCACTAAAAAGTCCCGCGTCTCCACCAGCTTCTGGATCTGCTGAAGTAGTTCTTCCTCACGTTGCCTGTCCTCATTTGACTTGTCTTTGTCTGCAAAAAACATTTGAGCAAACACGGAAGTAAAGACATTTATAATGTTACAAAAAGATATCTATTTCAAATAAACGCTGTTCTTTTGAACTTTCTATTAGTCAGAGAATCACCATAGTAGCCACAAAAATATTAAGCAGCACAACTGTTTTCAAAAAATGTTTTTCTGAGTATCAAATCAAATGATTTCTAAAGGATCCTGTGAGACTGAAGACTGGAGTAATGATGCTAAAAATTCACCTTTAACCATCACAGAAATAAATGACATTTTAACATATATTTGTTATTTTAAATTGTGATAATATTTAATAACATTGCATTTTTGATTGAGTGTAAATGAACATTTTTAATAAAATTATTAAATGGATGCCACTTTATTTGGAAAATAAAGCCCTCCTTACACCAACCTCTAACCCTGTTATTAAATACCTGTGAGGCACTTTATTTCCTTTTTGAGTATTTCCTTCATTTCTATTGAAAATAAACACCTTTCCTGATATGTGATAGGTAAAGGGAGAAGAACGCGTTACGGGCGTCCCAAGTTCGAATCCCGGCTCGAGGACCTTTCCTGATCCCCCTCTCTCCCACTCTAAAGACAAAATGCCAAAAATAATTCTTAAAAAAGGCAGATTTGAACTCTGGTTGATTGCGTCAAAAGTTTCTGCCACGCGCCTTACACCGTGTCCTAACTACACACGTTAAAAGGTATCTTTTCCATGTTAATTGGTGTTTTTGTCCTAACTAGCCGTGACAGCGACACAAAATTTCTATTTTAGAAACGGTTTCTGAGATGTCGTGGCTGGAGCAAAAACTTAAAATAGCCATGATTATGTGCTTTGTTCAAAGTTAAAGATGTCTAATATTAGTTTAAATATAATTTTTTGTGACCTTATAGCCATACTGAAAGCAACAACAGATTTACCTCAGATTTTGAAAATAAATTGAGGCAAAGATGTACAGTGGGTACGGAAAGTATTCAGACCCCCTTAAATTTTTCACTCTTTGTTATATTGCAGCCATTTGCTAAAATCATTTAAGTTCATTTTTTTTCCTCATTAATGTACACACAGCACCCCATATTGACAGAAAAACACAGAATTGTTGACATTTTTGCAGATTTATTAAAAAAGAAAAACTGAAATATCACATGGTCTTAAGTATTCAGACCCTTTGCTCAGTATTTAGTAGAAGCACCCTTTTGATCTAATACAGCCATGAGTCTTTTTGGGAAAGATGCAACAAGTTTTTCACACCTGGATTTGGGGATCCTCTGCCATTCCTCCTTGCAGATCCTCTCCAGTTCTGTCAGGTTGGATGGTAAACGTTGGTGGACAGCCATTTTTAGGTCTCTCCAGAGATGCTCAATTGGGTTTAAGTCAGGGCTCTGGCTGGGCCATTCAAGAACAGTCACGGAGTTGTTGTGAAGCCACTCCTTCGTTATTTTAGCTGTGTGCTTAGGGTCATTGTCTTGTTGGAAGGTAAACCTTCGGCCCAGTCTGAGGTCCTGAGCACTCTGGAGAAGGTTTTCGTCCAGGATATCCCTGTACTTGGCCGCATTCATCTTTCCCTCGATTGCAACCAGTCGTCCTGTCCCTGCAGCTGAAAAACACCCCCACAGCATGATGCTGCCACCACCATGCTTCACTGTTGGGACTGTATTGGACAGGTGATGAGCAGTGCCTGGTTTTCTCCACACATACTGCTTAGAATTAAGGCCAAAAAGATCTATCTTGGTCTCATCAGACCAGAGAATCTTATTTCTCACCATCTTGGAGTCCTTCATGTGGGCTTTCATGTGTCTTGCACTGAGGAGAGGCTTCCGTCGGGCCACTCTGCCATAAAGCCCCAACTGGTGGAGGGCTGCAGTGATGGTTGACTTTCTACAACTTTCTCCCATCTCCCGACTGCATCTCTAGAGCTCAGCCACAGTGATCTTTGGGTTCTTCTTTACCTCTCTCACCAAGGCTCTTCTCCCCCGATAGCTCAGTTTGGCCGGATGGCCAGCTCTAGGAAGGGTTCTGGTCGTCCCAAACGTCTTCCATTTAAGGATTATGGAGGCCACTGTGCTCTTAGGAACCTTAAGTGCAGCAGAAATTTTTTCGTAACCTTGGCCAGATCTGTGCCTTGCCACAATTCTGTCTCTGAGCTCTTCAGGCAGTTCCTTTGACCTCATGATTCTCATTTGCTCTGACATGCACTGTGAGCTGTAAGGTCTTATATAGACAGGTGTGTGGCTTTCCTAATCAAGTCCAATCAGTATAATCAAACACAGCTGGACTCAAATGAAGGTGTAGAACCATCTCAAGGATGATCAGAAGAAATGGACAGCACCTGAGTTAAATATATGAGTGTCACAGCAAAGGGTCTGAATACTTAGGACCATGTGATATTTCAGTTTTTCTTTTTTAATAAATCTGCAAAAATGTCAACAATTCTGTGTTTTTCTGTCAATATGGGGTGCTGTGTGTACATTAATGAGGAAAAAAATGAACTTAAATGATTTTAGCAAATGGCTGCAATATAACAAAGAGTGAAAAATTTAAGGGGGTCTGAATACTTTCCGTACCCACTGTATGTTAAAACAGTGAACTCAATGCAAACCAACAGGTGTATTCCAAAACAAAGATAGTATCATTACATACATTTAATAATATTAAAAAGGTTTAATATTTATGAATTAGATTATAAACGTATCCATTTCGTTGCGAGTGCAGTGGGTTTCCAGAGAGAGCCCGCCCACACATGCTTCTGATTGGCTGTGATACTTGATTGATTCTGTCGCGTTGCGTTTGGTGTGGACACCCAAATTGCTTGTTGCTGGAATCTTGTTGCGTCGCGTGTAGTTGGGACACGGTGTTACTCCTTACACCACTGCAGCTGTTATCAGATGGGCGTGTTTTAGTGAGAGGAGCTAGTGTAAACAGCTTCAAGGCAGACTACTGTGTAAATAGACACTCCATTTCATATGGACTACTTTTATGCTTGTTTTTTACATTATCTGAGCTTTTCAGCATGCTACACATAATTTTTTTGAAGTTGTAACTAAAACTAATTATTGGAGTTATTTCAGTCTTTCTACTTAAAAACGTCATGTTGTGAAAAGTGAAAATTGTTTCCTTAACACTTTTAAGCAAATCCTACACCATATTTCCATTGTATTATTTTAGATAGAAAATAAGAAATTATTGCCTTTTGTTGTGAAGACAGGAAGTTATTATGGTTTTGATCAATGTGAGGCATGAGTAAATGATGACAGACATGATAAAATATCAAAGTACTTCAAAATCCTGATCACAGATGAGCCAGAAAGGACCTGAAGGTCTCAGAATAAATGGACATCACTAGCACTGGAATGTGTTTCCCATTTGGGTTGGGATGGTACACAGTATAAGACATTATTATCTGCTGGTGTGGATAAATAACCTCTTCTGTACGCACAAGCTTTGTATGTACTTGCAAAATGAGGTTTCAGCAGTAAACAAAACGTGGTGCACGCTTCATTCGTGCATCTCCTTGGAAACAGGAGACCTATAGTGAAGTATGTCACAACCATGTGCTGAAGACAAGCTGACATGAAAGCAGGAGGAATGATGCTAATAAAGAACATGAAGAAATTAAAACAGTTGCATAATACTAGATAGCCAATCCATTTTTTCTTGAATTCTCTTATAGACTGTAGATGTTAGCTGAATCAATTTATTATACGCTATGGTTGAAAAGTTCAGGGTTGGTAAGAGTCTTAATTTTTTTATGTTCAAAAAGGCTGCATTTATTTGATAAAAAAATACAGTAAAATTAGAAATATTATGGAATATTATTATAATTTAAAATGCCTGTTTTCTGTTTAAATATGTTTTTAAAATGTATTCCTGTGATGGCAAAGTTTTCAGCATCATTACAGTCTTCAGTGTCACATGATCCTTCAGAAATCATTCTAATATGCTGTGGGACTAATTTGCAGTTAAATATTTTGAGTGTACTGAAGAAAATATAATATTACTTGAGTATCTAACAGACATGATGTTTGGTTTAGAACTGTTTAAAGCATCAGGGAGCTGCTCGTTGTCTAGGAATTGTTGTTGTGGTAGGAATTAAAAACAGATGTTCTTCACCACTGAGAATGAGATCTGTATCATCTCACAGGCTCAATGCAACAGCACAATATTTTTGCTTAAAATTCTGGTACAGCATTTTTTGGTGAACATACCTGGGATGGAAACCAATTTCTGGAGTTCTTTTTTAAGCCTTGTGATCTCCTTACACAACTGGATGTCATCCATCCTGACAAATAAGGAAAAAATGAAGAAAAATCAATGTAATTGATTTTTTTTTTCTTTTAACCATCAGTCAAAATCCTTAGTTTCTTTCTATAATAAAATAAATGCATAAATGACCTCAAAACCTCACAACACTGTCGTCATGCTTTAAAACATTTTCAAGTCAAGTCAGAAATCAAGGTACCCAGCTAACAGGGATGTTATTAGAAATTTGGCTGAAGTTCTGGCAAGGTTGTTTTAAAATAATGAACAAAAATCTTCCATTAAAGATCCAGAATGTTTGTTCAAAGTTATCTGGTCTAATTATGTTCTTAAAACATTAGCACATAATTTACACATCCTTCATAGAGAACTTTTTTTTCTGAAATGCATTAGCTGGATGTTCGTATAACAGTTTTTTAAAAGTTACTGTTACAGAATGTTTAGAAACATTCAAAAGTATAACAATCCCATAATGTCTGCAAAATTAAAAAATGGAACGTTCCTTTAACATTTGGATAACCAAGAAAAAACATTTTTTTTTAAAAATTATGCTTTTAACATCCAGAAATAACATTTTCATAAATTGATAGAAATTCAGAACATATTTTGTTAGCCGGGTAAGTGTGAATACCATGATTTCACTGATTGATGCCAAAGTAGTCTCTGTTCAGCAATGAAATAACAGATATGTTTTTCTAGATAGTATTCACATTGGTCTCAAACACACAAATAACAACACAGACACATATATTTGCAGTTGATGTCTAGGTCCAGCAGACACATATTACTGCCATAACAGACAAATCTCACTTGCAGGGCTTGTGACAGACTCCATTACACGCTATTGTTATAAATAAATGCAGTGCATCCCCTTATCTATAAATGTCCTCAACAATTTCCCCTCCTTTTATCTCATCTGCGCCTGTATCTGACACTCCTGCTCTGCACTGATGCTGGCTACACATTATTTGTGTTAAAACTGGTATTGAATGAAAAACAAACAAGGAATGACAGTCAATGTGACACTTATTCTGATTTTATTTTTTTTTAAAGGCATAGCTCATTTAAAAATGAACTTCTTTTGCAGAATATCCAAGCTGTTTTTTTTCCATATAATGAATGAAATGTCTTTGTAGAGAGTTTTGACAATTAACAATTAACAATGATGATACATTTGTGTGAATATAACATAACAGAAAGAATACTGTTCATTTTATTTTCATCTCAAAGGCTTATACCTTCAGTTCTGTGTCTAAGAAAATACCTAGTTAAAATGGTAACTGTTGACATGAAACGAATGTAAATTACCCCATAATTACCTGATGACATTCAGATATACAATACAATCAATGTTGTAGAAAATAACTTTGAACTCATGCATATGTTATTTTTTATTGGGTCATGTCAGCTTACATAGCCTCAATGTGTTACACTGCGTTATGGGATGCTTACTTAAATTTTCTGTCGATGTCTAATGTATTAGAGGAAGCATTATTATGGATTGTGGAGTTGTATTTTGGCCAGAAGCAATGGTTTAAAGTTAAAACACCTTAATGATAGATTTGTTTCTTACAAACATGGAGCTTTTCACTTTATAAGACATTAATTGATGGACTGGAGTTACTTGTGGATTATTGTGATAGTTTGAGAGTATCAATCAAGTATAAATTGAGAGTTTTTGGATTATTGTGATGTTTTATAAGCTGTTTGGACTCTCATTCTGACGGCACCCATTCACTGCAGAGGATCCATTGGTGAGCAAGTGGTGTAATGAATGTAGAAGTATAGTGCATTTTGGATGGACTGAGGGTGAGTAAAATTTCAGCAATTTTTCAAGTTTGGGTGAACAATTCCTTTAACCTTGTATGTAAAAGAGCTACCTCAGGTTCTACCATAGTACAAGAACACAGTAAAACTCATTCAAAAAAACCAGACTCACATGTATCTGAGCTCAGACTCTTTCCGGACCAGCGCGTCCTTTATCCTCTCGATTTTGAACAGCTCTCCCTCAATGTCCTCCACAGTAATGGTGGAATCAGCCATGGACACCACATCCTCTTCAGCTGTGATGAAGAACACATGAACTATGATGAGAACTGCTCATGCACATTACATTACACCCATGTAAAGAAGCAATTTCAGAAAAATACACTGCAAAAAAAGAATATTTTAAGCGGGAATTGAGTGACAGTGATTGGTTGTACAGTGAGAAAAAATCTAACGATTCTTAAATGAAGACACATTGACTTGAGAAGCACAATTACTTAAGATATTAAGCCTTGTTTTCTAAAAAAAAAAAAGATCAAAATTAAGTGACTTTATACTAAAAGGGGACATCAGATGCAAAATTCACCTTTACATGGTGTTTGAACTTAAATGTGTGTTGGCAGTGTGTGTACACAACCAACCTACAATGATAAAAATTCACCCAAATCCCCTCAAATAAAAAGCACTATCTCGGTTCACATTCTTGGCAAAGTGACGTAGTTCTGCAGGTGTAGCAAGTGTAGATAAGAATGTCTCCTAAGCGATTGAGGTGTTTTGTTGTTGGATGTAATCATGAACATAGCAGTCGTCATTAACTCCAGACAACTGAGCCGCTGAAGACACAGTGGATTACCTTTGTTTTTGAAGGGAATGCACCCCGATCTACCTAAATGCGTTTATGTTTGTGCAAATCATTTTACACCAGATTGCTTTGTAAATGAGGGTCAGTACAAAGCAGGTTTTGCTAAAAAGTTGTTCCTGAAGGATGGATCGTTACCAACTGTTTGTGATCCAGCTTCACCTCCAGAAGAAGTGAGTATAAGTTTTTTTAATGAATCTTTGCAAATCACCTTTCCTAATAATGTGCTAGTTAGCAAGTTCCACGACAAATGCGGCTAAAGTTTACAGTCTCAGAGAAAATTATGTCATTATTTCTATTTAGAATCTTCTCAATATAATTCATAACTGCACGTTTATAATGAACAATGCATTAAGGTGATTGTCTAATTACAAACTTTGTACGTTTTCTGTAAAGATAACATGGTAACACTACATTAAGGTTACCTTTGTAGAGGGTTTATAAAGGTGTTTGTTAATGACTAATAAGTCATTTACAAATGTATTTTAAATTGTTTTTGAGCAGTTATAACTGCATGAATAAAAATGGTGACTTTAACACAATAACAGAAGAGAGGGGCGGGGGTGAGCAGTAGCTCATTAGCAGTTAAAAAGACATGCACCGAAACGGGTCGCTGTAAACAGAGCAGTTTTTCACAAGGTAAAAAGGGTGTTGTTTTACACTACCATTGAGAAATTTTAACCAAAGTATGTTATAGACCTTTCACTAAGATCCTAAAGAATCATATCAACTTGTGGAAAATGGGCATCCGATGACCCCTTTAAAACAAGAACAATATCAGCTATATCAAATAACAAGTAACACGTTTTTTTTTTTTTTTTTCTTATCCTACTGGCAAATATTTTTCTTCAGATTTAAAAATCACAAAAATTTTGTCACAGGAACAAGACTTATTATCTTTTGTCATTCTGCTCCTCAAGTAATTGTACCCTGATTTAAGAATGTTTAGATATTTGTACCGGAAAACAAGGCAAAAAATCATTATCATTATACGAAAATCATTTTTTACAATGTACCACCAACTGCTGTCACTATCCAGTGAAGTTTGGGATTTTTGTGAAAAAAGTAAATAAATAAACCATAATATAATATAATATAATATAATATAATATAATATAATATAACATAACATAACATAACATAACATAACATAACATAACATAATATAATATAATATAACATAACAATATAATATAATATAATATAATATAATATAATATAATATAATATAATATAATATAATTTGGATGGACATACATGACAGTATTCCAGAGAAACAAACAATGTTTCAAGCAAACAATGATCAAAACTTTGTATTAGATACTGTATACTGTTTTACCAGTATGTTATCTTCCCCTTGAAGATAAAAATAACAGCATGATCCCACATTTCTACAGAAGCAGGGCTTCTCTAATCTGAAATCAACTAACAAGCACCCTGATGTTGTCCAGCCACATTTCAAACCAGGTTGAAACTAAGGAGTTGGGTGACGGTGCTGCAGGATGTGTTGTGTATGATGCTCGTCACTGTGCTAATTGGGCTCGTGTTATTATTACTGAACTCTGCATGAATCCGAGGGTGGGCGAGAGCGTTCTGGTCACTCTATGACTGACCAACATCATTTTATCGTATGTAGTGTTGATTAAGAGAGTCAGTGCTCTATATATGTGTGTATGATTACAGGCTGATACTAATAAAACCGAAAGAACATCTCCAAAAAAAAAAAAAAAAAAAAAAAACTAATTAGGCAATAGTGAAGCATACATTCTAGCACTAAATTTCATATTAAACATTAAAAATGGTCTTTTAGAATCTGTTTTGATTTGTTTAGTTTGATGAAAATTGAGTGTTTTTGGATTATTGTGATGTTTTTATCAGCTGTTTGGACTCTCATTCTGACGGCACCCATTTACTGCAGAGGATCCACTGGTTAGCAAATGATGCAATGGTAAATTTCTCATAATCTGTTCTCATGAGGAAACAAACTCATCTACATCTTGACTGGCCTGAGGGTGAATATGTTTAAATTTTTTGGTGAACTACTTTAAATAACTCAGCATAAACTCAAGGTTCTGCTAATGTTTTATTTGTGTGCACAGTCATTGCACATTTATTTTTTACAACTCTACTTCTCTATTCGACGCCTGCATTTCAAAGACCTTCAGCCTTGAGAAAAACAGCAGAAGTTTTTTGCACCCTAAAAAGCGAGGCAGTCCGTATCCTCCGATGACTCATTTGGCTTATCCTATGATGCGTTCAAAACTGCAATGCCTCATAAACTAGGTTCTGTCTCTATGGCAACAACCTGGGCCTTCAGTTTTACACAGTTATTGGATTTCAAAACAATGGGATTGACCCCCAAATCCAGTAGCGTTCTGGTTAGGCCACTGCAATCCCTGGTGCAGATCGACAAAGCAAACACATGCGGCATTTCACTTATTTTGCACCTATGTAAACATGAAACTAAAATGAATATGAATTATGTAATACTTCCTGGAATGATGCTATGCTATTCCACATCTATAATTACAAATGTATACAGACTTATATTATAAATATTGTACTGTATGTAATATGTAAGTGTGTCTATGTATGGGCTATTGGGGGTTATTCAATATTTTTCATTGCTGTCCTTTTCTAAAAATGCAAAAGCAAATCAGGTAAAGAAAACTGAGTTAAAGGAACATTACTGTTATGATGATTTTTTTTTAGCACATGTAAGCTTTAAAAAAGCATGTGTAAGCACCCGGTTCATTTCCTTTGGGTAAGATATTCCATCTTTATTAAAGGAGTCTGCTGTTATAATAGCCGATTCATATCAGTTATCATGATTTAAGGGTCCTCTATGAACAATATCTTTTTGATATAACAGACAAACCTGATTTCTATTTGATCTCAAACAGATTTACTTATCAAAAGGTCAGTGTGATATTAGTTGATTCATGACTCACTAAGAGACAAAATACAGGAATATCATAATTTAGAGCAGGGATTTTACAACTGGGGTCCAGGGGGCCACAAGGGGGCGCCAGGGGGGTCCATGAAAAAAAATACAAAATGTATTCTTAAAAAAAAAACAAAAGAAACTAAATATGCATGTAGTTTTGAGGAAAAATGTTTTGCATTTGTTTCTAAATGTTCATATTGCTTTCTTTGTAATGCACACTTTCCTATATTACAATAAAAAATATTATATTTCTTTCCAGATAATACAGTTTTAATAATTTTTTTGTTTTAGTTTTAATACAATGACATATAAAAGCCAGTGTGTTATCACAGGATAAATGGGTTTGCAGTGTTGTAGTACTTGAGACTCGGACTCGGTCTTGAGACCATATGTTAATGGTCTTGGTCTTGTCATGGACTTGTGTGCATTTTGACTTGGTATTGACTCGTACTCAAACATATTAGGAATCTGACTTATTCCCGAGTCCACTCAAGTCCCATTCAAAATATTTCATGATTATTACTGTATGTTAATATTTCTTTAAATTGATGTTTGATTGACACGTCCAATGATTGGTGATTTTCTTGTGCGCAACTGTGCATGACTTGAGACTAACGTTAGTGCTAAGGCAGCAGGACTGAGGTCAGGATGTCATGTGGAGCCTCTTAACTGTTGAAAATGTCTGCTACATCATCTATTATTCAGTTTGCATATAAGAGCCACAAAGACTTCATATGCAGTAAGACTCTAAAAAAGAAACATTCTGCGATATGTAAATTCTGCGGTACATCAATTACCGAAGCAAAGGGTTTGTTTACTTATATATCATTCAAAAATTCAGGGTAAGATTTTTTTTGCAAGGCTGCACTTATTTGATCACAAATGTTGTGAAATATTATTACAATTAAAAATGACCTATTTGAATATATTTTATAATGTAATTTATTCCTGTGATGCAAAGCTGTATTTTCAGCATCATTACTCCAGTCTTCAGAGTCACATGATCCTTCAGAAATCATTCTAATATGCTGATTTACTGCTAAAGAAACTATTATTATCAATGTTGAAAACAGTTGTGCTGCTTAATATGTTTTTGAAAACAATGATACTCTTTTTTGCAAAAGATCAGAATTTATTTGAAATAAATGTCTTTTGTAACATTATAAATGTCTTTACTGTCACCTTTAATCAATTTTACGCAACCTTGCTGAATTGTTCTAAATTTAATCTGTAAAAGATTAAAAATTTAATCTGTAATCTGTAAATTTAATCTGTAAAATTTGTAAAAGACTGTGAACATGTATTAGCTTAGAACACTTAAAAAAAACAAAAAAAAAACATTAGACAATCGACTTGACTTAAATGACACATTTTATGTCTAGAGTAAAATGAGTGGGTTTGGAACAGAGATGCAGTGAAAAGCATTCACAGGAAAACTAGAATTTAATTTAAAGGCGAAGTGTGTAATTTATATCAACACACAGCATCTTTAAGGGGTTCAACTTTATATCTAGTGTTTAACAGGAAACCCAGGCGAGTTCACTGGCTTACAGACAGTGCTATCTGTGTTTTTACGGGCAGCTGACACTGACACCTTCCTCAGGCTGTAAAGAGCGAACACATCGTTCTGATATAAGGTACATCTTTTATCCCTCCATCTCTCCACTTCAATGCTTTTTCTCTCTCTCTCTGCCCTCGGAAACACTATAAGCTATGAGTCACCACGCAGCGCTGAGCAGATATTGGCTTTTAATTGCCGACAGTCAGTGAGAAAAGATGTCTAAACAAACCATATCCACCAAGGGAAAACAAAAGGGATGGAAAACAGGGGTAATAAATGAAGGGCAGGATTATGGGATACCCTGATGTGGTCTGGTCAGTGTGCTGAGACGTGTGTGTGTGTGTGCACGAGTCCACAGTGCCGTCCACTCAAATGTTTCAGATCAATCCTGACAGATTTATTCACGTGTCAGTTCACCAGAGACTTGCTCTGTCTCACTCGTGGAAAACTCTGCAGGACTGACAGGAATTCACAGCTTCATGTATCAAAACAACAGTGATACTCTGACAGCGAACAGGTAAGAAGTCAGAGAGGATTCAGATGGAGATGGAAGAAATGCAAGAATGTGAACTTGAGGTTTCTTAGTCATGTGAAAAAAGCAAAAACATGTCTGAAGATCAACTAAGCCAGTGATTCCCAACCAGAGGGATGTGTAACCCAACTGGAACTTGGAAAAATTGTGATTTTGCTTTGTGAACTCTATACAATGATGTATAAACGAGTATAAATCAGTCTTGGAGGGTGAGTGTTATTTAAAGTGTCAAGAATCGTCCATCTAAATATAATATCTAAATATAATATAAAATAAAAGCCTATAATTAGCCATTTATGATTTTGAACAGTGAAATTATTTTCATTACAATTAAGCACTTTTAAATTCCCTTTTAATTCTCAGTTATTAATATACTTCTCAGTTCCAATAATAATAATTATTATTACTATTAAATTAATGAGTATTAAATATATTATTAAATATAATTAAATATAATAATTGTATAATATTCTATAAAATACAATAAATGTATTATAGATGTGTGTGTGTGTGTGTGTGTGTGACCTCACTCGTACAAATTTATACGATTTTTGCTAAATCGTACGTATTTTACGAGTTGCCAATTCGTATGAATTTGTACGAATGACCTACACCTAAACCTACCCGTCACTGGGGTTTAGACAAATCGTACAAAATCATACGAGTGAGGTCGTACGAATTAGCCACCTCGTAAAATACGTACGAATTGGTCGTGAGATAGCGTTGGTATGACAGAGGTATTACAACGTGAAGGTGATTTATGAGGACACCTTCTGTGTCCCTGTAATCCAAATGACTTAAAAACATCCTAAATGGAGTTTTTTGAAAATCTAAAAATGCAGAAAGTTTCCTGTAAGGGTTAGGTTTAGGGCGATAGAAAATACAGTTTGTACAGTATAAAAACCATTACGCCTATGGAGAGTCCCTATTAACCATAAAAACCGTGTGTGTGTGCAAAATATTACCCAGAAATTCCTTAAACACAATACATTGTAAATTATGATAGTAGGTGGATCAACAGCCTTTAAAACATTAATGTGACAATAACAGATCAGGTTGGCACATCTCCTACGCTTGAGAATCCCTTAAACCTGGAGATTGTAAATCTACGTCATTCCTGTTGGAACAGAGGAGGTGTTGGGATCTCACGCTGTCTCACAGTGTCAATCAGTCTTCACAGTTTCAGTCACAATGCCTGGAGTGACTCCTACACCAGCTCATGCAGTACGACAACACACACACAAAGCATTTGATTGCATTTTGCCACATGAACTACAGCATTGCACATCAAAAGTTTCTGTAAAACACTATAAACACTTCAAAACGATCTGTTTGTCCAACCAAAGGAGGGAAGTAATCATGAAACCTGTTTGTCATTATTTATGCAATTACATTTAGTGGCAATTTAAAGATGCAAGGAGGTAATGAGGCATAATTTACTACGGGTCATTGAAAGCAACCCGTTTAGATATCATTTAAAACCACGTCTCTTCTGCCTGTGCACACGCTGCACAAAAAGCATCAAAGTACTACGAAACACGCACCGCGGCCTTGTTATAGCAAAACCCAAGAGATGTAAGGAAAACAGCACTTTATATGTCTTATTTGTATTTAAGTCTTCTGAATGGTGAATCTCTAACCATTAAAGCCATTGCATCCATAGAACTGATTCTAGTTAGATCATTGTGCCAAAGGATTGGAGGAGCTTTTTACACTTTTCAGAGTCTGTCAAGTTCTATCAGATTTAATGAGAAGTACTTGTGAACTGCGGTGAACCGCAGATTTTCAATATGGATTAAAGTTCAGGCTTTGCTCTGAAACACTCTTGTCTAGAAAGAACATTTCAGACTTGATCTGAGGTTTTTCAGCTGTAAAGTCAAAACTCTTTTGTAGCTGACACATGCCAGAGTGTGCGATCGGTGCGAAGTGGATTTGCATGATTCTGCCTGGAGCGAAGTACGTTTGTTTGTTACAAAATCAGCGCTGGTGTTTCATCTTGTTATAAAATTGCACCGAGATGACTTTTTTTTTTTTTTTACTGGAGAAAGTAATATTATGGATAGAAGGCTTGTATTTTAGCCAGAAGAAATGGTTTCAAGTTAAAAACATCTCGATGGATTTGTTTATTACAAACACACAGCTTTTCTCTTCACAAGAGGTTAAATGATGGATTGGAATGTGGGTTACTTGTGGATTATTGTGATGTTTTTATCAACTGTTTGGACTCTCATTCTGACGGCACCCATTCACTGCAGAGGATCCATTGGTGAGCAAGTGATGTAATGATACATTCCTCCAAATCTGTTCTGATGAATAAACAAACTTGCACATTTTGGACGGCCTGAAAATGAGTAAATTTAATCAAATATTCTCTCTTTTTTTTGGTGAACTATTCCTTTAATTAATGGGATTTGTGTTTGTTTTGTGAGAATCACAACAGAGTGTCTTCCATAAGCTGTGCACGATGATTTGGCAAACAGTTGAGACTCTCCAGACCACATTAGATTAAACTGAAAGCCTTTAACAGACTCGTACATCTGCAATGAACCTCCTCTGATTTCTCTTATTCAATTTACTACGATATTCCGTTATGCCATGCAGAAAAGCTGAATCACAAAGACAGTTTTCAATTTGCTCAGTCACTTTAACACTTTCCGATTTAACCATTTGCAAGGCTGTTTGCAAAAGAACTGAATTCTTTCAGTTAATGAAGAGTGTTTCTTTCAGTTAATGATGAGTGTTTCTGTAACAGTTTTAATTGCATGATCCAAATTTAACGTCTTACCATATTGTGCCTCGTGATGAAAATGATAATGATGGGATGTTAACAGAACATATTCTTGGCATCGCCACACATTATAGGGACCCCATCTGTTAAAGATATTCTCTCTTATGTGGGACACAATTAAGTAGTATCTTGAACCTCTCCAACAAATCAGCTGATTTAGTTTACAGATCTGACTGTTCAGTTCTTTAATTTCAACTCAGTGACTGGCGAAGATTGTCAGTAGGCTACATAACTGGATTCAATTTTTTTTTCACACAAAGCTAGTGTAAGAGTTGCTTTTGTACCTTTTGTAAGTTTGAATACCTCAGTCGGAAAAAGAGAGGCTACAATTCTTCAAAATGTTTCCTATTGTGTTTCACCCAAGAAAGTCATATGGGTTTACAATTTTTCCATCACTAATAATCACTCCAAATCTCATGGTCTTTAGTTAAATAAACTGATCACACCTTGAGTAAACACATTATACTTGACTAGCCAACCAGTAATCCTTGAAAGTAATAGAAGATCAACAGTCTATTGTCTTCATTACAACTAAAGTGAGAAGAAAAAATTGGGCATCACAAACAAGTATTTTTTGAGTTTCAGTTGTTGTTGTTTTTTTTTTTTACCTTGAAATATCAGTTTCAAAATTGTTCTGATGGTACACTTACTTCTATAAAGGCGAATGATTTCTCTTTCCCACGCTCCACACTAAGGTCTGTTCTGGGAGTATGTAAAGTTGAAGAGAGGAAAAAAAAAATAAAAAATTTGCTGCGTGGGAACGAAATTCCGCGAAAAGGGTATTACTTTACGGCAGCAATAAATACACATGTACAGCTATACACTAGAATCACAACAGTAAATTCCACTTATTTAACTGTAGGGGGCTCTGAACTCGCAAAAATACACAAAACAGTTGTTCAGGTATCACAAGGTCTGTTTGTTGGAATTTCTTTAGTAGCTAAATATCAGTCACGGCAGCCTACTCTTTCCACCCTGCTGTCAGAATCTGTATAATGATGAAAATATGATTGTGTTTTCTTTGTCAGATCATTAAAAGAAAGCAAAAGTATAAAAGAATGAGCAAATAGCTGCTTCCTGGAGTGAAAGCAACACTGGAACCTGACAGGAAAAATAACTTTAAATATAGCCATTAAGTACAAATCATGGCTTTTACTGTTAGTACACAAAAAAAGTAACTGAGCTATTTTTTTGAACACCCACTTAACATTCACTAAATATAGGCTACTGTAAGAAAAATCGTGAAAGCATATAATGTAGGTTTCATGATTGTTCAAAAAGTTAGCCTACTTATAAAAATTACATCGTTGCACCCTCAAAACACGAATTCATTCAAATAGACCCTTCACATACGTTGCTTTCTGTAACTATGGACTGAATTAGCGACACTGTACTGTAAATAACTTAATTTCTAAGCGACTTGACGATTTTAAAGAGAACTGCATCAATGTAAAAGTAACATCTTTCATGCATGTCAAACTGAAGTCAAGTATGCCTCGAGAAAGCACTCAACATTCATAAACGCATGCAGAGATAGATGAATTTCATCACCTTGTTTGCCTGTGTCTCCGCAGAGCTCTGTTTGATCCAGGGATCCATACAGTTTCGGGGTGCTGCGTCCTTTCTCCATGCTTTCAAGCTCCACAACACACTTGAAGTTTGAGCTGGATCAGAATGCCGCTGCTTTGCTCTTCGGCCGGTGAATCAAAGCGCAGTTTGACTGATGGAGGTTTTTAAGTCGATGTCCTCGGTGATGCACACAGTGATGCGCGCGCCCGCACCTGCTGCTGATGCTGTGAGTGAGTGAGACACACTGATGCTCAACACAAGTATTCTCCCATTACCTGAAAGCGCCACCCTGTGAATAACGGGAAAAGTGACGTTAAGTTAAAATCTCTTTGTTTTCCTTCTGAAATTACATTTTTTAAAAGATCAAATGCAAAAAAAAAAAAAAAAAAAAAAAAAAAAAAAAATTCCGACCATTTTTGTATAGGGACTTCACCGTTTAAGTTTAGAAAATGTGCTAAATATCTGCTATTACACATGCACACATTTTAACATTATCCTCCTGAGGCCCAGAAAAAAGTTTTGTGAATTTAGTATTTTGTCATTACATTGTTTGGAGCATAAGAAAAAAATGGAAAAATAACAATTTTGAAAAATGATATTTTGGTAGGCTAGCAGTAGTATAGGGACCAATTCCCACTATTAACTAGTTGCTTTAGCATGCCTATTAACATATTGGCTGTTTGTTAGCAAGCTACATATAAAGCACTTATTCTTTATATTCTAAATCCCTAATCCTACCCAATACCTAAACTTAACAACTAGCTTACTATTAATAAGCAGCAAATTAGGAGTTTATTGAGGCAAAAAATGGTTTGTTAATAGCGAGAAATGGGCCTTAAAATAAAGTGTGACCGATATTTTTTTCGTGTTATGCTATGTCCTCTGTAGAGGACACCAGGACTAAAGATGATTCTCAGTTATGTTATGAAAGGTATAACAGAATGATTTGATATACCATTTTGCTTTATGCAGTATGTGTGTAAAATGGCCATAAGAGGGGTTTCCCATTGTATACAATGTATCTATACACTGTATCTAATTTTCATATTAATGTGTTCTTGGGGCAACATGTAATGAAAAAAGAAGTGTAATAATGGGAGTAATAATTGGCTAAATTTTCATAATTATATCTAATATTTCATAGGAATATTGAAACATAATTTCCCTATTCATTTATTGTGTCAATAAACACTATGTGTAATAAACATGCTTTTAGTCTTGGTGGCCTCTACAGTGGACATGTATGAAATTGATGTCCTGTTTCGTAACAGAAAGTCATATTTTGATTTAAAACCCCGTAACATTTTCCTGAGATGTTGATTTACGACGGAGTTTAAAAATAAGTCAGATTTAAATAAGCACAAAATATCATATTTCCATAAGAGTGTTACATTTGATCACTAAATTAATGTTGGCCATTTTTAAAGACCAAGGAGAGCGAGTGGTCATGGTGAAACTTCCAAGCATTTAATATCTCTGAAATGTGCTCTTTACAGAACAACCAGGCTTATAACTGTGGCATGTATGGTCTCAGAAAAATTCACTAAAATATAATGTCTGCTACATAGGACAAAAGTCTATTCCTGGGTCACAGGAAGTTATAAAAAAGTAATACGCACACAGAAAGTGTGTATGCTTTTTGATTTCAAGTGCTTACCAACTATAGTGATTGGTAACTGTCAGAACTTTTGATTGAAATGTTACCAAAATAATTAATAAAAACAACAAATACACAAAATAAATACATAAAATTCGTGCCATACATAAATTGGTACATGGTTTAAAAATACCAATTGAATAATAATAATAAATAATTAAATCCCACTCATTTTAACTTTAATTAGCATTGGAAAGCAAAATACAAAATACCACTTGAAGAAAATTTTAAAAATACTGTTAATTAGTATAGGCACAAATGTATGTAAAATCATATAAATGAAATATTTACATATTTTCTTAGGATGTTTTCTGTTAGTTCAAGTTAACGAATATTTGTGGAAAGTCAAAGGATGTAAATTTAACCAAAGCAACTTATAATTAGTACTTACCTTTAAAATGTGAATCGCTCTCAATATTTGGGTCAGTAGGCTCGATGCCTTTGTAATGTTCATATTCAAAAAAGTAAAAAGCAGACAGGCACTGCAACATTAATGCATTGTTTCATTAGAAAACACTTTATGACTGGCTATTCAACAAGTCCCTATCAGTAAAAGATTGATTCATGTCACAAATTCTTAGAAACATTTTATCAGCGCTACAGCCTTTCCTCTATGATAACACAAGCATGTGCTTAAATTAATCTGCATTGTAAAACAAGTGGTTTATCCCAGTCAACAGTCAGGACATAAAAGTTAAACACAGTATGTTTGCACTGTGAATGAGGCCTGCAGAAAATGTTTGTGTGGGTTGGATTTCAGCTTAAAGAAGGGTTACAATTTGAAGGCATCTTGCTGAACCATTAACAGCCTGGTTGCATTGATAGATTATGCTTCTGAAGAAACCCTTTGAGTAGAAAGCACTTTTAGCTATGTGGTCTGACCCTGGTGTCAGTGCTGTTAGATTTGAGCTTTAATTCTGATCTAAAGGAAGCAACATCAACACTGACACATTGCTATGCCATGAAATGTCAACATGGCAAATTCACACTCACTGATTACATACTAATGCCATAAAAACGATTAACGCTGGGTCAAAGTACACCACTTGTTACGATGCAGAGCATATCAAGACATTTAGACAAAATGACAAAAGCTTGACTTTATGCATTTGTTGAAAGATGAAATTATTTAATAGATGTGTTTTGATTTCATACAATGAAATGTTAAGAATATTTATTCCCATCTCTCTCTCTCTCTCTCTTTTCACAAACATGCCACTCTACAAGCTGCTCTACAAGCTGTACAGGAAAATTTACTCAAGAACAAGTTTGGGAAGCTGTTTTTCTCAATACAGGTTTCGCAAATTCATTTCTAAGCCAAGTGTTCCCAATACCTTAAACTGGAAATTAGATACTTTTACTATGATTATCTTCAATAAACCCCTGTGCTATTGACACTTAATTGTGGAAAATGTGAGTGCCTCATGCACAATAAATTAAAAACAAAGTCTCTGCATAACAGGCAACTGAGGCTTAGCTTCAGATCACAAATATTTGCAAAACATAACAATGAGTGGTAAAGAAAGGGTGTGAAGATGTTAGAAACAAAAGGCACTATTTGCTCGTGTGGCAGTTTGGCAGAGAAGACATCCTTAATGTAAGCAAACAAACCAGATTAGTTCATCTCCAGTCATAGTCCATCAGTTTATGAAAAAGCTGGCCTGTAAAACAACAAATTTTCACAAAAAAAACCAAAAACAAAACAGATGTACATTTTGGGATATTCAAGTATACTGTATTGGAGCTGTAATGATTCTCTCAAAGCCTTAAATAATCCCAAATAGAGATTTATCTGTCTTGAGAGAGTAATTAACTCATAACTTCATCCATCATGGATATTTTGATGAAAAAAAAATTAAAAGATTTTCTTACTTAGTTTTTTTGTCTGATTTTATTACAAATATTTCAAAAACTAAATCAAGATACATTTACTTGAAAATGAAAATGACTTCAGATATTAAGTCATTAATGTGGTGTCAATGGGGTAAGAAAAATAATTCCCTTTGAGTTGTTTATTTTTCTTATCCCACTGACAGATATTTTCTTGTTTTTTTCTTGTTTATAAACATACTTTTTTTTCCCCAGAAAACAAGACTTAATATTTTGAGAGGTACTGTGACAAAATAGAGTTGTTTTCTGAAAAAAAAAAAAAAAAGATTCAACGTTATTTTTCTTACTCCACTGACAAATATATTTCTTTTTTAATCATAAACTCACTTAATTTTGATACATTATATTAGAAAACAAAACTTATGTCATTGGTTATGTCATTACTTCAAGTAAATGCATATTTTTTGTAGTGGAAAACAAGACAAAAATACAGAGTTAGAAAATAATTATTTTCAGTGTACTGAACAGTTTCAGTGTTATTTCACTCTTAGTTCTTATAATTTGCCCTCTGTTTAGAAGTCACTCTTTGCTTCCATTGATTAAGATTTATCCACTGTCCACTTGTTATTCTCTCTGGCGTCTTCCATAGCCGTCTCAAGCCAGTCTTTCTCCTGGTCTGACTCAGACTCGCTCATCTCAGTGTCGGCGGCCAGCAGGCGTGAGTAGTTTATCCGGCGCTGCCGAGGAATCTTCCACTTGAGTACAGCAAGAGAGCTGCTCCACAAAGCCAGAGTGACCGCCGTGCCTTGGAAAAGCACCTGGACCCCAAACTTTTGCACCACAAACCCAGCCGCCAGACTGCCAAACGCCGCTCCCAACTCCAGAGAAAGCACCTCAAACAGCCTTAAAATGGTCTTTTCGGTGCCAGGAGTGGCGATGTCTTCGCTTTGTGATGTTACGGACCACCAGAGGGCACCGGTGCTGAAGCCCGCCAGCAGTTGAGCGGGTATTACAGCCCACGGACCCCATAGGAAGGAATAATAAAGACACTGCAGGGCTAAACTAACAACGGCGAGCACTAGCAACCAACCGTGGTACTTTAGAAACCGGGAGAGACGCCCAGCAAATGGAACAAAGCCAGATTGGCTTAAGTGCGCCAAGGCTAAAGAGATGCCCATGTGAATTTCGGTGGCACCGCAGTCTTGCATGTGCCATAAGAGGAAATCTGACACAGCTGAGCTCACCATGCCCATCAAAACGACAGTGACGGCACAAAGTATTGCCTGCGAGTTCCCATGCACCAACTGTAGTGCCTTAAAGCCTCCACTAGTGGGCCGCTCACGCTTGCGGAGGTAGATAGGTAGCAGAGCGGCTGTAGGGACGGTTAGGATCATAAATACAGTGTAGGAGTAAAACTCCAGCGTAGTTCCTGTAAGACAAAACAGGCTGGTTACAAGTACTCCAACTGCACAGTTGCCAAAAGCGGCTCCAAGTTGCTTCCAGACCTTCACGCCGTTATGGCGGTCAGTGGCGTCTACGAAATCCAAGTATTCGTAGAGTCCATCATCCGCCGTCCACTCCAACGGGGCAGCCATGAACTCCCACAAACCCATCACAATGAGAACCAGAAAGAACATTTGATGCTGGGCATCCATAACTTTTAGGCTCCCCAGGAACTCAGTGTGAGGATCTTCTTCCTGTTCAGGCTTCTTCAAAGATCTCAGGCCTCGTGCTGTCCAGTTGGAGCTTACAAGTGTGGTAACTTCGACAGGGTGTTCGGTACTTACAAATGTTTGGTTTATTGAGTAAACAGTAGTGTTTGATTGCGCTGGGACCGTCGTCCTCTCTAGAATGGCGGTGGGATCAGCATCGGGTTGACTAGCGTTACACCGTCCACTTTCAGCTTGGATTCCTGCGGATGGGAAGAGCAGAAGAGTCAAAGCCACCAATGCCGAGCTGAGCAGAGAGCCCACTATGAGCGTCCGCCGCTTGTTGTACTGTCTGGCGAGGACGCTGGAGAACGGGCGCCACACCAGAGCGAGCAGGTGCTTGGATGCCATGATGATACCAATCATGGTGGCGCTGAGACCCAGGTGTCGGAAGTAGAGGGTCAGGAAGGGAAGGAGGCAACCGGAACCACAGGAATGGAGGAAGTGAAAGACGCCCGCCAGCCGCAAGGCTCCCTTCACATTCCACTGCTTGCTCTTCTGCATTGCGCCCTTCTTCATCATGTTTGTCGACTTCAGTTAGTGCTCTGTGTGGATTAAAAAGAAAATTTAATTAAGTGAAAAAATAAATGCAACTTTACAGGTCAATTAAGTACTGTATACAATGGTAAAGTGGTTGTATCAGTTTGTCCAAAAAAATGAAACAAAACATAGTATTATTATGGTAGTACCACGGTACTTTTTGTGGAATGTTTAGAATTTTTGTTGCTTTGTTATAGAAGTTATTTTATATTTTCCATTGTGTGATATTATTTACCTTTGCGTGATATTATTTATTATTTAAATATGTAAATATAAAAACTAAATAAATGGGTAAAAATAATATATATATATATATATATATATATATATATATATATATATATATATGCTATTATATCAGTGCTATATTAATACCATAGTACTCATTGATAGAAATTATATTTAATTTTACATTGTCTATTTCTAATGGGTAACACTATTTTACACCAAAGAAAACAATGCACTACTGTATTTAAATATTATAATTGTACTTTATAACATAAAACAACATGGGTTAATTGGCTCCATATGGAGCAAAACTGTGTCCAGTAAACCGCATTTAAATCATACACACAACACATCCCCTCACCATGATTTCCTAAAATAGGACACTTCTAGAAAGCGAAACATCGTATGAGAGCAAAGTAAATTAAAAGTGCATGTTAAAAAAAAAATAATAATAATACGGAAGAGAACGTGCAGTCAGTGTATCGCAATTTCACAAAATGAAACCTGAGTTTAAGCAGATGTTTTCCATGAAAGTCTCTTGTAATCGTATGAGCTGGCTTAAATAAAAAAATAAAATAAATAAATAAATTAAAAACTGACAGACGTTTTAACATCTGCGAGTAGCCTACACGACAAACTCTGAGTACAGGTAACATCACCATCGTGCACCTGTTGTGCCTTTGCTGTTTACCTGAGATCTATCGTAGCCTATCCGTAAACTCATGGTTTGCTTGACAGGATATTCTCGATTAAAGTTTTCTTTGGCTTTTCATGTCCACACCGTGTCCTAATCCAGGTAAGGTGTAACAAATTTTCTTTCTCTTTGACAAACAACCAATGGCGGACCTCAGCGTTTCGAGCAAACTCTAGTTTACTACGCCACCTGTTGGTGAGATGATGAACTTACAGAATAACACACTGCACCTTTAATTCAACGAGTTATAAAATATATTACTTTACAGTTATTGGCACTCTGCTCAAAAAATAAGTCAAGAAGAAAATGTTTGTTAGCTCAAATAAATAAAAGTCGGGCGCATTGCATTGTGAAATACAATATCCCACACAATGTGCTAATTGTTGTAGCCTACAGCACATTTTGGCAAATGTAACAGGTTTCCATACTTGCATATTACACACAGTGTATATAAAAAAACTAGGGTACCATGCTATTCTGATCTAAATGCTAAACAACAAAGGCTGCATCCAAAATTGCATACTTCCCTAGTAGGCAAAAAAAAAAAAAATAAATAAATAAAATAAAAACAGTGTGAGAAAAGAGTAGTATGTTCGAATTCAAAGTATTCATAAAACAGTAGGCAAAAAGTACCCAGATGATGATTCTTAAGTAAACATAGGATGGACACTTTGATATACCATGAAGCTACGGGACACAACTGATGGCAGAGGTCACATGACAGTGACAACATGGCGACTGTAGTACATCTAAATGTAGTAGGCGGCCTATTGTATGCCTATACACTTCCATACTACATAGAACATACTTTTAACAGTTGTAAAGTAATTACTTATTCAAAAGAAGTAGAGAGTATGCGATTTCAGATGCAGCCATCATCTTCAATGAGTTTTATTTTCTATCGTGTTAATTAATAGCAAGTGTCAAATGAAAGTCTAAGTGCTGCCAAAGTGTTAAATTGCATGTCCAAGTATCATACAGACACATTATTGTCATGAAAGTAAAAAAAAAAGTAGTGTAAACATGACATTTTAAAATGTGCAGACTGCAGGACGCTTTACAAAGATTGAGGTCGATTTACAGATACCATCTCAACACATTCAGATAGTCTATGAACACCATATCTGTTCACAGTTCAACAGGAAGTCATGGCCTCTTGAGGTTACATGTATTTTAGGCAACAGAGAAGAGATAAAAAGAGGAAATGCACACATACTAAACACTAAAAGCCTTTGAGAGGTATCAGGTTTCAGTTTGTCTCGTGACTCAAGCTCTTATATCATGAATTCGAGTCGTATTGTCATTGCTCAGTGCCACAGAAGGTGTTTATTGGTAGCGTGAGGGTCTTGTTGACATATTTGCCCAGCGGTTCACCTCCCTCTCCCAAACTGTACTTGGATTTTGTACTCGGCTGATGAGAGTATCCCGGGTCCAAGCACGGAGAAATTTCAATGCTGTGGGCAAAAGATAACATGTATGATTCCTCTGGAACATATGTTACACATAATGTGTCACGTTGGCCATTAATAAAAGCAAAAAAAAAAAAAAAAAGAGGGTCAATACTGTTGGTATTTTATGTATAGAAAGGCATTATAATCTGAATGCTCACCTCTGGACATTCTTGAATGTTTTACGTGGGTCTTTATCCAAACAGACTGTGAATGTCTGCTGCTCTAGAACTCTGATATTGGCACTAACAGCTCTAAATGAATGCTAAAACAGGATTGTTACTTCAGTATTTCATTCAAGATTAGTACATGTCACATCTAGAACAGAAAAATTACTCTGTTATAAGTTTAACATGTTCACTTACTGTGCTGGGCCTTGTGGGATTCACATCTTGGAAACTTATGCTGACACTGTGTAGACCTGTAGACCAAAGCGCCACATTAAAAATAAGGAAACCTGCGTCTTTATTTCTTTTCCTTATCTAAAATATGTATCAGTAACTTCTTGTTGTTGTCAATGGTGAGTCTTTAATAAATACTGCCAGCCAAGAGTCTAAAAACTAAACTAAACTAAAAACATTTATGTTAACAGAAATAATCAACATAGATATATAAAAAATGTATTTTATTTCAGTTAGTTGCTGAGGTAGCATTTCTAATTTTACTGTACTAATAGTACTAAAATGACTACAATGAAACAAAATAAACAAAAAAATTAAAATAAATAGATACCTTAAAAAAAAGAATAAAAACAAAAACTTTAAAATTAAAATGAAAACAGAAAATATAAAAATAATTAAAAATATGAATAAATACTACAAAAGTATATTAATGATACTAAACTAACAATGTTAACACTAAGCGCAATGCTACCACTATTGCAATGACAAAGAATGTTTTAATATTTTGTGGCGTACTTCTGACTCTGCATGAAGGCAAGACACTGATCAACATGCCACTTGTCTGCAAAGACATTCCCATCTCCTTTTCTCTGTCACTTATTGAGGCCTAAAAGAAATGTAAACACCAAAACCTTTATGACAGATTCTGTATTGTAAGAGTGCATACAGTAGAAACTTTATGCAATTATTCTGCATATTATTTTTTTGCACATTATGCACGTATTTACATGTTTTTATTCAAAAAAGTAAACATTTTCTTTTGCAAGATTTTAATGCATTTATTTAGCAGGGACACATTAAATTGCTAAAAAAAAAAAAAAATGTCATATCAAATACCAAATTAGAATGATTTCTGAAGGATCATGTGCCACTGAAGATGAGTAATGATGCTGAAAATTCAGCTTTGCATCACAGGAATAAACTTCATTTTAAAATATATTCAAATAGAAATCAGTTCTTTTAAATTGTAGTAATATTTCACAGTATTAGTGTTTTTACTGTCATTTTCATCAAATGAATGCAGCCTTCACTTGTAAAAAGTTACCAACACAAAACTTTTAAATGGTGTATATTAAAAACATAATACAAAATTTTTAAATTCTTATATTTACCCCCCTCCCCCTCCCCCTCCTCCCCTCCATCCCCTCCATCCCCTCCATCTCCTCCATCTCCCCCTCCATCCCCTCCATCCCCTCCCCCTCCATCCCCCCCTCCATCCCCTCCCCCTCCATCTCCCCCTCCATCCCCTCCCCCTCCATCTCCTCCCCCTCCATCTCCCCCTCCATCCCCTCTATCTCCCCCTCCATCCCCTCCATCCCCTCCCCCTCCATCTCCATCCCCTCCCCTCCCCCTCCATCCCCTCCCCTCCCCCTCCATCCCCTCCCCCTCCAAATTGTCAATAAAATACTCACCTTTCTATAATTAATTGACACAACTGCACCATGAAATTCTTGTGGGTTGTATTTTTTGTAACGCACTGAACCTTTAAGGCAAAATTGATGGCAAACATTTAGTAAAAGCAGATGAAAAAGTGCTGAGATATAGGCTATGATGTAATAAAAGTCAAACATTTCAAAAATGAAAATGACGTCAGCACTTTTAATTGTGTCTTTAAATGTGGCTCTGTAGCGTTTGACTTCAGGAAAGTCCATGACGAGTTGAGCCACAAACACCTCCTCCACTGTGGTGCCGCTGAGGCCAGAGAAGCAGATCTAGACATGAGAACATACAGACCTTTGACATGGAAAACAACCCACAAGCTCTACAATCATGACAAACTCTTGGTAAGCACAAGAACAATCTCCTTTTCACACAAGTATTAATTCACTCAATAAGACAAGAAGATGATAATCATTGCACGATTCAATCCAACCTTGACAGAGTAGATGGGAAGGTGCACCGGATGCTGGCTGACACGTGTGTAGTATGAGATGATATCTAGCAGGAAGGTGTTGGGGTCTGAAGATTCACTCTGAGTTGACTTCTACAATGGCATCAATTAAGAGGAAGGTTTAAAAACTCCCCGAATCACTAAATATACATATATATTTATATCAAGAAGGCAAGTAGAGAAGCATGTTCTCAGTTTCAATTCCACAAATTATAGAAATTATAGCAATTAACTTTTAGGGCCAGCAAAGCCTTCTCTTCTGTTTTAACAGGACTCTAAATAAATAATTTAATTTACATATTTTTACCATTTTCATCCCAAATGTTGTCCATGTAAATGTCATTTCATTTGGTACATAATTGTAGACAGACGGACAGAAATAGCAAAAAAATTCTTCAGACACCAAGAAAAAATGTACAGTAAGCCTGTTTAGTTGAATTGCTGCACAGATTCTTTAGAGCTATCAAGCATTTTCTTGCCTACATTATCTTAATTTCAGTGAAACAGTTACACGAATGTACCCTAATTACAGTAACAGTAGAGAAAGGACAGTGAATAATTCATGATTGCGAATAAGGGTTGGAAGCCAGAACCGGTCTGATTACAGAACAAATGACTCTTATGAACCGGTTCTTTTTAGTGAATCAAAAACATACAGCGCAACTAAATTACTAACGTTCAGATGCTGAGAGAATTACATTTTTGAGCCGGTTCTTTTTGGGAAATCAACACATATAGTTCAACTGACTCCAAAAGAAATTATTCTTACGAGCTAGTTAGTTCAGTAAATCAAAAACATACAGCTTCCACAGTGTGACAGAAAAATACAGCGCAACCAGTTCGACTGTCGACTGAATGACTCTTATGAACCTTTATTTTATTTTTTTATAGTGAATCAAACACATTCAGCACACCCAGCGTACTCCGACTCTTGAACGAATGACTTCAATGAGCCGATTCCTTTTAGTGAATCAAACATTTACACCATCTCCAATGTAGTTTGACTCCTGAATGAATGACTCTTATGATCTGGTTCTTTTTGAATCAAACGCATTTACAAATATCTGTATCAATCAGAGTTGTTTCTGACTAGTTGTTCATATAACAAAGTGATGTTAAATATACATATTATGCACTTTGTCAGTATAAAAAAAATAAGAGAATGAAATATGCTCTCACAATTTTCAGTCTGTTTAGTATTGTTATTTAACATATTGTTAAGGCAAACTAAAAATACTGTCATTTTGAAAATCCATGCAAGATGTAAACATAACTTTTGCAATGATTATTCCACATGTATCTAATATAATATAATATTTATCCCATAAAAGCATTTAAAAGACTGAAGGAACAGCTAAGGATCTGGAATTTGAGATGATATCTAGCAGGAAGGTGTTGGGGTCCGAAGATTCACTTTAATTTCACTGCTACAATGACATCAATTAAGAGAAAGGTTAAAAAACTCCCCAAATCTCTAAATATAGGCCTATATATTTATATCAAGCAACCAAGCAGAGAAGCATGTTCTCGGTTCACACTCCACACATTATAAAATTGATAAAGAGATACAAAGCCTTCTGTGCTGTTGTAAAAGGACTCAGAATAAATCATTTAAATATGTTGCCCCTTTCATTCTCATTAATCTTTATGTTGTCAATGTAAATGTCATTTCATTTCATCTATGCAAGATGTAAACAATAATTTTGCAATGATTATTTTACATTATTACTGAAAAAAAAAAATCAGATTTAACAATGGAATTTAATTTCTTTTTCCACATATTTATCCCATTGAAAAATTGTTAATGGAACTGCAAAGGATCCAGAATAGATATAAAGAACTGGAAACAGAATTATTAAATTCTAAACAATTCCCATTCATACTGTGGACTCTTTAAAAGTGTAATAATTACCATTTGGGCCAGTTTTAGTATCATGGCTCCCAAATTGTTGATATTACAGTCATACCACGGATCCACGCTTCCCAAATATCCTGCCAATGTCAGCATGTCTTCAGGAACACCCTCCTGGAAAGCACATATATTACAGTGAGCGGTCATTGTTGGTGTTTTTTAAATGAAAACTAAAGCAAAACCTATTTTACCTGAACAGGAGAAAGCATCTGGTCAGTCACTGGAATGTAATACATCTCCATATTCACTCTCTTTGTCAGCAGCAAATGTCGTGCCTCCCTTTTCCTGAGCACAAACATAAAAAGATGAAAACATCACAAATTGGTCTCACACTTTTTTTTAAATGCAAAGGTAAACTGTGTAAAAGAATGGATGGAAACATCTTACCGTATAGTGTGGAGAGTCTTGGCGAGCCGTCCTAGCGTTCTGTCGTCTCCCATTACAAGGATCCGAGCTGTGAGGTTCCTTTCCTCTTTAGTGAGGCTGTATCCTCCATTTACCTTAATGGCCTCCATCATGAGCGTCATTCTGTTGCCAGCTTTGGGACATCGCACACACTGCCTCCTGTAGAAGGACTGAGAGCTGCTCTGCTCCTCTGGGCCGCCCTGAGACTCCAGCATTATAGAGGAGAGCTCGCTGATGGGCATGTCTCCCTCTATGCCGCTGTCCGTGGACACGGTGGACATGACAGAGGTGCGCTTCAGGTCATCCTCATCCAGACAAGCAGAGTTTCGGTCCGCAGGAACCATCAGTGCAAAGTTAACCAGCTCGTTCCCTGTTTAAAAGGAAATGTAAAATGTACCATGTTGGATCTGTTTTACATGAAAGCTTGTTTCCATCATGAGATAAAAATATAAAAAAGTAATTTCTCATGGAATTTTGAAAAAAAAAAAAAAAGAAAAGTCAAAATACTTATAGATATAAACTATAAAAAGGCAGTTTTTTTTTCTCTGAGTTTACATCTCACAATTCAGTTTTTTTGTTTCCACCTCAAATACAAAATAAAAATGGCCACTTTTTATCTCACAATTCAGACTATTCTTATAAAAATGGCAATTTTTTATATCTTGCAATTGTAAGTTAACATCTCACAATTCTAACTTTTTTCTCTGAATTCTACATCTTACAATTATTTTTTTCCAACCACAGAATTAAAAATAAAAAAGGTAATTAACACTTTTTATCTCACAATTCAGACTTTTTTTTCTCTGAATTTACATCTTGTACTTCTATTTTTTTTCAACACGAAATAAAAAAATTAATTGTGACTTTTAATCTAACAATTCAGATTTTTTTTTTGTGTAATTGTGAGATTATATCTCATAATTCCAATTTTTCTACTCAGAATTGTGATTTTTTTTTTTTACATCTCGCAGTTGTGAGCTCTACACTTTAAATTTTTTTTTAAAGTAATTAAAAAATTTAGTAATTCTAACTTAAAATATTGTAAAAAAAAAAAAAAAAACAACAACAAAAAACAAAAAAACAAACAAAAAAAACAAAACAAAAACAAACTGTTAATAGGTTAACAGTAAGTTCCCATACTATGCTATGCTATACAGGGAAAAACTGTAAAAGATTAGTTATCAGTTATGTACATTTGGGGTTTATGTTACATCTTCAGTTGTTTAATGAATGTTTATTGCATTATTTTAGTGTCGTGTGTTACTAGTATGAAGGTGTTTTGTGTTTCCGTGAATTACTTTCTGTATATTACTATATACTTCAGCTTGTGGGAAAGCTACTTGTTATGAACTTTGATTCTTCATGTGGCTTTATCTTTTACCATCTGCGTTATTATGGTGGTTGTCAGTATATGTTAAAGGTACAAAATAGATTTAAGTAGCAGTGTGCGTTTTTGAATTTACTGGTTTGGATTCAAATTTTCTTGTTTTATACTGTAAAATTTACAGTTTGTTCTTTTTTTGTCTGTATTTTTCTTTTTCTTTTTTTTTTTTTTTACAAAATTATTATGGAAACCAAAGCTGCCAAAATTATTTTGTAAAAACAACAGATTTTTTTAATACAATTTTTTTTAATTTATATCTCAGAACTGCAAAAACAAAGTCTGAATTGTGAGATAAAAGTCATAATTTTATTTGTGGTGGAAACAAGCTTTCATAGTTTTAAGGGTACAAGCATTTGTTGAACTATCAGCAGCAGAGCTCACATATCTCATCCTCTTTTGTCCAGACATGGAAGCTGACCTCAGGACTGGGCAGCTGAGTTTCTGCTTGCGAGGCTGGACATGACGGATCTAAAAAGACCAAATGTGTGAACAAACTACATGTTTGAGCTTGTTTGGAATAAATAGTGTCTTACTGGACTGTGGTGAGGACATGTCTACCTTTTGCAGCAGTCAGGATGTCTTGGTAGATGTCTTGTAATCTTGTTTTGTACTGATTATCATCAGAAGGTCCATCTTCTGTTCTCTGCTCTAGGATGGTGACGAGATCCTGGAAGTGGAACTCCAGCTCTTCACCTAAATGCTGAAATGAACAAGATATGCACAGTTATTTAGTGTCCAGGACTTTTCAGCGATGACTTTATGGACGTCTTAATCGCCTTTTTGGTAACTTTGTGCTTTAACTGACCACGACATTGCATGAAGATATTGCAAACGTATGTGTTTGGAGAAACTATAAGAGCGAATTTCGGTAGCAAAAATACCTGTAGCACAATATCACATGTGGTGAAGCTTGATAAATATAATCAAGTTTGATCCTGTTAATAGTTTAAAGCTGCCTTAAAACTGTGCGTGCATGTAATATGTTATATATGAGTTACATTAAGAACATGTCTCTGAAATGGTTTTCAAAACTGCCCTGGAGCATCCTAGCACTGTCTCCCTCATCTAACACACCCGATTCAACTCGTCAGCTCATTAGGAGAGACTGAAATGGGTCAGAAAAGATGATGAGAGCTGAGAGAAAATACGATGCGTGTCAGATCCTCGTCACGTTCAGCAGCGGCAGCTCTTAAAGAAATAACAGCCAAAACAACCTTATAACCAGCTGCTGTGATGTCTGTTCATCAAGAACAAAAGAAAAAAAGAGGAAATCAATAACTTTTATATAGCTGTAAGTATTTATCTGTATTTAGTTTAGAATTTAGTGTTTGATAACTTTATTCAATTTCTGTATATTTCTGCTGAGGGGCACAGGTAGCCTCGCTAAATATAACATTTATTATAATGGGTTTATGTGAAGATTGTTTTAAGTTCACTTAAATTAAAAGTTATTTTTAAAATCTAATAAATGTTAAAATTGATAGCTCTTAATTATAATGTAATGTTTAATGGCTATAGTCAATGGTTAAATATTAGGGGAAATTTTTTTTTTATAGGAAAATCAGTATTATTGGTATCAGCGATACTGGCCTTCAGTCATAAAAAAGATGCCATTAAACAAATATTAAAAATATGTTGTTTGTACATTAATTTGAAGATTGAATGTGAAATTATTGCAATATAAAAGTATATTTAAAAACTTTAATGTTAGGTGGGATTAATCGTGATTAATTTCAGAAAAAATGTGTGATTAATTACTTAATTTTTTTTTAATGGATTGACAGCACTAATATATATATATATATATATAGACTTTTTTTTCTCTGAATTTACATCTTGTACTTCTCTTTTTTTCAACACGAAATAAAAAAATTAATTGTGACTTTTTATCTAACAATTCAGATTTTTTTTTGTGTAATTGTGAGTTTATATCTCATAATTCCAATTTTTCTACTCAGAATTGTGATTTTTTTTTTTACATCTCGCAATTGTGAGCTCTACACTTTAAATTTTTTTTAAAGTAAAGTAATTAAAAAAATTTAGTAATTCTAACTGTAAAATATTGTAAAAAAACAAATAAAAAAAAACAACAACAAAAAAACAAAAACAAACTGTTAATAGGTTAACAGTAAGTTCCCATACTATGCTATGCTATACAGGGAAAAACTGTAAAAGATTAGTTATCAGTTATGTACATTTGGGGTTTATGTTACATCTTCAGTTGTTTAATGAATGTTTATTGCATTATTTTAGTGTCGTGTGTGATTAATTACTTGATTAATTTTTTTTTAATGGATTGACAGCACTAATATATATATATATATATATATATATATATATATATATATATATATATATATATATATATATATATATACACATATACATACATGTGCATCTAAAAAAATTAGAATACCGTGAAAAAGTTCATGAATAGTCAAAAATCCAGTATCTCAAATTATTAGAATACTTCCTAAGATCAATTTAAAAAAAAAAAAAAAAAAAAAAAGGTTTTGCAAAACAGAAAAGTTCAAGTTTTTTAAAGTATGTTCATTTATGTACTCAACACTTGGTCGGGGCTCCTTTAGTACAAATGACTGCATCAGTGAGGTGTGGCATGGAAGCGATCAGCCTGTGGCACTGCTGAGGCACTATTGAGCCTTCAGCTCGTCTGTATTGTTGGATCCACTGTTTCTCATCTTTCTCTTGAAAATATCCCATGGATTCCATATGGGGTTCAGGTCAGGCATGTTGGCTGGCCAATCAAGCACAGTAATATCATGGTCAGCAAACCACTTGGAAGTGCTTTTGGCACTGTGGGCAGGTGATAAAGTCCTGCTGGAAAAGGAAATCAGCATTTCCATAAAGCTTGTCAGCAGATGGAAGCATAAAGTGCTCCAAAATGTCCTGGTAGATGGCTGCATTGACTTTGGACTTGATGAAACACAATGGACCAACACCAGCAGACGTCACAGCATCCCAAATCATCACTGACTTCGGAAACTTCACACTGGACTTCAAGCAGCTTGGATTCTGTGCCTCTCCAGTCTTCCTCCAGACTCCAGACCTTGATTTCCAAATGAAATGCAAAATTACTTTTATCTGAAAAGAGGACTTTGGACCACTGAGCAGCAGTCCAGTTCTTTTTCTCCTTAGCCCAGGTAAGATGCTTCTGACGTAGTTTCTGTTTCAGAAGTGGCTTGGTAGCCCTTTTCCTGAAGACGTCTGAGTTGGTGACTCTTGATGCACTGACTCCAGCTTCAGTCCACTCCTTGTGAAGCTCTCCCAAGTGTTTGAATTAGCTTTGCTTGACAGTATTCTCAAGCTTGCGGTCATCCCTGTTGCTTGTGTACCTTTTCCTACCCAATTTCATACTTCCGGTCAACTTTGCATTTAATATGCTTTGATACAGCACTCTGTGAACAGCCACTCCTTTCAGTAATGACCCTCTGTGACTTACCCTCTTTGTAGAGGGTGTCAGTGATTGTATTCTGGACCATTGACAAGTCAGCAGTCTTCCCCATTATTGTGGTTTCAAAGAACAAGAGATACTCGGAATTTATACTGTAGGGATGGTCATTTATTGAAACTCAAATGTAAATGTTCTAATATTTTGAGATTTTTGACTTTCATGAGCTGTAAGCTCTAATCATCAAAATTAAAACAAACAAAAAAAAACTTTTGAAATGTTTTACTTTGCATGTAATGGATCTAAAATATATGAAAGTTTCACTCTTTGAAATAAGTTACAAGAAAAAATTAACTTTTTCACGATATTCAAATTTTTTTGAGATGTACCTGTATATACATATATATACACACACACACACACACACACACACACACACACACTAATACGTAAAAAACTCAAACTAAAAAACTGTTTTTTTTTATTTGTTTTTTTTTTTACAGTATTTTGAACCATGTAAAACTTACATATCTATACATTGTTTTTTTCAAAGAAAATTTTATTGAGTAAAATCCATTAAATTGATCAAAACTGACAGCTTCAAATAAATGCAGCTATTTTTAAATTTCTATTCATCAAGGAAAAATGTATCATGGTTTCCACACAAAAAATATTAAGCAGCACAAACGTTTTCAACATTGATAATAATAAGAAATGTTTCTTGAGCAGCAAATCAGCATATTAGAAATATTTCTGATTAGATGTGACACTGAAGACTGGAGTAATGGTGCTGAAAATTCAGCTTTGCATCAAAGTAATAAACTACATTTTAAAATATATTCAAATAGAAAAACAATATTTTTAATAGTAGTAGTATTTAACAATATTAATATTAACTAAACTAAATAAACTTAAGTTGTACCTTTTAAGGATGAGATGAGGGGGATGGAAAGGTGTGAGCAAGGTAGGCAGGTGTCAGGCAGGCAGGGCAGAATGGATGGATCAAACAAATAATATTCCAAAATGGATTCCAGTAATCCATACAAAGGTTAGAGCAGGGTTGAAAGGATACAAACTCAAGATCAAATAATCAAAAAGAAAATAGCAAAGCAAATAGCCTTAAAGAACTTATATGCCTAGTAGGTTGGTAGAATGCTTCTTTGTTCTTTGTTCTCTGGCTAAAAAGGTGAGAGGCAGCCATCTTTAACTTCACTGCCTTCTCACAGTTTATCAAAATAAAAGTATCTACAAAAAAAACCCCTTATATATCAAAAAATATTTTAGCACTCCTATAACCTAAATAACAAAATAAATAATGGCTCCAACATAGCCGGCCCCTTATTGCTACCGATGGAAGCAAGCTATAACAAACAAAATACAATTTTCAAGGAGCCATATTGTTTACTTAAATTCATTGTAGTATTCTATACCATGTACAAGATTATTTGCATGCAAATCAGTGTATATGTGCATGTATGAGTGTATGCACGTGAACAAAGACTATAAAGGCCTTAATTAGGTTATTGGCGTTCTACCAGTAAGCAGATCTTGCTGACAGGTCGTTCGAGCTGGCTTGTTTTGGTTTGTAGATGTACACTGCAGACCAGGCCTTTGGAGTTAGGGAAGGCTTCAGTGACTCTGGCCTACATCCATGAACCTCGCGGAGCTGAGGCATCAGCTACCAGAACAATGTCTCCTTGACAGAAGTTGCGCCTGGTCCATGACCATTTTTGCCATGCTTGAAGAAGAGGAAGATACTCTCGAATCCAACGCTTCCAAATCAAATCAGCAATGTACTGCACTTGCCTCCAGCGACGTCTACTGTAAAGATCCTTTTTCACAAACAATCCAGGAGGTAGAAGAGGCTGCACCTTAAGCTGCAGTAAGTGGTTAGGTGTTAATGGTTCCAAATCATTTGGGTTATCAGAAACACTTGTGAGTGGTTGGCTATTAAGAATGGCCTCAACCTCACACATTACTGTTTGAAGACCTTCTTCATCCAAATATTTCATCCAGTTTTGACCATGCGAATCAGCCTTTCCCATATCCCTCCATAATGAGCACCATGGGGAGGGTCAAATGTCCACTTCACCCCTTTTTGGAGCAGGCTTTGTTCAATCTGTTGCATGTTCCAAGATTTTAAAGCTTCCTTTAGTTCCTTTTCAGTTGAAACAAAGTTTGTTCCATTATCTGATCGCAACTCAGACACTGGTCCTCTTCTAGCAATGAAACGCCTGAACGCATGAATACAAGAGTTCGTATCAAGCGAATGTGCAACTTCCAAATGTATTGCACGGCTGGTAAGACATGTAAAAATCACGCCATAGCGCTTCACAATGCTACGGCCTCGTTTTATTTCCAGTGGTCCAAAATAATCAACCCCTACATAAGTGAAGGGTGGGAGGTCAGGGGTCAACCTGTCAATAGGCAAGTCTCCCATTTTCTGTTCACCTGCACTTGAGTTTGTTCTTCTGCATGATATGCATTCAAGAATGACCTTTCTGGACAAGGAATTGGCACAAGGAATCCAGTATCTCTGTCTAAGCTGGGACAGCATGAAATTCCTTCCACTGTGTCCAACTTCTAGATGGATGTGCTGAAGTAAGAGCTTGGAAACATGATGGGTTTTAGGAAGAATGGCAGGATGTTTCTGCTCAGTAGGCATTGTCATTTTGCTTAAGCGGCCAACCACCCTCAAGACGCCATTATCAAGAACAGGATCTAACTTGTAGATGGGGCTGCTTCTACCAACATTCTTCATGCCTTTCTGCAAGCGAATTATTTCCTGCAAATATCCCTGCCTTTGGCAAAATTGTATAATTGCCACTTCAGCATCCTCCATATCTTGTACTGATAGCACATATGAATCAGGTTTCTCTTGTTTTCCTTTTCTTGTGGTCATAGTATGCCTGCTTTGTTCTGCTTTTACCTTGCGTTTCTTATGAAGTTCTGAAAGAATGGATTTGAACCTTAGGAGCCACGCCACAGCCCTTTTGAGCCTCATCCATGTTGAGAAGTAATTAATGAGGCAAGTTGTGGCATCAAAGTTGTCTTTCATTGCAACATTTACGGTGACCATTTCCTTTCTTAATTCCGGGTCATCTGGAAAGAGGATGAGTTCGGATGGAGGGTTTGACCAACAATGGGGTGGTTCCCTTAGGAAGTCTGGGCCATCGATCCAGGTCTTTCTTTTCAGAAATGTGTTTACTGTCAGCCCGTGGGAGGCATAATCAGCAGGATTCAATTTTGTGCCTATGTACCTCCACTGAGACACCTTTGATGCACTTCTGATTATATTAATACGATTTGCCACAAAGGTTTGGAATATTCTGCTTTCATTGTGGATGTACCTCAGGATGGTCATGCTATATGTCCAGAACAGAGATTGTGCCAATTCCATATGTAGCTCTTCAGACAATATTTTGTCCATACGCACAGCCAGAACTGCAGCAGTGAACTCCATCCGTGGTGTAGTCATCACCTTCAAAGGAGCAACCCGATCCTTGCCCATGATAAAGATGACATGAACTTTATTGCTGGTGGTCAATCTAAGATAAGATACTGTTCCATACCCAATATCGCTTGCATCACAAAAATGGTGCATCTGTGCCATTTTGAGATTTTCAAAGTCTTTTGGAACCAAGTATCGATTAACCTTGAATTCCCTCACCTTTGGAAGATCTTGCCACCACTGCTTCCAAGTTTGGGCATACAACTCTGGCAGTTCATCATCCCATCTAATGTTCTGCCTGCATAGCTCTTGCAAGATGCGTTTTGCTGGAAAGTTGAGAGGTGCGAGAAATCCAAGTGGGTCATATATAGAGCTAACCATGGACAGAATCCCACGTCTACCGTAACTTTATAATGTTTATCAAGATTATTAACAAAAGCCTGCAAGGATTTTCGGTCACGTGATGACACGGGCAGCTCATTAATTTATGCAGAGAAACGGAGCCTAGGAAGCTGAGCTTCACCTTGCAACAAGCGTATTGGTACCCCAGCTCCGGGGTGGGCCTAAAGTGGCCTGTTTAAAATCTAATGTCCAACTAAGGATCAGCGCTCTTTGCCATGGTTTGAAAACTGCTTCAACTTGTGCGCTCATACGCCACATCAAACCTTCACCTCATTCCAAACTTCAAGCTATTCAAGAAACTTTCGCAACTTCTGAAATCTTCAACTTCTGCAACCGAGAAAGGAAAGAAGAACTTTTAGAGTGTCTCATCCAACCAGGCAACTCTAAGGTTCCCTAAGAGATGTCAGAAAAACAACGGTTCGCCAGTCAATCACCTAAGCCCGGGAATTCCCTCAACGAGACCAGGACGAGACTCGGCAGCAAACCTTCTAAACAAGTAAAACAAAATCTCTTATCTATTGGCTGAAAACGGCGCAAAGTTGTTATTAATGGGAAAGATAGAACTAAGCTCTGCTTTGTTGACTTTCTGATAACCACCGAAGTTGAGACTTCCTTCATAACTCATAAATCTGCATAATTCCGTTGATTTGTGTGTGTGTGTGTGTGTGTGTGTGTGTGTGTCGTCGTATGTGTGTTTAGATAATTTAGTCTCATGTAATCAGAGAAGTAGTTCAATAAACTTGTCTCATTGTACAGAGGAGTGTCTATGTTTTGTATTTGATCAGTTACTGCCTTGAGCTGTCGACCCTTTGCTACCTTGCTCAAAATTGATAAATTACTATTTTGTTTATTGTTGGCCACAAAGCAAGATAAACAAAATTGTTAACATATACTGACTTTAATGTCTTGCTGGACGAGTCGTTAAAAGGTATAAATTATACGTTTTGATTAATACCAAGTAATCAAATCAATATCTACTCTTTACGATTCGATTTCGTAAAGCTAAAATTCAAAATAAAGCTTAAATCAGAGCTAAATCCTTACAGTGAAGACTTCCTTTTACTGCCTGACACATTGGAAATGCTGTCCGAAGGAGAAATTACAGCTTGTAAATCCTTTTGAACAACTTTCCATGTTGCAACTTCCTTCAGAAAGGTTTCAAAGGTTTGTATCTTTGGTAGATACCAATCATCATTGTCACTTTTCCTTTCCTCTTCATCAAGCAACACTTGTACAGACTGGTGAACATTTCTAAAATCATTTAGTGCAACATTCAGCTCTTCAAGGCCTGTGCTAATAGCTTCAACATTTCCACTATTCATTGCTTCCCTTATTTCATTCATTTTATGTGTACACACGCCAAGCTTTCCTCTCCGCGTTGCACAAAGCTGGTTGAATTTTCATTCATCCATATCGAGGCTCAATCAAGATAAGATTTTTGATGAGATATCACAGCTTATGGTTCATACATGAACAAAGATTATGGTCCACTCCAGCAGCAAACCCAGCATTGACAATTGGGCACTTCAAAATCCAAGACTATTTTAAACACAAAGAATCCATACTTTACATTTCCAAGTTGCAAACAAATGTTTCCAAGTTTCCAAACAATTTTCATCAATCCATGTGAGCGATTGCAAGTTCTTTAACTTGTGTAATGTAAAGTATGGATTCTTTATGTTTAAAATAGTCTTGGATTTTGAAGTGCACTATTGTCAGTGCTGGATTTGCTGCTAAATTGTGGTAATAGTTAACCATATTATTGTTTCTTCTGTATTTTTAAACAAATAAATGCAGCCTTGTTGAGTAAAAGAGACTTATTAAAAATATATACAGACTCCAGAGTTTTCAATGGTAGTGTATATAATTTTTTACCAATTTTAAATCCTATGTGATGGGTATTTTAATATAAAGTATATAACAGATGTTTTTAAGCACCACAAACCTTTAGAGACTGTGAGAGCTGGTCAACCTGGCACTTCTTTCCTAATCCAGCTAGCATTGTGTGCAGTAAAACTCTGCGTTTGTAGAACATTGAGTCTCTACCAGGGTCTGCACACTCCACGTCAGCCTTGAGCGCACTCACCAGAGACAGAGGAAACACAACGGGATCTACAAACACAAACACCCTGATGAAAGAAAGATGGAGAGAGAGTTGCACACAGTGAATACAGAGACAATGAAATGCAAACATTTATGCATTTATGAATAAAACAATTAAATTGTGAACTGGGCACAGACATGTAAACTTCTTTCTTGTAAAAAGGCATAATAATAACACCTTGATTTCATGTGACAAAATCATAAATGAGTCACTATGGTTTAACTTACTGAGCAATGTGGGCATAATTTAAATATGTAGGTGAAATTAGTTATTAAGAATAGTATATCGCTAACAACTAAAAATAATAAAAATAAAGAAGAGAAATAATATTGATTCAGAAACAAGCAACAGTTTGTTCAAAAATTAAAGCAAGGTGGAGAGGCTGCAAAACAGAATTTATGGAAAGTGTGGGGTCGGTAAGATTTTTGTATGTTTTTAAAAGTCTCTTGTGTTCACCAAGGCTGCATTTATTTGATCAAATATAAACAGTAGTAATATTAATACTGTTAAATAGTATTATAATGTAAAATAGCTGTTTTTTTATTTAAATATATTTTAAATGTAATTTATTCCTGTGATGCAAAGCTGAATTTTCAGCATCATTACTCCAGTCTTCAGTGCACATGATCCTTCAGAAATCATTCTAATATGCTGATTTGCTGCTCAAGAAACATTTCAGATTTTTTCTGATCAGTGTTGAAAACAATAGTGCTGATTATTATTTTTTGTGAAAGCTTAAATATAAATGATAACATAAATACTATAAACATAAACATTCATTTGAAATTTTTGTAATAATGTGAAAAAGTTTTTATTGTCACTTTTGATCAATTTAATGCATCCTTAATTAATTGATTAATAAATTCTTACTGTCCCCAAACTTTTGAACAGTAGTATGTAAAATGACAAGAATATTAATAACCTGGCATTACACTTACTTCTCATGGAGTGGATAAAGATCATTGCGTAGATTGTGTTCGGCACTGACTCTCCTCTGATACAGTATTCCTAAAACAGATTAAAAACAGCACCTGAAGAATGCTGCAGGTTGGGATTTCCACAGAATGAAATGTGCTTATGAATATGCTAGTATTGAAAACAGAATATTTGAGTCCTATCTGTGGTACATCTTCTGAATGTCATAAATTTGATTTAGATACTTTTGATACTGAAACTGTATCCACATGCTGTTTCCTCGCATGAATAGTGGTTAGAAAGAAATACTCATGTAAACAAAATCAGGTTAAATGAGTGCATCTTACTGAAAATGAAACTCCAAAAATCCAGTTTAACAATTAGTTTGATACATGGAAAGCATCCTAGTTTAATTCTGGTTTGACACAAGATTAACACCAGCAATGCTTTTATTGCTTTAATGTAACTGCATATATTACCTGGTGCATTTTGTTCCATTTTCATCTGTCTTGCATAGTTGAGAGCGATTGCACAGTAGGGTTCAGGTAACGTAACTAAACTTTTCAGGCAAAAATACATCCTTTGATATAGATCTTCTGGAATAAATACAGACTGAAATAAAGCAGAAAACCCGATGAGTAACACACATCACACACGGCTGAAAAACAACCCAATCATGTTCATTTCCAGTTAAGATACAAGGAACTGTTCCTACAATAACAAATCTGCCGGGAACTTGCTTACAGACGCATTCTGTATCAATTCTGACTGGAAACAATAACAAAACAAAGCATTTGCAGGCGCTGCGGAAAAAAACAAAGCTAGAAATCTGACCTGTAGGACCGTGTAGACGAGTGTGTGAAGTAAAGGAATAATGCGAATCTTGGAATCGATTCTCTCCGCCTGGAATAAATCAAATCAAGGAAAAAACAGCTCATCATTCACTGTAAAAATCTTTGATGTCTATAACTTGAAAGAATGACTGAGGAACAAACCTTTTCAAGTTCTTTTATGAGAACCCTCAAAAGAGGGACACTGATAGATGGATTTTTGTCCACTCTGTTATGTAGAGTCCATCTCAACATGCCTACACACACACACACACACACACACACAAAGATGTTTTTTTTTAAATATATGTAATACAACATATAATCTTGAATTATGTACTTTTTGGTGCTTTTTTGGAGCTTGGCAGATGTGATTATAATGAACTATCATATCGAGCTCCAATAAGAACATTTTTCAAAAACACACAGGTGTGGAGCATTTTGGTTGAACTGTTCCATTAATCACTTCATAAACAAGGTGAATAGCATAGTTTCTTTTATCTCTATCCAGATATCAAACACATGATATTTCCAGGATATGTGACACATTTTAGAGATATAAAATGCATAAATTTGTATTACCTTTTAGTTTAGATTGTCATATTAAAGCAGGTACCTTTATTGCAGGCTGATCCAGCCTGAGGTTTACCGTCCAGTTCTCTGAGGATGGAATGGACATTGTGGTAGAGACTAGACTCCACGACTGAGGACACACCACCGACTGCAAAACAGTTCACACAGCTCCTTTAATTCTCATGTAACATGAATAAGTCAGTTTGAAAACTTCAGTCTTAAATGAGCAGATTTAGACTTTTAAGAAAAAGTATTAATTTATACACTACTGTTCAAAAGTTTTGGGTCAGATTTTTTACGTGTTTAGTGCTGAAGTCCAACTAAAGATATACTAAAGTATATTTGATTGTGCTAAAGTGGAACTATTACAAGAATACTTCAGGTACACTTTAAATATCTTGCATTTAAAGACTGATATTATACAGAGATCATACAGTCTTTATTAATAGTGATATTAAAACACATTTTAGGCATAATATTAAGAAATGTGCATTGTGCAATAAAGAAATTCTCCAAGTAAAGTTTAATTATAATTTTATATCAGCAAGTTTTAAGTGATATGTCAATAAATATGTTAATGGATTTGAAGTATACATGATATGAAATACATTTTAAATAATATTATAAATAAATTATGGCATATGTTGTTTTTTGTTTTGTTTTTTTTTTTACTAGGGATGCTAACAAAGGCGTCATTTATATGATCAAACATACAGTAAATGTAGCATTAATGCAAACTATTATTGCAATTTTAAATAAGCATTTTCTATTTTAATATAATATAAAACGTAATTATTCCTGTGATTCAAAGCTGCTTTTTCTGCCTCATTACTCAAGTCTTCAGTGTCACACGATCCTTCAGAAATCACTCTAAAATGCTCTTTTGCTGCTCAAGAAACATTTCTTATTGTTTTTAATGTTGAAAACAGTTGTGCTGCTTCATATTGTTGAAGAAAAACCATGATACATTATAATTACCATTTTAATTTTATGACAATAAAAAATATAAATTTATATAAAGAAATCCTATACTGACCCTTAACTTTTGAACAGTAATATACTACAGGGAGTACACCATAGTATATTACTGTAGTATACAGTAATATACTATAGTGTACTCCCATAGTGTACACCATTAAATAAATATTATACTATGGTAGGTGAATAAAACTACTAAAATGCAAGAAATCCAGACTATAAAATACAACTGAAATAAATGTAAAGCTTAGACCATTTTAACATCAATATCAAACCCTCAGAAAGAATGTTTCCGTGCAATAATAAAACTAAACGTAACATATAAAACAGAACTCAGTAATATACAACACACTAGCAAGTGTCAGGAAAGGGTGTTTTTAGTACATTTTTCTTCCATGGTGGGGTTCATAGCTCAGATAATATCCACATGACATGGATGAGTCAGTTAGAAAGGTCCTTCATGTCTGCAAGCACAAAAAAAAAGAGAACACGCTCTTGTGTAAGCACACAGACACATCAGCAATATATCACAATGCACGCAAAACTTGAATGAACTTGAAAACATGATTACTTTGGCACAATATACTTTTTCTGCATGTTATGCCCATTTCCTGCATTGAGATTACGGTGTGTCAAAATAGAGAGCACAAAACGGATGCAGAAAAGACCCTACAGTTCTCGGCACAGGAAGCAGAATTCAATGGTGTGAAAACCTCAGGGGTTTTCATGTTGACAGAAATGTTGTTATTTCTCATAAATCATGCGTTAGACATAGTTGTATATTTACATTTAACAAATGAATGAGCATCGAACACATTAAATCAGTGATTCTCAACCGATGATTCGCAACCCAAAAACAGGCCGCAGATGGCGGGGCAAAAAACAATGTGAAATGCAAATAATAAAATGCAATTAATCACATAATCTTGCACAGGATAGCAAAATAAATAAGCAACTTTTAAAAAGGAAGAAGAAAATGCTTCCTATATCTTTTGTTGTCATGTCAAAAGCTGTACGGTACTTTACTTTTAATATATTATACAGTAGTGTTTGTTCTGTGTGTTCAACTAGTAAATCACAATTTCATTGTTCATGCAATTGTTTAATTTAACAATTTTGCATATTGTTGGGCCTGTGCGGTTTATCGTACTATTAATAAACTTAATGTGCGATTTTCATGATGCATATCGGTTCAAAGCAGCTTTACAGAAATGTCTACATTACAATTAAGAGTGATGGTAAAAACGGACAGTTCTAAGATTTTACAAATTATGCAGCTAGTTAATGTCACATATTCATTTATAACTATTCATTTATTGTAAGGTTACTTCCCTATACTAAGCATTTAGCCTTTTGAACAACTGCACTAAACAACCTGATTTTTCTCATTTTGACACTCTGCAAAGACAAATGCTTCTGCTTTCTTCCTACCCAAAAACAGTATATTTTAATAAGTTATTCTTTGATTATTATTGTACTATCCACACAAAAATAACACGCAAAACAGAAATGCACAGTAAATTCCTACCTTCTATGCATAAAACCGCTGTTCCTACAAGGAACTGTGAAACTGTGGCAATCCCAGTCGAGAGCAGAAGAATTCAAATAATCTTGACAACAGTCTTTCTCATAAGGAAGTCTCTTTTCCTGTCAGATCATCTGTATGCGTTCTTACCTGTGCTAAAAGGAAGAAAAAGGGACTTCACTGCCTTGACATTCAAATGCTGTCTTTCTCTCTCTCTCTCTTACACAGACAGACTGAAGACTAGACTCGCTTGGTTTCCTGCAGTACAAATGTATACTTAAGAGGCTATTTTTAGACTCATTTTTTTTCACCTTTCACCAGCGTGTGGAGTAGAAAGGCCCACATTGCTCAGAGACTCATGCTTGTCACAAACCACAGTAAATCACCTCATAGTATGCTCTTTTTTCATGCAAAAAAAAAATAAAAATAAAAAAACGGACATTACACCATTATGGAGGCTGAAACTCGGGCTCCACCCGTTTCATATTACATTTGATATGAAGAAAAGGGAACTGCCAGTGACAGATATAATGACTGACTATATGATAACATACATGAACAATACAGATAATTTACAGGGCCAACAACGCACATGACCCCTAATAAAGAGTTTTAGGAAAAATGAATGAACGAATCTATGAATGAATGAATGAGTAAAGAAATCTTCAGTGCACTCAGAAGTTCATCAAAAAAAGATGTGGTCATTCTGGTTTCACTTCACTGACCAATTAAATATTTACAGAAACAGAATTGAGGACAATGGTGGGTTAAATAATTACCCACATAGAGACTTCAAATATCTGAAACTAACAGGTTTCAGTCATGTAATATTTAAATTTGATCTTTACTTATTAATTACAGTAGATGAAACCTCCCTATAAAAAAAGGAAACAACAACAACAACAACAACAACAACAACAACAACAAACAAACAAATAAACAAACAAACAAACAAAAACAAATAAAAGCCTGGTTGGCTGGTTTTGGCTTGTTTCTGGTTTCCCACGCTGGCCAAGCTGGTTTTAGCTGGTTGGTCCCTGGACTTCAAGCCTGAGGAGCTAAGACCAGACTGATCAGCTAAAGAAGTGGTCAAAACCCCTCTAAAACCAGCCTGCAAACCAGCTATGACCAAACTGGACGACCAGCTAAAACCAGCTTGATGTATACATGATGTCTATTTTTAAGGTAAGTAAACTTGGTCCAATATTGATCAAAAGCTGTTAAATTTAGCATTTTTAATATACATTTTAAATACATTTCTGTATTATAAACTCCTTTTTGAAATCATGTTTAATTTATACTTCATTCCTCTAAACCAGTGCTTCAAAAATGATTGAGCAACACTTTTTTTTTTTTTACTTTAATAAATATATTATATTTAACATAAATATTGTGAATATATAAAATATTATTATATCTTTTATATTTCACATGTTTAAATTGATATAACAGCATCCATTTTGAATGACTATTTTAAAGTGGTCAACTAACAAATCTTTTAGGCCCATTATGGTGGCACAATGTATAAAGCACCTTGACTGAGGTAAGCAATTTGTAAATAATACATTTGCATAGCCATAATTTTACTAACACATAAGAATAAATTTATTGGAGGCAGATTTTTGTGCCATGAAATTCACTAAAGCATGTTCTGAACGTTCACAGAACACTTAAATCAGCTTACCTTTGTTTGTCTGATGCAAATCTGCTTCACTTTGTTCACACATCACAGATGAAAGAGGAGCGCCCACGCGACCTACGTCACATCTCGTTACTGGAGCACTTCCCATTGCCATCAGCAAAGCCAGTGAATGACGTCTTTGAAATGGCTTGATCGAATGATTAAATTTTGAGAACAAGTTATTAATAACAAGTTAATAAATAAATAAATAAATATTTTTTCTCCTTTTTAGCAAACCATATTTGCTTTCTAAGATTACAGACTCTGCAACCCTCATACCTCAGTCAGATGCACATAAAAGGATTTTTTTTCTTTTTTTGTATATCTGCACACAGCTCTTGTTGTATGTGAGGAAACAGTTTACTTCCTATTCATATACCACAACACTGAGAACACCTCACATGTGGCTTTTATGCCATGACTGTCTGTCTTATTCTCATTTCACCCCAAAATGAGAAGATAAGGAGATAAGGAGCTTGACTGATGACAACATGTGTGGTACTGTACCATATTTTTACATGCACAAAAAATAAATAAATATAACTAACTATAGGCGTAGGCGGAGTTATGACATTACCACCAAAGAGATAAAATAAGAAGTTCATCTGTGACATTAACCTTTGCTGATGAAAAAGAGGACATGAGAAACTTGAACACCGGCATGCACATGCATTTCCTGTTTTTAGTGGTTTTAAATTGACCTAAGTTCTGTATTTGTGTGTTTCACATGTGTGAGTCATCACTGGTCAGTTGTCATAAAAATCTACTGTGCCTACGTGAATTGAATAAAACCCAACACTGATGTAAAACTCTGAAGTATTCTTGTAGCACACAAGTGGGAAGCAACCCACAACACATCAGTGCTAAAATAGAGTCTGTGTAATGATGTGTTGCAGCCACAGTTTGAGGGAACCTCACTTTTAGTATTTGAGACAAATGTAGCATTACATCACTTGCTGACCAATGGATCCTCTGCAGTGAATGGGTGCCGTCAGAACGAGAGTCCAAACAGCTGATATTGACATCACAATAATCCACAAGTAATCCACACCACTCCAGTCCATCAGTTAACATCTTGAAAAATGAAAAGCTACAAGTTTGTAAGAAACAAATCTATCATAAGATGTTAATTGATGGACTGGAGTCATGTGGATTATTGTGATGTTTTTATCAGCTGCTTGGACTCTCATTCTGACGGCACCCATTCACTGCAGAGGATCCACTGGTGAGCATGTGATGCAATGCTAAATTTCTCCAAATCTGTTCTGAGGAAGAAACAAACTCATCTACATCTTGGATGGCCTGAGGGTGAGTAAATTTTCAGCAAATTTTCATTTTTGGGTGAACTTTCAAATTAAAATATATTTGTAAAAATTTCAGAATTAGCTGAATTATTGAATAAACTGAAATATAAAAGGATACTTTTAAAAAAAGATCAGACCTCAGAAGTTATACATTTTTAGATATTCCAACATTTGGTCACCATTAAAGACTTTAATCTACCAAAAGTTACAAACCTGCTCTTTCTCTGAGACCTGTGATAATGACATTATTCCAGTTTGTCCATGAATTCAGCACCAAGGACAGTGGCGAGAAAAGCTGACATGCAGGATAAGAAATATAACATTCATCTACTGCCAAGAAAGATGTGTGATCAAATTTAGTCATTTTAGAAGATGAATAGGCCCTACTTATGAATTTGTTGCTCTTTTAAAGCGGCATGACCGTTCTGCTACTGGCTTTCACTTAACCTGCACTTCTGCTGATTTAACACACAACAACAGAATATGAACACTAACGATTGTTTCCTGCTTAAATCTTTACTTCTCCTCATCCTCTATTGAAGCATCACAAATTCCCTTGTAAACACAGTTGTCTGCTAATTTTTTTTGTTATTTTTCTAACAAGCTTATTGTTTTAGTAGAATATCAACTTACTATTTGTGCAGTTTACATACGGCCTATCATGAAAGTCTGAAATACACTTAGCGGTATTAACTTGAAACCTAAAACTTTGGAGCAAAAAAATACACACACCTTTGAACATCATTTAAAAAAAGACAAAAAAAATAAGGTTTTGATATTTCCTGCTTCATAGAATCTTATAAAACAGCCAACTTGCCAAATATTAAATGCCACACTATTGGAAAGTCATCTATTGGGTCATTTATATACCCACTCAATTCTCGTGCCTGCACTGATTCAGAACAACTTTCAAATATAAAAGTAAGTGAAGAGAGAGCTCAGTCAGCTCCGTCACTGCTGCTCAGACTATTCTGCACTCTACCACACGGTGTCACTGTTTCTTTATTGTGAGGAACGGTGAATCAACAAGTGCGCACGGGACACGATGGGTGGCCAACAGTGGATTTGCGTAATCAGAACTGCGTCTAGATTTTAATATGCTATTTATTTACTTTTTCACAGATTAAACGCCGCAGTGTAAATGCAAACTTGCAATTTGTATGCCAATCTATATCCATCCAGAACTTTATTTATTTATTCATTCATTTTTCTTTTATTGTTTTATTGTTTTGAACTGTAGAAAAAAATAAGAGTAAATTAGAGATTAGTTATAGTGAGTAGTAAAATAAGAGTGATTTAGTGATTATAGTTATTTAGTGATTAGTTATTTTTCATAGTGATTTTTTTTTCAGTCCTATACGATATTTTAATTAATTAAATTTATATTTAATTAAACAATGCATTTAGTTTTAATTAAAATGTTATATATATAACTTATATATAGGACAATATTCGCTTTGTATTTATAAGAACCCCCCCAAAAGTTCCCCTATAATTAAGAATAGTTCGCAATGCAACTAGAGATAAACGTACATTAGAATTCTATTGTGCTTCTTGCACTCATGGGCAATAAAGTGCTTTACTCATGCAGGCGCACAGACAGAATGGTAAACGACTGAACCCCCTATTGAATACAGGCAGAGCAGCAGAAAGAGAGAAGGGCTGAGCTGCGACACTCAGTCACAGAGAGGCAGAGGTGTGAATGAGTTAGGCAGAGGAAGAAAGGGAGCCTCGGAATGTAATAGCAGGTTTTCTGTTTCATATCGGTTGAAAGTGGGAAAAGAGATTACAACATATCCGGTAGAGAGAAAAGAAAGGGAGAGTACCTTATAATTTCTTTTTTAGAAGGGTTTGCCATACTTCTCCACCCGAGCAAAGAGGTATAGTGCACTTTATGGATTTGTCTTTAAAAAAAAGTCGCCTGTAATTACGCACAAATCTTTCACACATAGCATAGCTATTGGAAACTCCAAGCTAAATTATTCTAAATACATCCATTTCGGTCTTTTTTTTTAAATGCAAAAGTTTCTTTATTTGTTCAGTGCTGTTTCAGGGACACTGAGGACCCCGGGTTGCCATGATAAGGATTTTGGTAACGTGCGTCTCCACGGTGTCCATCATCGGGATGGTGGCCGGTGCTCGCGGTGGATACGGAATGAGTATGTTCGCGGCTCAGTCCTCTCCTCCGGACCCGTGTTACGATGAGAACGGCAACCCCAGACGCTGCATCCCCGACTTTGTGAACTCCGCGTTCGGGAAAGACGTGCGCGTATCCAGCACCTGCGGCGCTCCGGCGTCGCGGTACTGCGTGGTGACCGAGAAGGGCGAGGAAAGATCGAGGGACTGCAACATCTGCGACGCCACGGACCCCAAGAAATCGCATCCCCCCGCGTACCTGACAGACCTCAACAACCCTCACAACCTCACCTGCTGGCAGTCGGAGAACTACGTGCAATACCCACAAAATGTGACTTTGACGCTGTCTTTGGGGAAGAAGTTCGAGGTGACTTACGTGAGCCTCCAGTTCTGCTCTCCTCGCCCTGAATCCATGGCCATCTTCAAGTCCATGGATTACGGAAAAACCTGGGTGCCCTTTCAGTTCTACTCAACCCAGTGCAAGAAAATGTACAACAAACCGAGCAGAGCTGCGATCACCAAGCAGAACGAGCAGGAGGCGATCTGCACGGACTCGCACACTGACATGCAGCCGTTAACGGGCGGCCTCATCGCGTTCAGCACGCTGGACGGCAGACCCTCCGCGCACGACTTCGACAACTCTCCCGTCCTGCAGGACTGGGTAACGGCCACCGATATCAAAGTGACCTTCAACCGGCTGCACACGTTCGGGGACGAGAACGAGGATGACTCGGAGCTCGCCAGGGACTCGTATTTTTACGCCGTGTCTGACCTGCAGGTCGGCGGTCGGTGCAAGTGTAACGGGCACGCGTCAAAGTGCGTAAAGGACCGCGAAGGGAGCCTAGTGTGCGAGTGCAAGCACAACACGGCGGGACCGGAGTGTGACAGGTGCAAGCCGTTCCACTACGACCGGCCCTGGCAACGCGCGACGGCCAGAGAGGCCAACGAATGTGTCGGTGAGTCATTTCTGATGCGCTTTACCTGTTAGCAAGTGCAGCCTGAGGCAAACATTTCATAACAGGTTTCATTAATGAGTCATAAATGGTATTATGATAGTATAGTGAAAAATTTATGAATGAAAGTCTCCTGCTTTAACTAGGATCTGTGGTTATTATATATATAATGCAGTGACGATTGTTAGTGCAAATGAAGTGTTTTCCCAGTCCAAAAGTCTGAGGCTACATTAAATGCTGTATACACTGAAACTTTGAAATAGTTTGTATTACTTTGAAAACAATTTTCACTCAAATTGGTATAGGCAGATTATGATGAAAGAAATGTGTATTAGATTAGAAAAATGCTGAATATGTAGATATTCCATTCGTGGTTTCAGATTTTTGGACCTCACAAGATGCAGAAAACTCTAAAATGTTTAAAAGATTGTGTGATAAGGTAAAAAAAAAAAAAAAAGAGATAGATATCAGCCTTTAGTTTCATTCTTTCTTTTTTCTTGATTAATTGATCAACTTTAGTTCCAAAATTGTAACATCAGTTAATGCAAATGAACATGTTGAATCAAAATTAGTTTTCTTTTTTAATTTCAGGAGCTTGGGATGATTTTTTTTTTCTTATTTAATTTTCCCATCAGAATCTTTTGAACATATGAATCTAATGAAGACTCTCAACCTCAACAGTGCACACTGGCTTATTCAAATAGGCTGTTAAAATACCATCAAAATGCTCCAAACAAACTGCATTCATTGTCATTTAAAATATGTAAATTAATTTAAATAGGTAACTAGGTTTTACTTTATTGCAACTTTTGTTGCGAGAAGAATTGGCCTTTTATTCACATATTTAATGTGAGGAATACTTCAGAAAATGTCTTTTACCCACATTTTACCCACGTGAACGCCTAACAATGTGTCCATATTTCCACATAAATCTATTATATCATCCCACATCATTTTTCTCCAAGTGATCATTATATTAGATTTGAGACATTTGATTATAGATTAAAACAAATCTGTTGTAATCTCATTTTAAAACATACTACTGTTGCATTTTTTTGCAACAAATTTAGCTTGAAATCACTCACATGTTATACAGACTGCCATATAGTGCTCATAGTCGCTCAGCTTAATGGGTGGGTGGGTGTAACTGAGTTTGGAAGTGCCTTTCAACATCCATTCTGTGGAAGGAAGCATTCTGGAGGGCGAGATCTGCTGAAAAGGCTTGTCGTGTTATTGCAAGGCAGGTGTCATTATCAGATTGAAGGAAAGATTACATCAGTCTTGTTGTTTGTTTTGGCGAATTGAAAGTAAACGGCTGGTTTCCAGATGAAAAGTTGGTTTCTCATTAAGGAAGAAAATAGTATCTGTCTCATTGTGAAAGAACCGTATAATTCCTTTCATTTTTGCAATTTTATCATAATAAGGGCTCCTGCAAGTGTTTCATCAAATTCATAAGTTGCTCTTTTTATGGCCTGTCACATTTACTGCCATAAAAAGATTTTCTTTATTCTATTCATGCCGTGTTAAACATGACTCCTTAACAAAAGCATCAAGCTGTCAGCAAATGCTCTATTTGATGAGGCTGTTGTCACTTGGTGAAGTCAAAAACTAAATTAAAAAAGTGTGAATAAATATCAAACGCTCCTGACAGATGGCCGTCATGCAAATGCAAACATTGTTGTTGCGCAGTAGATGAATGTGTGTCAGTGGGCCAGTGGTTATAAATAAAACTTCATTCCCATGAATGGAGAATGAGGGCACCATCATGATATGAGAGATGACTGACAGAAGCTGTTTTCTCACTGTGTGCTTTTGCACGCGACGATGCAGAGATGAACAGGAAGGCTCGATGATCAAGCTGTAAATGAGATTGGTCAAAAAAAAAAGTCTGGTCAAAAGTTTTGTCTCAATTTTTTTTTCAAAGAGATTGTTACATCTGGTACAAATTAGCTTGCTTTGATCAAGTGCCTCATAATTAAGAGTAAGTCTTTCTGTCTGGATTCTTTCCATTCTACTCCGTGGAATGAGGTGGGCAAGGCAGGTATTTGTGGCAAATTAGGTGTAGCATTCACATGACGATAGGAATGTTGTCTAGATAGATTCTTCCGGATTTTATGTATGCACTGTACAATTTTTGCCAAACTTGCAAAAACATGCCGGGCAAAAAGCCAGCAGACTGAGAAAAAATGGTCAAAATAGGTCATGTATTTATACTGTTAATTTTTAATTATTTATTCCACATTTGTGCATTATGATGATAAAATGCTATATCTTAATTTTTTTTTATATGACAAAAAAAATATCTTTAAGATAAAGGTCTCACCTTACAGATGCATTCAGTTCATTTGCAAACACTAAAACCACGCCTGCTATTTGAAAATGCATTAAATATCACAACATTACTTATACAGAGTATAATGTATTATAATATAATATAATATAATATAATATAATATAATATAATATAATATAATATAATATTTTTTAGAAGTCATATGTGCAGAGGTTAAAATTACAATGTCACTTTTATTGGTAATAAATACTATAAATTAAATAAATAAATTAGATAAATACTATTAAATCAGACTCAGGATCTCTCACAGTTACATAGATATGACACAGACAAAATACAAAAATTAATTTTGTGGGGTTAAAAGAGCTAAATGTGTCATTTGCATTGCTCTTTGGTATAATATTGAATTTAATATATCTCATAATGCACCTATCTATTTTAGAGCTACTGCAGTATTTAAACTTTAGATTGAAAATGCCATAGTATGGATGCCTGTTTCCACCACATAATGAAAAAAAAAAAAACTTTCTGGACTTTGTTTCTCATAATTGCAAGATATATACTCAAAATTCTGACTTTTTTCTTGCAGTTCTGAGCTTATATCTCACAATTTGGACTTTTTCCCTCAGGATTCTGAGCTTTCTTTTCTTTTCTTTTTTTTTTTTTTTTTTGGTCATGGAATTAAAAATAAAAGTTAATTACAACATTTTATCTCACAATTCTGAGTTTATATCTTGCAATTCTGAGGAAAAAAAAATCTGAATCTAAATTGTGAGCACCCTTTTTTTTATTCCATGGTGGAAACAGGCATACAATCCATACAATAGTGATAAAATCTCTTTTGATAAAAGTATCAAATTTCATTGATGACCCACAGCATTCCTAAGATAGAAACTTTCACAAAAGATTTCACTAAAAGCATGTTTAGGCTTGGAAACCAGATGAAAATTCTGTTTCTTTGGAAACTTTTAAAACATTAATTTTCATTGTGCACAAATATGCCTTCAGCAGGCAGGAGTTTTTCAATATTTTGCGATTAAATCAATATCAAATTAGCTCAATCCTCCATTCAACACAAAATTCAGTCAGAAACTTACAAAAAGACATGAGGCATTTCTGCGCTCCAGATTTATGCGTAGACTTCTATAAGGAATCGCACTAAAATTGAATGAATATAGTTTACAGATTGCTGTTTCTGTTAGCAAAACTTTGCGGAGGACTGAACGTTCACATAAGCAAGTTAACCCGTGCGTGGAAGCTAATTAAGGCAGACGTGCATCGCAGCTCTTGACACAGAGCAGACTGCTGGAATTGTCTTGTGTTGGATCTCTCTGCATTGTTCCACTGTGGTCCTCGGGGTCGTGGTGTTTTTGGCCTGCTGTAATGCGAGCAGACTAGAAGGAACCGTGAGCAGATTTCTGGGCTACCACGAAGAGCTGCTCGAGGTCTGCGGACCATCTGTGGTTTTCTCAGTGCTGTTGCCGGACCAAAAGTCTGATGAAAGAATTGTGCAAAAGGGTGATGTCATAAAACCTCTGCAGTCCCCCTGCAGAAAACAATGACTGCTAGACATTCAGTTCCTCATGTGTGTTTAAATGTGTTAGTGCAGCTTTCAGGAACTAATTTCATTTATTAATTTAACAATTATTTTTTTCAAATTTTGAAAAACAGTTTTTATATATTTTAAATAATATTTTATTACATTATTAACTTTTCTTTTGACATTTTTTTTTATCAGTTACTCGATTTTCATTGCTGAAGTGTCAAAAGGGGAATAATTCCTTTGCTCAAACAGTTTAATGTAAAATTTTAGCCTTTTTTTTAGATGAATTTGTTTGTAATTTTTTAAAATCTTTTATATATATATATATATATATATATATATATATATATATATATATATATTATATATATATGTAATATTATATATATATATATATATATATATTTTATTATATTAAAATAATAATTACTTTAATTACATTTCTTTTTTCAACTCTTCTATCTCACAACTTTTTAATCAATTACTTCTAGATTTTTAAATCAATTACTGCAGCGTTACATTGAGTAAAAAGGAGAAAAATGGCTCTAGTTCAGTTTTCAGGAAAAAATTTCATTTTAGACAATTTTTTTAAAAATATTATGGTATTTTATAGAAATTTTAAATGATATTTTATTTTTTATTATATTATTTATAATAATAATAATTACATTATATTGCTTTTTGTAACTTTTTTAAGTGATTACTTGATTTGTATTAAAAATTACTGCAATTATTAAAATCATGAAAAAATAAAATAGCAATTTATAGTTTTTTATATTTTATTTTAATACATTATTTATAATAATAAATCCATTATCATTAGCATCACACTGAGTAGAAAGGCGAAAAAATACTTCTAGTTCCAACAATGGAGGATGGATCTAGCAACCCCAAGGTCATGGGTTTGATTCCTAGGGAATGCATGCAGTGATAGACTATAAATTCAGTAAAAGTTGCTTTGATTAAATGCAAATGAGTACAGCCCCACCCACTGTGAAATCTGAATTGTCTAAAATCTTGCTATCATAGCATATAATAAACATAAAAAATCTTCTGATTTTGTCATCACACAACAGTTTGTGGTTAGAGAAATTTTTAAGAACCTTGTTACGAGTGTGCCTCAAGAATATCAAGTTATTTGTTAAAAACAGGAAATGGAATTGTTTAAATCCCACAAAACTACCTCTGTGTGATCCTTGTCCCTAAATGAGAAGAAAATGAAGCCACAAAAATGAAAACAAATGCTAAGAGAGAGAAAAACGAGAGCAGGAGTGAGTTTGAGCTGCTAATCGGAAGCAGGTGGACTGTTGGTCAGTCCTTTAGAGCTGCCTCTGACACCCACTGCATGGAAACTTACACATCTCCTAATGCCCCTGCAGTCAGCTGACTCAATGACTCACTCAGGGCAAACCATTCAACATCAAGGCAGAAAACACACAATCTGTAGAGTAATAAGATCTGCCATTGAGATAGCAGTTACTTCATTAAGAGATCTTAAAAGAAAATGTGAGCTTCCTTCAGTGTAATTCTTTTATCCACCAAATTAACTGTGCCACATCTCTGCTCAACACAAGTTGTGCACATAGCCTAAAAGTAACATCTAAAGATTTGTATTTGCTCACTTCCTTAACCTTAAAGGGATAGTTCACCCAAAAATGAAAATTGTTATTATTTACTCACCTTCATGTTGTTCCAAACTTGTATGAGTTTCTTTATTCTGTTGAACACAAAAGAAGATATTTTGAAGAATATTGGTAACCAAACAGTTGACGGTAGCCATTGCCTTTCATAGTAGTTTTTTCCCACCATACTATGGAAGTCAGTGGCTACCATCAACTGTTTGGTTACCAATATTCTTCAAAATATCTTCTTTTGTGCTCAGAAGAAACTTAGGTTTGGAACAACTTGAGGGTAAGTAAATGATGACAGAATTCCTTGGGAAACACCTCTGATAGATATTTTAAAAACAAAATTAAGACGAAAAAACAACAGATTTTAAATGGATTTATAATATTTATGCACTTACTTGCTATTGACTGTTTATGCTATTTTTGTCCTCTAGAGAACAAGTCTTTAATATTACATTTTTGTTTATTTATAGCCATTTTAAAAAACATCCACTAAACCACAAGCATTGTTTGACTAACCAGAACTGTAGGATCACAGGCTTGTGATTTTGTGGTAAAGTACAGGGGAAAGAAAAAAAACAGAACAGAACAAGACAAAGAAAACACAAAAGGGATGTATTTTGGGATTTCAAAATCCAAACCCCAGTGTATCGCCAGTCCTCTGGGCAAAGAGCTCCATGTTTTTGTTTTGTTGAGCGCATAATTCAAAACACACATGACTTATGAGCCAAAAGGCTTTGTTTGGCTTTATGGGAGTTCAGAGAAAACATGATATATCCTGCTTTTAGAGGCTGGTTAGGAGAGGTGGTCCGTTTTCTGGTGGAAGGGTCTGCTTGCTTTGGCCTTCTGCTTATTTCCCTGCTAATATTTATGTTTTTAATCCCCCATCAGTCGGTGTATATTTGCAATCGGCCTTTTGGGTATTATTTGAATCTCTTTTTGGATGTCTACGCTGGTGTTTCATCCCAGGGGTTGAAATTCTTGCCAAAGCTTTCCGGCAGGTTTCAGGTCCTGTGATGATGTCTCTTTTGAAATACACTTGTCTTGGGAAAATGAAGGCTCATCTGTGAAATGCTGAAACTGAATAAAATGGTTCTGTGGCAGTAGTGTACAGTAACATTATATTTAGTATGATACTGAATAAATGACATATTTATGTGTATATTGCTATTTTCACTTCTGGTTAGATGCTTATCTTGTATTGTGCTTAGCACAATAAAGTTGAATCTAGTCTAATCTACTGTACAGGCCAGGCCAATAAATCAGCCAATATTTGACCTATTTGGGATTTTGAGAGGCCAATAATCATAGACTAATTAACCACAAAATAAAATAAAATAAATATCACCAAAACAAAACGAATGTCAATAACCATTTTAAAAATTAATAAAATTTGAAATAAAAAAAAAAAAATATATATATTTTTTGTAAATGTAATAATATATTAAATAAGTATTTTTTAATTTCAGCAATCAGTCTCATTTCCAATGAAATTGAATTATTTATTTAGAGTAATATATCTGTCATTAGCCATCCTCCACTCTACACTCTTAGGGTACATTTACTCGTCAGACAATGTTGTCAAAACGATACCCATTAAATGAAATCCCAAAAACAACTAAAGCCACTATATTACGCATGCCAGGCCAATAGGTGGCAGTGTAAAGAAACACTACGCACCTGCGCACATACCTATAGACTGAACATGTAATATGAATGTGCATTCGTACATTTTCATAGTTTAGAGAGAGATGAGGATGGCATTGCTTTTAAAAACTTTCATTTTAAAAACAGTTTTCAAAAGTTTTGTTTTCAGGCCCCCAAAACTCTGTTGGTGTGTAAATGAACAGCCAAAACGCTCAAAGAGTTTTCCATTTTTAGTTGGTGACATTTAAACACCCCCTTAAAGGCAGGGTAGGTGATTTTGTTCAAAAAGTTTTTTTATGCTTGTTGAAAGTGTCTTCACACCCTTATAGCATTCACTAAATTAAGTGGCATAAATGTATTTATATGTATTTATATCATTTGTGGAAGGCAAAGGACCATATAATGTTCATCCAATCAAAATGTTTGGTCCGAACATGACGATAGGCTGTCCTACCAGCCAGTCAAATATGTATTTGCATACCTCTGTGCACACTCTTTGCGCAGACACGATATGTCATCATCGCATTCTAGCGAGAATGAAAGGCGCTATTATTGTAATATTATACACGTTGTACTGTAATGTTTTCTCAGCAGTGAATGAGACATGAGGTAAACTCAATCCTGCACCAATGGCATCTCTCATCATGTCACAGGTTAGCCTCTGGTCTGCCTGAGTGCGTTCGTGTGTTTTGGGGGAGGCGTGTCTTTGCAGAGTGATTATGCAGGGAGGGTGGGGATCTTGCTTTCAGAGCTAGCTTGCTATCACTAGCCTTTCTGAAATCGCCTACCCTACCTAAAAATAAAGGTTTCATGAAGAACCTTTCCATTCCAAAAAGGTTCTTCAGCTTATTCAAATGCTCTTCACACTAAGAAAAAATTTTTTTTTTTTGAGGAATGGCATCATTGCAAAAACAACCTTTTAAACCTTTATTTTTAAGAGTGTAGATAACAATACAAGCCATTAAAAACTTATTACATTACCCACAACATTACAACTCATAACTAAAAGCCATTATATTTACATGATTCTCTGAGGCATTCAAAGAATACCGTGGTTTTACCATGCCACATGTACAAGAAATTCCTTAAAAACATCATTTAAGTAATTAAACACACTGTATGTGTACTGTATTGTTTGAAAAACTGATGACACAGTATGTTGACCGTGCTATTCTTTTAGTGGGCAACCACAACAGCAGCTCAGAAGTAAACATGTATTTTGGGGTTTAAGGGTTGTGCGTAGTTGTGTATGTGTGAGAGAGTCGATGTCTGCTTGTGTGGTGTGACATTTATGTTTCTGTTGGTTTTGCTGTGCCGGTTTGAATCTTTTTGGCCTGCGTTTGTGATAGCGCTCTGGCTAACGCAGGACCACCCTGAGCTAGAGAGAGAAAATGTGGAATAATGAATGCTAGAGTAAACTGACATGTTTTGTGCTCTCTCTCTCTCTCTCTCTCTCTCTCTCTCTCACACACACACACACACATGCACACTTTTTTTTGGATTACACACACTGGCACAGACAAACAGAATTCGCGCTTCTTGATTCAGTAACTCTTTTTTGTGCCGCCACATGTTCAAGCCAGAGCTAGAAATCAGATTCCTTTACTATTACCCACTTTTTTTGTATTATTCCAGCCAATTACCCAAGATTCCTTTCAGATCTGCTGCCGCTGCTGGGACAATCTGTAGTTGAACTACTTTAAATGATGAGTAGCTTGTAATGCAGCTTGGCTAACAGTTTCAAAGTAGCCTCCTCAACACTGCTGTTACCATCACATCAAAGGCCGCATTTGCAGTGAACGCAGAAATGAACGGAGTCCAATCATGACTACATCTGCACAATGGCTGCCAATGGGGAGGAAATGATGGATGAAGGTCTGCTGTCATTGGCTGTTGAGAGATGATTCAGACAGAGTCGTGATCTCCCGCTGGGTGGCACACATGCTGTCAGAAAGCATAGGCATTTTCAAGCCATAACTATTCTACATATTATACCATCTTAGAAGATCAGATTTCTCTCTGTAAAACCAGTTAGGGATCATTGCCTAGTATTTGCGGCTTAGTCGTTGTGCAACTGTCTTTCTCATCAATAAAGTCAAAATGAAGCATTTGCAAAGCATTTAAGTTCTGGATGTTATATACTATATAAAAATTCTGAAAATTTTTAGGTTTTTATTTTTACTGCTTCATGCTGGGTAGCCCCATCCACACTGAAATCTCATTGGTTAAAGGGATAATTCACCCAAAAATGAAAATTAAATCATCATTTATTCACCTATGTGTTAATGTCGTATGCCCTTCTTTCTTTTTCAGACCACAAAAGGAGATTTAAAAAAAAAAAAAGTCCCATGTGTGCTTATCCATATAATGGCAGTGTATGGCGATCAACAGCAAGCTTTTTAAAAAAACAGCGATAGATGAGTGTAAATTTTCATTAAAATTATTAAATGAATGCCTACTCCTAGCCCTAACCTTAACTGATAAACACTCGTGAGGCACTTTTTTTTCCACTTTTCAATTATTTCCTTTATTGTATTGAAAATAAATGCCTTTCTAATATGTGTTGTGAAAAGAGAGAAGAACGAGTTTGGCATAAGGTGCATTCGAACTCAGGTCGATCGCATCAAAAAATCACTGCTATACATTTTATCACCTACACCACTGGAGCTGTTGATTAGCAGGCATCTTTTGTAATGTTGTCTATCCCAACCACACGTTGGTGGGTGGAGTTAGTGTAAATGGCTTCAGCCAAAAAGTGCACTTAAAAAAGAAGCAAAAATATCACAGAGTGGTCCCATGCGACACGTCCCGTATATTCCAAGTGTTCTGCGGCCCACAGAACACTTGGAATATATGGGACGTGTATTGTTTGCACACGTTTCAGAAACGATCTCCGTCTACACTACACAACCGAAAACGCGTGTCACATGACCATTCATGCAGGTACAACCATGGATATGTATAGGTAGATGCCCTATTATTTAGATGGTGGACGTGTCTAATCATGTATAGATGCCCTAATCGACTGCTCCAGATACGTTGACGTGTCTGCCATTTTGGAACGGTCAACTTGACGTAATTCACCATCATTATCAATGAATATTCAAAGATATACAAACATATAACTTGCTGTTGTAGATGCACACAGTCAACGCACTCAAAGGTTTGCAGACCGTTCCAAAAATGGTGGATGTTTACATATCACGGCCCATAGAAACAGTCACTAATGAGGCATCTACGTATATACAGTATATCTATGTCTCTGCGTGCCTTGAGCGGTCGAATGGGGAAACTACTTATATATATCTATGGGTACAACAATGAGCATGATGTTATTGTTTACATGGTCATCAAGGATACGCAGCGCGAATGTGGGCAGCCATGCCATCGTTTTCAAAAGTCTCCGTTTTGGTCCGTTTACACGGGGACCTCTTTTACACTAATGCGTTTTCGTTTTAAAAAGGTGTTTTAGAATGAAAACGATCCTCGTCTACGCTGGCATTTCCGCTGCGTTTCAGAAAAGATCTCCGTCTACACTAGACAACCGAAAACGCATGTCACATGACCATTCATGCAGGTACAACCATAGATATGTATAGTTAGATTTCCTATTATTTAGATGGCGGACGCATCTACGTGCTTGGAGCGGTCGAATGGGGAATCTACCCATACATATCTATGGGTACAACAATGAGCATGATGTTATTGTTTACACGGTCGTCAAGGATACGCAGAGCAAATATGGGCAGCCATGCCATCGTTTTCAAAAGTCTCCGTTTTCGACCTCGAAAACACCGGAGTAGTGTAAACGATAGGCATAATCGTAGCAAAAGTTATGCGATTTAAAACTAAAATGCACTAGTGAAAATGTAGCCTAAGGCCCCATTTACACTAGTGTGTTTTCATTTTAAACGCACTATTCAGCCCAAAAATCTATGGTTGTACCTGCATGAATGGTCATGTGACATGCGTTTTCAGTTGGGTACGGGTGTGCCTCACATGTCCTGAAAAGTGAAGCTGCGGGCTCTTTGATCGCCCTCTGGTGGCTGGCTGCAGTACAGGTCATAAACCCCGCCCTCTCCATGTAAACCAATAGAACTTGAGTCAAAATAAAAAAATTAATTACATTTCCAATACAATTTTCCGAAATAAGGTTTTGGTCATTTAAGGTAGTTGTTATCATGCTGATATATGTTCAATTATTCGTTTTTGTGATAAGTTTGATTTTAGCTAGTAATTTGATGCTATAAAAATGGGGCGTGTCGTTATAGTTGATTGGGTCTGCGGGAGTTTGGGCGGGAGTTTGATTCCGCGGCTCCACCTCACGACACTACTGCGCAGACTCTGGCTCCAAACAAATCTCTACTGCGCAGACTCTGGCTCCAAATGACGTCATTTCCTCAAGATGGCAGCAGCCATACTGAGATGCTTTGGCTTCACTTTTCTATAGTGGAAGGAAGTCGTCCATCTGTTTTTACAGTCTATGGTTGGGTAGTGTAGATGGAGATCGTTTCTGAAATGCAGTGAAAACGCCAGTGTAGACGAGGATCATTTTCATTTTAAAATGCCGTTTTAAAACGAAAACGCACTAATGTAAACAGGGCCTAAATATCTCTGTACGAGAACTCTGGTTGTCATGACGGTCAGAATGACAGTTGACAGATGAATATGATAACTTGTTGTTGCGACGAGCACAACAGATACATTTACTTCAGAAAAGAAGCACATAGATTGTATTTCATGTTGCTTTTTTTCCATCTTGATTTTTCACAACTTGTGAATGTTGCTTTTCATGTTGCTTTTACAGGGTGAGTCGGAGTGAACTGCTGTGCTAATAGAGTCTCATGAGTTTACAGAAACCATCATATTGTCATATTCTCATATTATCAGAAATCAACACAGCTTTTATGAATTTTGAAGCCTAAATACAATCAACAGAAGCTAAACCTAGGCTACAAACAAACTGCACCATGGTCATATGACTTCAACATCACCACTATTAAACTTCCGTTAACTCTTTCAGTCTTTAGTTAAAAAATAAAAAATAAAATAAATAAAAATACAAATTTTTCCCTGAACGTTTGAGTTTGAATAGTTTGCAAGATCACGATTATAAACACAATGTGGCTGTGGCTGTGAAAGTGGAATAGTGAGTAGATGAGTTTGCCTGTTAAATGGCGTGAATACAGTGAATACAGCGTGTCCCGACAACCTCTATAGTGTCATTTAGCTACCTGTTAGCAACTGCCTTTTTCAAGACATGTTAAAGCTTTAAAACACACACACATACACACGTACACAAGGGGGTATTAAAAATGTATTTAATGTTGTAGAATAAATGTGAAAATATTTTGAGCTTGTGTTAACCACAGACCCAATTTCAGATATTTAACCAAAAAACATCACAGAAACCCACTGACTTGAGGACGATGGAACCGGAGGTACTAAAGTGCTCACTCGTTTCTGGATTGTGGCCTACAAAAATACATCATCCCTGTAGCAGTCTATAGTAGACATCAAATATGTTTTGACTGGCTTTGATTTTATCACTTCACGTCAGCATTTCGCTTCCAGTGTGGAAAATATTTCTTCTATTCAGTAAATGAATACAGAAAAACTTACTTTTTGGAAACTGGTGAATCCTTCCTGTGTAAGCTAAGCGTTTAGCTGGAGACATTATAACAGCCCTATAACTGGTATATTTGTCCAGATAGCGACCTCTATTTCCGCAGGATAACTCTGTTGAGATATGCTATCTGCCCTCTACACACTCTAATGGGAAACAGAGTGAATTCTGTGTCCTGTGTCCAACACAACAAAATGCAAACGTCAAGATCACTCAGCAGCTGCTCCGTAGAGTCAAGGGTCTGAGCTAAAACACTCGCCATTTCCTTAGCAAGCTCTTTTTTTAATGCACTATAAATACTCCAAACTTAAATGCACGTATAGTCACAGTTTTCTGAAACATTAAGCAGCACAAGTGTTATTGATAATAATAATAAGAAATGTTTCTTGACCAACAAATCAGCATATTAGAATGATTTCTGAAGGATCATGTGACACTGAAGAACGGAGTAATGATGCTGAAAATTCAGCTTTGCATCACAGGAAAATAATTTCATTTCACAATATATTCAAATAGAAAACAGTTATTTTGAATTGTAATAATATTTCATAATATTACTGTTTTTCTTGCATTTTTGATCAAATAAATGCAGATTTGGTGAGCAAAAGAGACTTCTTTAAAAACACTCCAATCGAGTTGATGATGTGCCACATTGTATTGACAGATGCGGGAAGCCGGTCACAGAGCGATGACATATTGCATGTTAGTGTTGCCAAGGGTTACCAGACAAACAGTTGCACTGATCAGAGCATTGTGTGTGCTCTCTAGCTCAGGATGTAATTGGCTTCAGTGTGTTTCCCAGGCTCACAGCAGGAAGTTCTTTCCTTCTTCCTCTCCCACCCTGTTGCTGGAAGCCACCTAGTTACTAGTGTGTTTCATTAGAAAGTGTATGTGGCACAGTGCGGCTAGGCTTTCTTTACACAGTTGTCATTTTTAATTATAAATAATGGTGCTACCTGAAAACGTGTGGCTTGTTGAGCAACATTTATAGTGTAATTTTTGACTGGCGGTAAATAAAACAGGTGGAAAAAATCATATTTAGCCACCAGAATATCATAGGCTTTGTTCACATTGTACACAAATGTTCAATTATTCACTGTTCACTTCACACACAAAGTTCGCTATAGGAGGAAGGAGAGAGAGAGAAAATTTGTGTATTTCTACTGGCAATATTGTAAACTTTGTATGACAGAAAAAACCAGAGCTCTGAATGTTCAAAATATAAATTTCCATATTCTAAAGATTTCATGTTTGTTATGTTTTTTTCTTTTAGACAACACTGAAAAAAATTGGTGGTGAAACAGTTTTCACACAAAAATTGCTAATAAATTTCACAAATAATTACAAAGAAACATCAAGCATCACATTGAATAAAAGATGAAATTTTGATGAAGTTGAAGTTTTTTTCTTGTATAACATACTCCAATAATCTTTAATTTACAACTCTGAAAAATAACTGATCATTTTAAATATTTTTTAAAATAATTGTTCGATTTTTTTCGAGTTAGATACAGCAATAATAATAGGATTTTTGCTGCCTGTCTGAACAAAAGCTGTAAAGTAGCGAGAAATTTTGAAATATATGCAACCACTTAGTAACGCCACTCACAACACCAGTCACATATTTGTTGCAAAATCTTGTTTTTTTATATATTAATTTGTCAAATAATCATGCACTGAAAAATCGGTGTAGAAACAATTTTCACTCAGAAATTATTTGTAAATTTTACTATCAATTACAAAGAAATGGCAACACAGATTTGAACATGAATTTGTGTAGCTGAAAAACTGAATTAATATTTTCAGCGAATCAAATTATTCAAAAATCGACCATTTCGAATAATACTTTTTCGACTAATAATAATAACTTCTTTTTTAAAGTATTATTTAGTATTTTTTAAAATGTATTTTCCATGTTTATTTCAGGGAACTCCATTATTTGAAGGCTATTTTGAAATCTCAGTCATGAAATCTCAGAGTAAGTCTCAGTTTAGAGGCTATTCAGCTCAAAAATTCGACGTACATCAGGTGGAGTTTGTGCTATTATGTACGACAGGGTTGCAACAGCACAGTCAAACCACAGTTAGGATGAACGAGCTCCTGGAGTTTGTAATTTACAGCTCTGCTACTCGGCTTCTTGTCCGCGGTGGGGTAACTGCAGCTTGTGTGTGTGGCAGATTGGTTGAGCTTCAGCCCGCTGTGGCATCTACAGAAAACACACCTCCAGCCAGACTGCAAGTTTCATCTCATTTTCTTGGTTCTTCTATAATTGAGTCTGACTGACAGCAGGCTACTGTTCCCTGTTCCTCAGGCAAACTTTTAATTAGTAGCTTTAGAAACACCTTCATATTCTTCATTTACTTGGATTTGGCTTATAGATAAGTACATCTAGTTTTATTCTTTCTTCTCTATCTTCTTATTGAAATAGACTTGAATGTTACAAACTGGTCTCTAGCATGCAATACAAATGACTAAGATCTTAAAATGGTCCCATCATGTTGTTTCTTTTCCACTTATAATGTTAGTAATGTTTGGAATAAGCAGCTTCGCTTCAATAAAAGACTTCTTTTTCCTCTGGATGTTTTGAATTCTAAAATTACATTATGTTTTCAAAGTCCATTAAACTCTTTTTAAATCTCAACAGATCAAGGAAAATTTGATCCCACATGATACGATCCTTGTAAGACATTCTTGTGCATTGAGACATTAAGGAGAGGAATATGTAGACTTTTTCCGCATGTTTTGCGTTGATTTTGGAGGAAAACCTGTGGAATGGATTTAACCCTTATGTCACTTTGACCCAGAGAGGATTTTATTTTTCCTGAAAAGGCTAGTTTAATGCTATCGCACTGTACTACAATTTACTGACTTTGCTCACATAACAACTTCCTAAAAAAAGTGATAAATTTTGTATTTTAAAATTTTTTTCCCCACCTGATTACATTGTGGTGTTAAGCAGCGACCGACCAACAAATAATTGCTTATGACTTTCTTGCAATGGTATATTATTACCAAATATTGGATTAGATTAGAAGTCAACTTGTTTTCTTTCAATAAGCACAGGTTTTGTATTTCTTTTTGGAGCTGATTGATTGTAGGCCTCACTGATCTGAGCTTACACTCAGTTTTTGAGTGAACATTGCCAAAATGATCCACAAATAAGGTTTTTTTTCTTTCAGTCAAAAATTATGGTGCATAAGCTCAGATCAATGAGGTCTATTACCAATCAGTTCTATCAGAAAGACTCAGAGGGAAGGTAAGCGTTTACATGGTATTTATTCCGTAAAGTATTAACAGATGGTAGTGAGTCACGATAATTCATGTTTAGTTGTATAAAAATTCTTTGGCGTAGGCCCCGTCCGAATCCTGGCGATGCAGATTTTGGCCGATCCTGCCTGAAGATGAAGGCAGGGGTGGAGCCTGCCCCGGATGGACAGGGCCAAACTGGTGCTAGTGGGGAGGATGAAACAGAGTTCAGTGCTTATATACTCCGGTTGTTAGTAGTGATTGGCCACACCTGTTAGTATGAATGAATGACGTGACATTTAGTCTTCCTAACAGAACCTGCGCTGACACTTAATTTCCAAAAAGAAATACAAAACCTGTGCTAACTGAAAGAAAACAAGTTGACAAAAAGACTGAATCCAAGATTTAATGATAATATAACATAATGAGAGATTTGCAAGCGTTTTTTTAAAGGCCAGTATGTTTTGATTGGAAACACTTATTTGGGTAAAGGATTTTCAGCACAAGGGTGAAACATATAAAACTTAATAAAGAGTAAGTGAGTGAAAACATATACAAATGAGCTATTTCTTTGAATTCTAGAGGTGCGCCAATATCAAAATGCTGTTCGATACTGAAAAGCCAAACATTTTCATGTTCTGATTGATAGCCAGTAAATGGCTTGTATAAAAAAAAAATCATACATTCTTGTTTTAAACAAAAACACTCCAAAAAGTCTAATTAATTAACATATGCGATTTTATGCAAATACACTCAGACAAAACAGGTACAAAGCTGTCACTGGGTTGGTACCCTAAGAAACAAAACCTAAACGGTACATCTTTGTACCTAATTTACCCTTAAATGGTACTCATCAGTACCATAAAAATACATATTATTACTTTAAAATACATATTAGTATCTTTTGAAAAGGTACCACCACTGTGACAGTTTTCTACCCTTTATCAAAGTATAATGAATAAAAATATTTCAATAAATTGCATGTTGTAAAAAGCCTAAATTTTATGCCCCAAATGTGTGACTTTTAGATGTAGCAGGAACACAAGCTAATATGCTTAAGTTTGTTTTTTAATGCATCTGTGTAGAGTCCTATAATTTATAGTATACCTGGAAAATAATTTACACATTTGGCAAACACTCTCATCCAAAATGATTTAAAGTGCATCCAAACTATGTTTTCTCAGTACCAGAATGAATTCTGCAAAATTAATTGTAAAAAAGGAAGAGGAATCTACTGAATTTTAATTTAAAGCAATTGAAAACATCAATTTATGATATGAATAAACTTTAAGACTGTTTAAAAAAAAAAAAGTTGAATAGTTGGAATTAAGTTTGCGCGATATGATGACAAAAGAAATTAAAAAAAATAAGTTAATATAAGCATCCACAATTAAATGCCTGTCATCAGTTGATAAATACACAAATATCAAAAAATGAGTTATGATATTTCGTGCATCCCAATCTAAATTCACACCAAAACAAAAAAAGGTATAAAACTGTCACAGTCGTGGTATACCCTTTCAAAAGGTATGTACTTTTAAAGTACTAATATGTGCTCTTAAGGCACTAATATGCACAATTTCGGGGTAAATAAGGTACAAAGATGTACCATTTTTTTCCTGAAAGCGTAGTCGTGCATTGCCTTGCAATCACCCACGTCAACTGTACACCTTGTAAAGCTCATCACGGAGGCCTTTCCTCAGCGTGGAGCTGCATTCCAGTAACGCAGCGTCAATGAGGCTTCTTAGTGCCGTTCAAGGGCTGTAAATCTCAGCTGGTGAGAGACAATGAAACCAGAGTGACGACACCTGCAGTGGAAAAGCACAATCCGTCCATCCCATGCCGCATCACGCCGTGATCCGAGGGAGATTCCTATTTACGGATCATTTGGGATTTGGACCCCAGACTCTGGCTGCGGTGGAACTGATGGGCCACACATCTGCAGCCCGGGCCTGTCGTGAGGATGATTTACAAAGGCTCGAAAAGCAGAAGGAATGCCAAAACGATGGGAAGCGCTCACATTGTGGCCCCCCTCTTTCAAACTGATTTATGTTCCGTGGGGAAGCCTTTCCAGCCTAGCCAAATTCTTCAGCGTCTGGTGTCCAGCGCTACAACAAATGTCTTTATCTTTTGAGCTCAGCTCCAATCTAGAATTCCACCAGTTCCACTTGTCTTCCACTTTCAACTCTAAGACAACATGAGATACTTTATTGAAGTTTACTGAGTGTTTACCCAGGGTAGTACAGTAAACACACAGTAGAACAGTCTTTGAAAACTTACCAAAATTTAGACAACTGTGAGAAACCTGAGGACGTTGGGCAAAGCTTACAGTAAATGCTGCCATTGTCAAAAACTACTATAATGTTTATGCTGGATCATAAGATAAGGTACCAACAATGCCAAAGTCATGGATTCAATTGCCTGGAAGCACATTCACAGATAAAATATGTTTCCTAAAATGTATTTGCCAAATGCATAAATTTAAAAAGAGAGAATTACAGTCACAGTCTCAAATACATTGTAGTTGGCAATGAGAAATTTGGATTTCAATTCTTTTATTTACATTTTATTAACTTAGCGAGCATAAAAAGAGTGTCCACCTTTGTGACAAAACAACTTAAAGTTGGCATATTTAATCATAATAGGTGACTTTACCTCATACAAAAATTTAATTGCCATGTATGTTACCTATAAGGCATTATATAATTCTCTGGGCAGATGGGCAGATGAAGATTTAAATTTATAAAATCCCCATAGTAAATTTGTACATGTACTGTACATATGTTAATAATATCTATACAATGATTTTTATATGGTATTATATGTAGCAACCATATATGTCAGCAATTTATGTGTGTGTATATATATATATATATATATATATATATATATACTGCTGACATATATGGTTATATGTCAGCAGTTACATACTGTATATATATATACAGTGGGGAAAAAATTATTTGATCCCCTGCTGATTTTGTATGTTTGCCCCCAAAGAAATTATCAGTCTATAATTTTAATGGTAGGTTTATTTGAACAGTGAGAGACAGAACAACAACAACAACAACAACAACAACAACAAAAAATCCAGAAAAACACATTTCAAAAAAGTTATAAATTGATTTGCATTTAATGAGTCAAATAAGTATTTGATCCCCTATCAATCAGCAAGATTTCTGGCTCCCAGGTGTCTTTTATACAGGTAAGTAGCTGAGATTAGGAGCACTCTCTTAAAGGGAGAGCTCCTAATCTCAGCTTGTTAGCTGTATAAAAGACACATGTCCACAGAAGGAATCAGTCAATCAGATTCCAAACTCTCCACCGTGGCCAAGACCAAAGAGCTGTCCAAGGATGTCAGGGACAAGATTGTAGACCTGCACAAGGCTGGAATGGGCTACAAGACCATCGCCAAGCAGCTTGGTGAGAAGGTGACAACAGTTGGTGCGATTATTCGCAAATGGAAGAAACACAAAATAACTTTCAATCTCCCTCGGACTGGGGCTCCATGCAAGATCACACCTCGTGGAGTTTCAGTGATCATGAGAACGGTGAGGAATCAGCCCAGAACTACACGGGAGGATCTTGTTAATGATCTAAATGCAGCTGGGACCATAGTCACAAAGAAAACAATTGGTAACACACTACGCCGTGAAGGACTGAAATCCTGCAAGGTCCCCCTGCTCAAGAAAGCACATGTACAGGCCTGTCTGAAGTTTGCCAATGATTCAGAGAAGAACTGGGTGAATATGTTGTGGTCAGATGAGATCAAAATCGAGCTCTTTGGCATCAACTTAACTCGCCGTGTTTGGAGGAGGAGGAATGCTTTCTATGACCCCAAGAACACCATCCCCACCGTCAAACATGGAGGTGGAAACATTATGCTTTGGGGGTGTTTTTCTGCTAAGGGGACAGGACAACTGCACCGCATCAAAGGGACGATGGACGGGGCCATGTACCGTCAGGGCCAGGACATTGAAGCCAGCCAGGGCATTGAAAATGGGTCGTGGATGGATATTCCAGCATGACAAGGACCCAAAACACACAGCCGAGGCATCAAAGGAGTGGTTCAAGAAGAAGCACATTAAGGTCCTGGAGTGGCCTAGCCAGTCTCCAGACCTTAATCCCACAGAAAATCTGTGGAGGGAGCTGAAGGTTCGAGTCGCCAAACGTCATCCTCAAAACCTTAATGACTTGGAGAGGATCTGCAAAGAGGAGTGGGACAAAATCCCTCCTGAGATGTGTGCAAACCTGGTGGTCAGCTACAAGAAACGTCTGACCTCTGTGTTTGCCAACAAGGGTTTTGCCACCAAGTACTAAGTCATGTTTTGCGAAGGGGTCAAATACTTATTTGACTCATTAAAATGCAAATCAGTTTATAACTTTTTTGAAATACGTTTTTCTGGATTTTTTGTTGTTATTCTGTCTCTCACTATTCAAATAAACCTACCTTTACAATTATAGACTGATCATTTCTTTGTCAGTGGGCAAACGTACAAAATCAGCAGCGGATCAAATATTTTTTTTTCCCCACTGTACATAACATATACAGTATGTCCAAAATGTATTACATATACAGGCGCATCTCAAAACAATTAGAATATCGTGAAAAAGTTATTTTTTTCTTGTAAATTTCAAAAAGTGAAACTTTCATATATTTTAGATTCATTACATGTAAAGTAAAACATTTCAAAAGTTTTTTTGTTTTAATTTTGATGATTAGAGCTTACAGCTCATGAAAGTCAAAAATCTAGTATCTCAAAATATTAGAATATTTCCTAAGTTCAATCAAAAAAAAAAGGATTAGCAAAACAGAAAAGTTCAAGTTCTTTAAAGTACGTTAATTTATGCACTCAATACTTGGTCGGGGAGCCTTTAGCACAAACTCAATCATCAGTGAGGTGTGGCATGGAAGCGATCAGCCTGTGGCACTGCTGAGGCACTACTGAGCCTTCAGCTCGTCTGTATTGTTGGATCGACTGTTTCTCATCTTTCTCTTGAAAATATCCCATAGATTCCATATAGGATTCAGGTCAGGCATGTTGGCTGGCCAGTCAAGCACAGTCATATCATGGTCAGAAAACCACTTGGAAGTGGTTTTGGCACTGTGGGTAGGTGCTAAAGTCCTGCTGGAAAAGGAAATCAGCATCTCCATAAAGCTTGTCAGCAGATGGAAGCATAAAGTGCTCCAAAATCTCCTGTTAGACGGCTGCATTGACCTTGGACTTGATAAAACATAATGGACCAACACAGGGCCGTAGCAGGGGTTTGCGTGGGCCCTGTTTGAAATTGTTTAATTTGTATATTCGTTCTATTTATTTATTTGTGCTATTTACACAATGTTTAAGTTTTTTCAAGTTTGTAGGTGTCCAGGTACAGAAACCGAATAATCAAATGTAAAATAGCACTGCATAGTCTTTACTGTAAAAATTAAATATACAAACCAAAATTTATTCAGACACCTTCAACATTTCTCACATTATCACAGTTTATTTGCTATAGTTTAGAAAACGGTAATAAAATATGTCAAGAACTCAGAGTTAAACTGTGTCAGAACAAATGAATCTTGATAATTTCAGATAACTTTGATAGAAAGGTATGTAATGGATTACAACCAACCAAAAATTCAGACAACTGTTAGTATGACAATATTTACACAACTATCAATACTTTGTTGACCAATTACCAAGCAACGTGTCTTGTGTTTGAATGCTTTAAACTCTTTTGAACATTTAATTTGGCAAGGCTTAAAAACACGTGCAAATGATAAGCTTTCGTGACGACGCGCAGCAGTGGCCTGTCAACTGTCCTGAGTGTCTTTTTAGGCTGGCCTCAGCCAGTTGGTTGAGATCGCCGGGGGGCCCTCCCTCAGCCGTGTGCCCCTATAATCGTTACCACCTTTCACCCCACTAGCGTCGGCCCTGGACCAACACCAGCAGATGTCACGACACCCCAAATCATCACTGACTTCGGAAACTTCAGACTGGACTTCAAGCAGCTTGGATTCTGTGCCTCTCCAGTCTTCCTCCAGACTCCAGACCTAGATTTCCAAATGAAATGCGAAATTTACTTTTATCTGAAAAGAGGACTTTGGACCACTGAGCAACAGTCCAGTTCTTTTTCTCTTTAGCCTGGGTAAGATGCTTCTGGCGTTGTTTCTGTTTCAGAAGTGGCTTGGTAGCCCTTTTCCTGAAGACGTTTGAGCGTAGTGACTTTTGATGCACTGGCTCCAGCTTCAGTCCACTCCTTGTGAAGCTCTCCCAAGTGTTTGAATCGGCTTTGCTTGACAGTATTCTCAAGCTTGCGGTCATCCCTGTTGCTTGTGCACCTTTTCCTATCCAATTTCTTCCTTCCAGTCAACTTTGCATTTAATATGCTTTGATAAAGCACTCTGTGAACAGCCACTCCTTTCAGTAATGACCCTCTGTGACTTACCCTCTTTGTGGTGGGTGTCAATAATTGTCTTCTGGACCATTGACAAGTCAGCAGTCTTCCCCATTATTGTGGTTTCAAAGAACAAGAGATACCCGGAATTTATACTGTAGGGATGGTCATTTATTGAAACTCAAATGTAAATATTCTAACATTTTGAGATATTGGATTTTTGACTTTCATGAGCTGTAAGCTCTAATCATCAAAATTAAAACAAAAAAACTTTTGAAATGTTTTACTTTACATTTAATGAATCTAAAATATATGAAAGTTTCACTTTTTAAAATAAGTTACAAGAAAAAATGAACTTTTTCACAATATTCTATTTTTTTGAGATGCACCTGTACATAAATATATATGTTATATGAAATTGTTTGAATTTCTAGAAGGTTTTATATATGCTTCCTTCAAATGACAATATATTTCATATACATATATTACATTTGCATGTGGGATGTAATAGACCTTGGCAATGAAACAAATGCAATTTTACACAAATATGAAATATGCAAGGTGCTAAAATGTTTTAATACATTCAATGTTGTAAAGAAGCATGAATTTTATGCCACAAATGTGTTACTTTTAGATGGAGCAGAAATGTAAACTAATGTGCCCAAGTTTGTTTTCTCATAGATAAACAAACAGTAAATAGAATATAGTTCATAAACTTTTTGTAAAGCATCTCAAGCATCTGCTAAACGAATAAATCTTTAAAATTACAGGCACTTTTATTCAAACTGTGCATGCTGTTTGTTTTCTCAGTATCAAAAAAATTCTGTAAAATAAATTTAAATGAAAGGAAGAAGAATTCATCTAATTGTAATTCAAAGGAATTTAACACATCTAAGGCATATAAACTTGAAAATAAAAATTAAAAAATACTTTTTTTTTTACAGTCACAATCATCTTACAATTCTTTTTGCTACCTTTTTTACATTAGCACAACTCAGTACATGCACTCCCTGGGAATCAACCCCTTGACCTTAGCATAGCTAGAGTCTATACTAGTTAAGCTGCAGGAACACCAGTAGAAGTCCAATTAGAGACATTAAATCTCGGTTATGGATCCAGCAAAATTTCCATATTCCTTGATGTAAGTTTTTCAATGTGACAGGATGTTTTCATTTGAATTGGAAAAGCATCTGAAGAGTCCTAAGGCTGGTCTTGCTGCATCTCTGTTGGCAGGTTCTCTGAGATTTACAGCCACTCTCACACTCTTAACACTGTACATGTAAAGAAAATTAAAGCGCTGCAAATTAATCACCAGTTACTCAATGGGTGTGTTGCGTTTAGGAAAACAAACAGGCAACGCTCGGAGATAAATCAAATGACTAACAAGCCGTGCAATGATTGGCTGATGCAATAAGTCAGCGTGGTGCGATGAGTTTCAACATGGCACATTTCTGCTGTGATTATATTCCAAAAGGAAACATACACTCCTAACAGAACACGCCGACATCCCACCTATTTTGTTTATTTTCATAAATTGCTCAGAAGCACTGAAATATTAGCACGACTAATGTGTCAGCCAGTGATTTAATTGGAAATTTTTATGGGCCAATGCTTTCCAGAGCCACCCGCCCAAGCAGACAAATCACGGTTACTGTAAGGACTCAAATACTCACTGCCATTTTGATTCAGAAAGCCTCCTGGAAGTTTAATAACACAGCGCAGGGGTTCTATGAGGAGTCAATAGAGTGTGACATGAAGATACACAGGCCATAAGAAACAAGTTACGTTTCTGAGAAGAGCTGGACCGCTTCCCTCTGAGCGAGGAGTGTAGTAACGGTACCAGCCGGATTCCTTATGGAATAACCTGGGCCCATTCCAGCTCTCTAAACAGGAAAAATGGCCAGAGATATTCTGGCTATTATGTATTACAATCCATTACATGTTGTTATCATTGGCATAGTGTACTAGCGATATTTATTCATAAAAGTAATGGAGACCTGGACATTACTGATTGGATAATTATACAATTTTACAGTCCCTTGGAGTCAAATCATTTATTTGCATTGAGTATTTGAGATGTCCCAAGATTCACAACACCTTAAGAGGCCCAATTAGCGTAAACAAGTGTAAAACTGTGTGTGTGTGTGTGTGTGTGTGTGTGCGCGTGTGTGAAATCATATTATATAATGCAAATATATTCATATTAAAAAAATAAACAATATAAAGTATATATTCAAATAAGGGAAAAATATTTAAAAAAAGAATATAAAGTGTAAATATACACACACACACACACACACACACACACACACACACACATATATATATATATATATATACACACACACACACACGTGTGTGTGTGTGTGTGTGTGTGTGTGTGTGTGTGTATATATATATATATATATATATATATATGCATACATATTGGCTTTTCACATCATTAAACATCACATTAAATGAAGTAGTAAGCTGGATAACAGTGCACTTCTAATCCTGTAATCCAATAATACTTCAACAGGCTTAATGATGATGCCATTTCAGAGGTCACAAGAACTTCTGCCCTTAAATGTGCAAGGTTATGCTGATTTACGATGAATGCAGTAGCAATTTCACAGCCAGTTAGTGGAAGAATAAGCTCCTTGCTGTCTTTTGCTAGTTAAGTGCACGCTGTGGTTTTATTTGGTCTAATCGTATTTGTTGAGAAGTTGTATATCACTTTCACTAGGCAACAGTGGCAAGCAGTTACACAAACAAAAAAGCAGGGAGGTCCGATTGCCCCGCTAATTGGTGCTGGCAAACGATTACAGAGCAGGGCCCATAACGGAAACACCCCCTTAATTCTCACCCGTCATTACATCACAGCACTCTCGGGCTAACCCAGGCCTTTCAAGACGGCCACGCGGGAGAGGAAAGATTTAAAAAATGAGAAGAAGCAAACCTGGTTTAAATAGAGTGTTTCGGTTGTGAGAGGATAACGGTGATCTCTAAACTTATAATGCAATACTATTAACATGAAATAATTGAACTCAAAATGGTTTTAACTTTTTCATTCTGTTTTAGAAAAAGATTTCCTTAAGGGATAAATATATATATATATATATATATATATATATATATATTATAAATCAACAACATAAGAAATGAAAGATGATTTTTAGATATTGGTTTTGAATGAATTAACTCAATTAGGGTGACAGTATTTAAGTTGAACAGGTAAATGTATACTAAATGCAACAAATACACCATAATGTACATCTATAAAACATAAAACATATTACAGGGTTTTGAGTCATGAATCATTTTTTACTTGATTGATTTTCAGTGCATGAACCATCTGAATGAACTGATTCACTAAAATAAATCTGACTTTTCAGTGCTGCCTATGCAAGAAAGAGAATTGTTTAACTGATTCACTAATGAATCAGACAGTCCAGCACAAACCATGAGAGGAAGATTTGTTCAGGTGAATCGATTGACTAGAATGATTCAAACTTTCCAGCACTACATATGAGAGAAAAGTAGAGAGGACTGTTGAGGTGAACCTTTGATTATTCTCAGCTCAGACATTAAAACAAAAACAATGTAGTGTTTGACTGCCACTCTTTGGAAAATCTAGCTTGTTACTGGAAAAACAGATGAATGTACTGCCACTCAAATGTATATAGTATGCATTTCTCTTTGGCTAAACGAGTCCATACTTTAATTTGACCTTAAAAGCCCAAAAGCTACTCAAATAGCTGGTAGCGACTCAAGTTCCCTATCTGTCGGTCACTACGAGTTATGTCGTGACAACATAGGGGATTTACTTGGAAGCCCCAATCATCTCTGACTTTAAGTGAAAACGCCAATGAATATTGGCTAGTGGATTTTGCATACCTGAGCCACTCCCTGCCCTCACGGGTATAAATAGGCGGCAGGTGCATCCACTCATTAGATTTTTGCTTCGGAGCCGAGTGGATGAACGTGTTGATCTCCACAAAGCCTTTCATCATCTGCCTGGAAGCTGTTCTGGTTGGCGTTACGGTGCGAACAACGGTGTCCCTGTCTGCAGCGATTCCCCTGGGCACTTCAACTAAAAGAGCAGATTTCCTAAAAGAGCAAATCATGGTCGGTTTGCATCTTTTTAAAGACGCCGTTCCGGCCGTGTCCTCTTGGTTGCGGTCGTTTCCTATCCTCCGTCGACAGCCACGATCGTTGTCTTCAGTGTCTGGGCATCCAGCATGCTGAAGCTGCGATCGTGGATGGTTTATGTGCTCGTTTTGAGCGTGTAACCATGGCAGCGCTGCGATCGCGCCTCTCTCTCCTCACGGGGATGGGAGAGGCTCCCTCTGTTACTAACCGCGCTGGCTTCTCTGCTACGAGCAGAGAACCATCGACTAGTGCTCTGGGCGATCTGAAGGTTACAGTGAGAGCCTTTCCGCTGGGCCAGTCCCCACGGATCTTTCACTCCTCCTGCAGCAGCTGTTCTGTGCGGCTCCCCAGTGATTCTGCTGTGCCGTCTTATGGCGCACTCAGCGTTTCATTCGGCGCGCCGATAGAGGATCAAATGTCGATAGCAGCATCGGGGGATGGGCAATCGTCCTCTGAGGATGAAGATTCGGCGGGGCTGCCCCCCTTGGGTGTCGCGGCCGCCGCCGAATCGGACCTAGAGTTGACGGCCGTGCTTTCCCGGGCCGCCGCGAGCATCGGGCTGGAGGCGTGCACACCTCTCAGTCCCGAGTCCTCGCGGCGAGGTGATTGGCTCCTCGGCACGGGCCGTGGCTCGCGACCACGCCCTGCCCTGGTCCCTTTCGTCCCAGAAGTGCACGAGGAGCTGATGAAGTTGTGGACGGCCCCTTTTTACGGGCAGAAGTGGCTCGTTTGTCTCCCCCATCCTCGCTACCCTCGATGGTGGGGCGGCTAGGGGGTACGTTGACATTCCCCAGGTGGAGAGTGCGGTTGCGGTGCACCTGTGCCTGCAAAACGCCGCCACTTGGCGGAATCGTCCTCGTCTCCCGTCCAAAGCCTGTAAGCTGACGACCGCTCTCGCGGCCAAAGTTTACAGCGCTGCGGGCCAAGCTGCCTCTGCTCGGCATGCCATGGCTATCCTGCGAGTACACCAAGCCAAGGCATTAAAATGCACGAGGGTAGTACCAACCCGAGGTTAAAGCAGGAACTGTGCTCGGCGACTGACCGTGACCTACGGGCGATGGAAGTCACAGTGCAGTCCCTCGGGAAGGTGATGTCCACACTTGTGGTTCAAGAGTGCCATCTATGGTTCAGCCCTGCTGAGATGAGCGACGTCGACAAAGTGCGTTTTCTCGACACTCCCGTCTCTCAGGCTGGACTGTTCGGCGACACTGTCGAGGACTGTGCCCAGCAGTTCTCGGCAGTACAGAGGCAGACCGAGGCCATCCAACACATCTTGCCCCGGCGTGATGCATCATCTGCCACCGCTCCGCCGCAGGGCAAGCCCCGGTCTGCTTGTCGCCGTGGGCGCCCTCCTGTGTCCCCCAGAGCCGCTCCGCCCCGTGCTGAGGTAACACCTAGGCCGGCGCGTTGAGCCTCTCGCAGGAGCACAGCGCCCCCTGTGTCCCAGCCGGCCCCTAAATCGTCCAGGAAGGCGACAAAGCGGCGCAGACACAGGCAACCCGGAGATGTGGGAAGCTGCTCTTTCTTGGGAGATGGGGAGGACAGCGCCGCTCCTTCCCCCGGAGGAGGGCCGGGTGGGGAAACTTCTGTTTCTGTTCCGCCGCTGGCTCAAGGGCCAGCAGTACCCACATTGTCAAAGAAAGAGCAATTTCCTTTTCCTCCAGGTCCTCATGCTCGCGGGTCGACAATGAACGACGCGATGCCTCCTCACTCTCGCCCACGAGCTCCCCTTTTTTGCCAGTAGCCAAGAAGTTGCGGTTGGGAGACGCAATGCCTCTCCACGCATCTCTGGCCAGTCCCTCCGGGGATGCGGGGAGTTCTGCTGTGATCGGTCAGAACGCGATGCCTTCTGGGCTATCCAGCTCAACTCCCCGCCGCTGCACCACCGCGGGTAGGTCGATTGTTGCTTTGGTGCCACTCGCACGGAGTTTGGGGGTGTGGCTTGCGCTGCCCAACCCGTCCCGCTGGCTCATTCGCACAATCTGACTCGGCTATGCGATTCAGTTCGCCAGGCAACCTCCCAAGTTCAGCGGCGTTCTCGAGACTTCGGTGGCAGACCGAGACGCACCTGTCTTGCGTGAGAGGATTGCTGTCCTCCTGGCAAAGGATGCAATCGAGCCGGTCCCTCCAGCCGAGATGAGGCAGGGGTTTTACAGCCCCTACCTCATCGTACCCAAGAAAGGCCTTTGGCCAATCCTGGATGCACCTAGCCCCTGGATTGGTTTGCAGCGGTAGACCTGAAGGACGCTTACTTTCATGTCTCGATATGCCCTCGAAACAGGTAGTTTCTACGGTTTACGCTCGAGGGTCAGGCAGGGAAGTACAGTGTTCTCCCCTTCTGGCTGTCCCTGTCCCCCTGTGTCTTTACGAAGGTCACGGAGGGCGCCCTTGCCCCGCTATGGGAAGTGGGCATCAGGATCCTCAACTATCTCGAGCATGGCCCGCATGCGAGAACAGTTGTGTGATGACAGGGACCCAGTGCTCCAGCACTTAGCCAGCTGGGGCTTCAGGTCAACTGGGAAAAGAGCAAGCTCTCCCTCATGCAGAGAATCTCTTTTCTTGGTGTAGAGTTAGACTCGGTGAGTATGATGACGATCCCGAGACGATCCAGCTGTTCTGGAGTCGATTCGAGGGAGCTCAGGTAAGCCTGTTGTCTTCCTCGAGTCCTCCCGCGGCCAGTTGTATGACTCTCTGACCGAGGGCCCTCGGCTTGGACGCACTGGTGCACAGCTGGCCTTGGTCTTCACGGAGGCATGCGTTCCCCAGTGAGCCTTCTCGCACGAACACTGTGCAAGGTCAGCGAGGACGAGGAACAGGTCCTGCCGGTTGTGCCTCTTGGCCCACTCGGACCTGGCTTTCGGAACTCATGCTCCTCGTGACAGCCCCTCCTGCCGCATCCCTCTGAGGAAGGATCTCCTTTCTCAGGGGCCCGGCACCATGCGGCACCCGCGTCCACTTCTTGGAGCCTCCATGTGTGGCTCCTGAACGAGACGCGGCAGACTCCCTTTACGAGGCAAGCCTACGCCCTGTATGAAGTCTGTTCGCAAACTGGTGTTCTTCTCGCTGAGAAGACCCCCGAACATGCACGAATGGAGTAGTGCTTTCGCAGCACATCACGATGCAGTGGACGGCCTGTCCCTGGGAAAGCACGATCTCATCGTGAGGTCTCTGAGGGTTGCCAGGGGGTTACATCCTCCTAGGCCACCCCCGGTGCCCTCCTGGGATCTCTCTGTTGTCCGGGCTGGACTACAGAGGGGTTCCTCTGAGCCGCTGGGTTCAGTCGAGCTTAAATTCCTGTCTGCTAGAAGACAGCGCTCCTGACTGCGCTCTCATCCATCAAGAGGGTCGGGGACCTCCTAACATTTTCGGCGAGCGAAGAGTGTTCGGGCCGGCCTACTCTCACGTTGTCCTGAGACCCCGGCCTGGATACGTGCCCAAGGTTCCCACCACGCTTTTCGCGATGAGGTGGTGAACCTGCAAGCACTGCCCTCGGAGGAGGCAGATCCAGTCTTGGCATTGCTGTGTCCCGTAAGAGCATTGTGCATATACGTGGACCGCACCCCGGAGCTTCAGAAGCTCTGAGCACCTCTCTGTCTGTTATGGAGGTCAGCGGAAAGGGTAGGCTGTCTCCAAGCAGAGGTTGGCCCACTGGACAGTGGATGCCATCGCCTTAACGTACCAATCCCAAGACGAACCGTGCCCCCTGGGGGTGAGGGCTCACTCCACACAGAGTGTTGCCTCCCCCTATGCGCTGGTGCACCGTGCCTCTCTGGCAGACATCTGTAGAGCTGCGGGCTGGGCGACACCGAACACCTTCGCGAGATTCTACAGTCTCTGCGCTGAGCCAGTTTCTTCCCGTGTGTTGGGTAACAGGTAAGTGGCGGGAAGAGCTGGTCGGTGTCACGCTTGCTGCGCCATTCCCCCTCACCCGGGGATACGAGCACCTTTTTCCTCCTCCAGTTCAGTTCCCTGGACGGCGAACCCTGGTGGAGTTCCTCCAGTACCCCTGGCAGTCAGACTGGGTGGAGCAGTCTGACGCCAGGCCCAATACTGGTGTTAGCTCGCCCGGGTCTCCGGTCAGCCCCTGTACTGGGCTAGGTGTCCGTATGGCTTGATTCCCTTCGAGTAATCCCATTTGTGTATTCTTCCACGGTAAGGTTTCCCTCATGGTAAACCCATGTCTTCCCTTGACAGAGCCTCTGTCAGGCCCTGCTGGCAGCTCTCCTCCCTACCCCTAGGTAGGATCTGCCCAGGGTCCAATCATATGTAGTACTGCCCCAGGCCTGGGTCAGTCCATATCAGTGTCTCCACATGTTACCTCCCTTCGGGCATGATGTGGCCTCCGTAGCGCCCTTCTCTGGAAGGCTCGCTTCCCCTGTCGTTACTGCCAAGCTGTAATAACAAATAGGAAAGACTTGAAGCAAATCTTTCATTGAAGGTCGAAATCCCTTCTGCTGAGAATTTCTGTGGGGAAAGGAACAGCGGCTTGGCTATCTCCAGCAGCGATGTACTCACCTGTGGTCCCTGCGTGGTACCAAGGTCAGCGAATTTGCGCTGGGGCGGTGGGAAGGTTACGACCTTTGCATAGCATTTGTCTGACACGCGTTTGCTTGCCAACATTTGCTATGCTATATGGTTGTGATGGGGTTCAGCTTGTGGCGCTTTCCATAGGACCCCTATGTCGTCACGACATAACTCGTAGTGACCGACAGATAGGGAACGTCTCGGTTACGTACGTAACCCTCGTTCCCTGATGGAGGGAACGGAGACATTATGTCCCCATGCCACAATCTTGAACCATCGCTGGTTGCCAGGGACTCGTTCTCGGCTCCTCAGCGTAAAACCTAATGAGTGGATGCACCTGCCGCCTATTTATACCCGTGAGGGCAGGGAGTGGCTCAGGTATGCAAAATCCACTAGCCAATATTCATTGGCGTTTTCTCTTAAAGTCAGAGATGATTGGGGCTTCCAAGTAAATCCCCTATGTCATCACGACATAACGTCTCCGTTCCCTCCATCAGGGAACAAGGGTTACGTACGTAACCGAGACGTTATGTTTTCATACAGGACTGCTGACTATTATTCCTGACAGAATAACAAAAGCAAGAGACTGAAGCACAGCACGTACTGTATGTCCACTCCTTTCCACTTAAATATTTATTCTCAACTCACACATGACAATTTATCATATCAATGACCATATTAATCACTTCACTTAGATTACAAGTGACTCATGAATGAGTCTTCTTTTCCTATGAGCTTACATTTATCTAAGGCCATCAGAAGCATTGCAGATAGATAACTATATTTTATTATTGTACAGTCACTCTCCTGGAAGCTTTGTTACTTTCCATCATATGGAAAAAAAAAAAACATACTGTGGAAATGACCAACAGTTCAAGCTCTAAACGCAGTCTGTATACTGATATGTATATGAATATATATATATATATATATATATATATATATATATATATATATATATATATATATATATATATGTGTGTGTGTTTGTGTGTGTGTGCACATATTCTGGACACTTGTTAAAAGTATGCGCAAGCACCGATAGCCCATCATTTTTACAGATTTATCCGCCCTCTTTGGTCCACATGCACCATTTGGAAGCACTCAGTGGTGACGTTAATGGCAGGATTCAGTTCATTTAACCATGTTTATACCATCTCAGTTTAGCCTGATAATTCGCCCCATTTCTACACCTCTTGCTTCAGATTTTCAGTTCTCTGAGGATTACCAGTAACTCACCCAAAAACCCTGCAAGGCTTCCGTAGTGAGAGGAGCTGGTCTCTGTTGTAAATAATGGAGCCATGCTTGGCTGGATGTCTTTCACATGCAAAAAGTAGCTTGATGTGCTTTTCACAATGAGATGGATGAATGACAAATTTACCAGACTTTTTTCCATTCCCAACTAGTTTAGGCAACCAATAATAAATCATCTTCCCAAAGTCTAATTAACTGACATTTGCAATGATATTGTGATAATATCAGAAGAGAGCAGAGTAAAAGCAAAAGCATTTAATGTGCATGGAATGTTTTGACAAACATTACACAAATACGGAGCTGCTGAGTGAGAGGACAGAATTGCGGCGCAAATAAAATCATAATGAATTAGGATAATATAATGGAAAAACATGCTCATTCTTTTCAGAGGACTGGGGAAAGAAGGAGAAAGTGGCCTGGAACTGGTGCAAAGAGAGCAATACATTTCAATTCTACTGTGTTGCAATATTAATTTGTTTTGTGTTTTTCCACTGAAAAAGATAACTGTACTTTATCACTTAAACTTATAGGCCTTAACTCAAAACTGATTTCACTAAGTATGAACGCAGTGTTGCTTCTAAAAAGTGAACACTGCATCGCTGTCAGAAGTATCATGGAAGACAGTGTGTAAAAGAGGGAGAGATAGTCAAGGCCTGGTGTGTTATCATCACTGTGCTGAGTGGTTGAAGTGTTCTAGGTGTCTGCGGAATAAAACATGACAGCTGCTTAACACTTCCTTCCTGTGTATGTGTGAGTGAAAGTCCATGTCCCTGTTTAGTCACTAACATCTAGACTTCTCAGCGGGTGTGAATGTGGCTGCAGTAACTGTGTAGATGTAGGAATATTGTTTCTCTTTTGTGGTTTGTTCTCTTTTATGGTTATTACAGGTTGTTATGGTTATTTTATAGTTGTATATCAGGGATGGAGTTGCCATGGTTAGATAGAATGATCGATTTAACAAACAACAGAATGAACAATATGATGGATGGATAAATGGATAGACAGATGGATGGATGGAACTATAGAGTGATATAACTATATATATTTATATATATATATATATATATATATATATATATATATATATATATATATATATATATATAGATATATATAGATAAACTATGGAAGATAGATAGATAGATAGATAGATTGGACCAGGAGAGGTCAGAGGTCAAAGCTTTGAGCAGGTGTGTGTGAGAGCACAGGATCTGGAGCGAGTCGTTTTATGAAGCTGTTGTCTCTTAATGAAATGCTGTAAATGGATGGAAGCCCAGAGATCCAGTGATGTCATTAAAATAATAAAGCTCTCTCAGGATACTAGTCAAACGTCTCGATGATTCTGGCCTCTCCTCTCTCCCACTGTGTTAAGGGTCTTCTATGATCACCAGGGGACAGAAAACACCACCTAAATCAGTTCACATCACATCAGATTTTGATTTTACATTGCCAGGAGCGACATGCCCTGAAGAATACTGCGGCAATAAAGTAATTGTATGGTTGTTCACTAAAATATATGATACTCTGTGAGGGTGAATATGTGCGTCATGGGTATTTTACAGATAAGCATTTGTAAAAATGTGGGAATGTGATCTCTTAGTCGTTTGCCCTTTACTAGGACAATTTCCTGTCAATTAAAGGAGTAGTTCAACCAGAAATGAAAATCTGCTGAAAATGTACTCACCCTCAGGCCATCCAGGATATAGATGATTCGTTTCTTCATCAGAACAGATTTGGAGAAATTTAACATTACATCACTTGCTCACCAATGGATCCTCTGCTGTGAATGGGTGCCGTCAGAATGAGAGTCCAAACAGTTGATAAAAACATCACAATAATCCACAAATAATCCACACCACTCCAGTCCAACAATTAACATCTTGTAAAGCCAAAAACTGAAAGTTTGTAAGAAACACATTCATCATTAAGACACTGTTTTGGCTTGTAAACAGTGCTCGCTCTGTGCATATTTCTTTCCTTATTCAAACAAGACGACTTTGTCACTGAAGAAAGCAATATTATGGATAGAGGACTCATATTTTAGCTAGAAGCAATGGTTTTAAGTTAAAAATGTCCTATAGATGGATTTATTACAAACACACAGCTTTTCACCTTGCAAGAAGTTAATTGATGGACTGGAGTCGTGTTGATTACTTATTGATTATTGTGATGTTTTTATCAGCTGTTTGGACTGTCATTGTAGGTTAGCAAATTTTCAGTACCTTTTTATTTTTGCGTAAACTATTTCTTTAAAGCTCTCAAATGGAATGTATAAAAATGTATTTTTAAATACAGACAGACATGATCATGTATTTCTGAGAATTCATTGGCTGGTACTAAACAGCTCTCTGATTTTTCTTCCTTATATCCATGTCTCCCAAAGCCTGCCACTGTAACTTACATGCCCGCCGCTGCCGCTTCAACATGGAGCTGTATAAGCTATCAGGCCGCAGGAGTGGAGGAGTCTGTCTCAACTGCAGACACAACACAGCCGGACGGCACTGCCACTACTGTAAGGAAGGCTACTACAGAGACATGACCAAGGCCATCTCACACAGACGTGCCTGCAAAGGTAAGCAACCAAAAACTTTTACAACTTTTGCCTCAATAAACTCCTAATTTGCTGCTTATTAATAGTTACTAAGATAGTTGTTAAGTTTAGGTATTGGGTAGGAATAGGAATGTAGAATATGGTCATGCAGAATATGTGCTTTATAAGTACTAACAAACAGCTGATATGTTAATAATAGGCATGCTAATAAGCAAATTGTTAATAGTGAGATTTGGTCCCTATACTACAGTGGATACAAGAATCCAAATGTAAACAAACCATATGTAATAATTAACTTGAACAAGATATTTTATAATTAATGGACAAGCGAATTGGGTAAACCAACTGAGAACAATTATTAAGTCAGTAATTTAAAAAACAATAGTAAATGATGTAATTTATGACTATAAATCATTTTGAGAAACAACTACATAAAACATCAAAAAAAAAAAATGCTTAAACATAGTAAATTTGGGTTTGGATTCAAAATGTCCTTCTTCAAATCCACAAAATGCTTTTAAATATGTTGCAGGTTCTTTTATATTAGATGCTTTTTTAATTGCTTGATTTAGATAAATAGAGTTTGAGCTGAAAGAGATTAGAATAAGATAGTATTTATACAAAGGGGTTTCCTGGAAAATGAATACAGGCCAAGTAGACGAGTAGGACTGCCATGGAATTTGGGACAACAGAGAATATTAACAATAATAGTGAAACAAGCCAATTATTCACTCACCCGTGAAAGAAAAATAAATGTAAAGGCACCAAAGATTACGCATATGTTCTAGACCTGAGAGACCTCACGTTCACACTTAGAGGTCAGGTGGTCTGTAAGGCTCTGTTCAAAAACTTTGTGAGCTAGCTATGTAGGCAGCATTTTAAAGCACCATAAAACACACTCCTGATGTGAGGGCTGCTCCAAAGGGAGGTAGCATGATTATGCTTTCTTTTGGACAAATTCTAAGGCAGCACTGGGTATTCATGGCAAACATAGCAACACGCGTAGTGAAAAGAATCGTCTAAGATGAATAAATGGAACCTTTTTTCCACTGCTGGATAAAAAATAAAAAGATAATTGATTTTTATCTCACAATTCTGACTTTTTTCCTTTCAATTCAGAGTTTATATCTCACAATTGGGAGAAAAAAAAAAAAACATCAAAATTGTGAGATATAAACTCAGAATTGCACAGTCTGGTTGTTCGATATAAACTCAGAATTGAAACATATAAACTCATAATTTTGTGAAAAAAGTCCAAACTGTGAGCTATATTAACTCAGAATTGCAATATAAACTCAATGTTCTGAGAAGGAAAGTCTGAATTATGAGATATAAACTTGCAACTGCAAGAAAAAAATAGAATTATGAGATAAAAAGGTTGCAATTACCATTTGATTTTTTATTCCGTGGCAGAAGCAAAAAACAAACAAACAAACTTGTGATATAACCTCAGAATTCCAAGAAAAAGACAAAATTACGAGATGGAAAAATCAGAACTCTCTTTCTATGCTTAGGACATTTTGAAATTAGCCTAGAAAAACTATTGCTAATGCTATTGTTGCAAAATCTGTTTGAATCAAATCTCTCATGCACTTCACTAGAACATTTCAAATCAGTCACTTATCCAACTTGCACCTCACTATGTTTTGTGAACAGAACCCGATTGTGGAAACATTTCTTAAAGATGAGCATACAGTTGAAAGAAGTGCATGTAAATGCATTTAATATACTTTTCTTATAAAACATGAAGTCCGGTTACAGTATGTTTTTCACAGTCATCTGAAATAATATATACTTTGACGGCTCTAAAGTTTTAAACGCATGGATTTTATCCACTGTTGGTTCACAGATGAATTTCACAATGTCATGAAATTCCCCCGTGTTCCCGCAGTCCATTCACTCACAAAACATTCTGTGCTATTGCATATTTCCCACCTTCAAGCCAAGATAACTTGTATTCTCATCTGACTCTCGCAGACCCAGAGTTTTGACGGACTGAAAGCTTCAACAAACCGCAGCATAATTGATATGAGAGGCTGCTAACCCAATCACTGGGGCAGCTTAATTTTTTGCGGACTGTTGTGTTCCAAAGCGCAGATGTGATGGATGGCAAACACTACCCAAATTTCATTGAAATTGCTGTGTATTATCACGTGAGGAATGCATCTGATTCAGGGGAGGGTTTCAACAGCTTTCCTCTGCCATCCAAAACATTTACTCAGGCTATATATGGGATGCTTGGAGGCCAGATGCGAGGGATACAGGCATGCTAGTTTTACAAAAGTAGCCTCTTGTAATGACCTTAACATACAGTAAATAGCCAGTAAAGTCAAAGCTTGTTCGGGAAATGCTGAGGAGTTCCAGTCACCTTTGTCAAGATGATTGCTTCACTTGTCTCAGGTGACAAACTCCTAAACTTTGTGACGTCATCTAGCGGACTGCCGTATTTATTGTTCATGTCAGCCAATCATCTCATTGTGCTTGTTTTGGACAGGAAACGCAACATTGTGCCAACAGTGTTCAGCGCTTTCGAAAATTCTATAGGGGGTCGTTTGGAAAAGAAAGGAATATCACTTGTAAATAAGGCGACAGAGCACCTACCAAGACAAATCGGACCCCAAACCAGATCCATTGTCAGTGGCAGTCTGGAACACCTCATGCTTTATATTGTAGATTAACAACTTCATCCCTCATTGGGTACAGTGTAAACACCATGTCACCCACAAGAACTATGTCATTTTTTTCTCTCACCTTTGCACTTAGAGGAATAGCTCCTCTAAAAATAAAAAAAATTCTCTCATTATTTATTCACCCTCATGTACAGCTTAGTGTGATTATCAAATTGCAAAGGCTGCAATTTAATTAAATAAATTTATATCACGATAATTTGGAGGGTTTAGCATGGTAATGTACATGACAATGTTAATGTGTTTGGTCTTTGCAGAATAGATCTGCTACACTGCTGCTGCTGCAGCAGAGCTAGAACCAATGTTCTCTCTAATTTTTTTTCTTGCTGTGCAAAACTTTTCTCTATTGGGCGGACATTTCGGCCACCTGAGCAAAAACATTCTTTATACCATACCTGTACAGTGCGCACACAAAAACAGTGTGTAACTTTTAACTTTAATGTACTATTTATATGTGATTTGACCTTTGACTAAATGATGTACATTTTAGGTTACCTGAGAAAACATTTTTTTCTTTACGGTATAATACACTGCCGTTCAAAAGTTTGGGATCAGTAAAGTTTATTAAAGAAGTTTCTTATGCTCATCAAGGCTGTATCTGTTTGATAAAAACACTGCATATTATTTCACAAAATAATATTGTGAACTATTATTGCAATTTAATATGAAAGTTTCCTATTTTAATGTACTTTAAAATATGACTTATTCCTATGAAGCAAAGCAATTTTTAGCATCATTACTCCAGTCTTCAGTGTCACATGATCCTTCACAAATCATTCTAATATGCTGATTTTATAATCAATGTTGGAAAAAGTTGTGCTGCTTAAATTTTTTTTAGGACCTGTGATATTTTTTAAGGATTCTTTGATAAATAAAAAGTTAAAAAGAACAGTGTTCATTCAAAATAGAAATTTTGTGTTAGAATATGCACTACTATTCAAAAGTTTGGGGTCAGTAATTTTTTATTTTTTTAAAGAAATGAATACTTTTATTCAGCAAGGATGTGTTAAATGGATAAAAAGTGATAGTAAAGACTTATATTGTTAGAAAAGAATTCTATTTTGAATAAATGCTGTTCTTTATAACTTTTTATTAATCAAAGAATCAAAGAAAAATGTATCACAGGTTCCAAAAATATTAAGCAGCACAACAGTTTCAACACTGATAAATCAGCATATTAGAATGATTTCTGAAGGATCATGTGACACTGAAGACTGGAGTAATGCTTCACAAAAATAGATTATATTTTAAAGTATATTAAAATAAGAAATGAATATAGAAATTGCAATAATGTTTCACAATATTACTGAGACTCCATGAAAAATCAAGGTCAATTATTTATTAGGTTTATAATATAGGCCTAACATAATATAACATAATATCAAAACAAACTGAAACATTTAAACTGATAGAATAGAATAGAATAGAATAGAATAGAATAGAATAGAATAGAATAGAATAGAATAGAATAGAAAACAAACTGAAGCACTTAAACTGAGATCTGTAAGTTAAATATTAAAAAACAAACTGTGAATGTGAATTCTTCTATAGCTATCTAAACATCCCTATGAAGTACAGTTTTCACAATACACCTGTGTGTGACTGTAAATGTCTGAGTTTTGTTACCGTTCTGTGCCCATCATCAGCTGTTTCCGCCACTTAATCAAGCCACTCTTCTTTAATACATGATGACGTTTTATTTCACGTCATTGCATTTGCGTTGGCTCTCGATTTGAGCTATTTCGTCCTCAACCATTAAAATATTCGGTTTCTACAGCGACTCATTTGGCGCACATCACTCTCTTTCTATGAAACCTGTAAACCGCATTCACCGGTTCTAACTCTATAGCGACACCAACTCTATAGCGGTTTACCCGAGCATTGCAATTCATTCGTTTTTACTAGAATTTAATCAAATGGCTTTCCCAACTCATTTATGCGTGTGCACGGCACATTATTTCTTCTGCACAGTCATGGTGGAAGAAGTGTGCGGCCGCGCATGGTCGCGGTGGAAGAAGTGTGCGGCCGCGCGCGCACAGCTTAGAGGGGACATTGGCTAGAACTGTCAATACATTAACAGACATTCTACTGTGAGTAAGAAAAACTGCTGCTGCACATATAACATATATGAATTAACCCCATATATAGCATACATGATCACCCCGTAGCAGATCTATACAGGTGGAGCTGGGGAAGGCGAAGGGTTTTTGAAGTGCACAGCAACTGCTACAGCAACCACTAGCCAAGTATTTGAATGTTGAGCAGCAAGCACATTAGCTGCTGATATAATAATAATAATAATAATAATAATAATAATAATAATAATAATTCGTTACATCTATATAGCGCTTTTCTGGGTACTCAAAGCGCTTTACATAGAAAGGGGAAATCTCC